>CM068963.1:132926-146034 GCA_035128595.1 Eptatretus atami
AGCATCTCAAGGAGATGGGGATGGGCCTGGCATCTGCCTGGGGGAAGGCCAGACGGGGGCCCCTGGACTACCGGCGGAAAGTGGACGCAGCGACGCGCTGTTCTGGCACATTCTCCCATACCTGACCTGCCTGTAGAAGATTGTCGGGATAATCCTGCTATGTGTCCTCTTTTGTAAGTTGCCTTTTGCTGCACCCACCCCACAAATTCCTTGCTGTCCCCTGATGTACACAAAATAATCCCCATTCAATGTGCCACATACTTTTCCTCACTTGGTTTTAAATAAATGCAATGTATAGAAATATTCCCAGCTCATTTTCATGTTTTCTTCCATTGGTCCAACATGGCCCACACCCTAGTTTAGCCGGGACGTTATTCCCCGAAGATGTTTCCGAGCCGGTACGTGCTTGGCAGTTCCGCTCGGCTGTATTTGATCTGGTAAGGTGATCCGGTTTGAGCAAGTGCATACCGAGGGTGTGTTCCCTGGTAATAAGATCGCATGACTTTTAGGTAAACGGTCTATATTAGATGGAGGACCCTAAGTCACATGGTTGAGTTATTGGCGTTTGCGGTCGATTAGCGACGTCACGAAGTTATTCATGTGCGACGGCCTGCGATTCCGGAGTCTTGTAGGAACCCGAGGTAGTTCACCCCTCATGATCTTCGCCCCCGACCCCGGGTCTGCAACAATATACAGCACAATATCTCACGAGGTTATGGATGGATTCCTTTGTGGACCGGTTGGGAGTGTGACAAGGACTAATTGATTCAATTTTGGTGAAGATTCGAATCCAGATACAAGAATTGTTCAAGTGATTCTTCACCATTGAGAGATGGGGTCAAAAACTGTCGCATGATATCTCTAAAAGTCGTGGACGACTTGTGACAAAACGAGGTTGAAGAGTTGTTTCGGTTTCAAGAACAAACCGATTTGATTTTGGTTAAGGTCCGGATTTAGATCCGACCTATCAGTGGGAAACAAAATTTAAACTGCTCAGCCTGGCGGAGGTATGCACTCCACTGAGTTCCGTTTCATTTCACCAAGTGCCATTCAAGGAATGATTTTTCATTTGATTGTTATTTGCAAAATCGAAGATTTTTCAAGAAAATTGGTCAGTCGATTTTGTTATTCTGTCTGTCTGTTTGTTTGTCTGCCTGCTGTCTATCACCTACAGGTCACAATCCTAAACCGATCGTCATGAAACTTTACGAAGTTGTAGAGGTCGTTTTAACAGAGAAGCCTATTGATTTTCAGGTCAATGGTCAAATGTCATCTTGAGACCAAATTTCTAAAATCGTCATTTTTCATCTGAATGACTTGAAATTTGAACAAGATTTGCATATTGCATCACTGAATTTGGAAACCGGCCATTTTTGAGGTCAAAAGGTCAAAGGTCAACTCAAGGTGAAACTTGTAAAATCATCAATTTCAATCTGAAAAATAATCACTTTTCATCCGATTGACCTGAGCTTTGATTAAGATTGTCAAATTTAATCTTAATGAAATGGACAATTTGATGTATCCATGGCAACCTTTTGAGAGGGGGTGGATTTTGCAAGTATCGTGCTCTGCACGACATCTTTTTCTTGTTTTTCTTTTTTTGGCTGCACAAAACTTTCATGTTTTATTTAGGCAACCGCTTGTTGGATTGAGACGAAATTTTCATTATAGGTGTGACTACTCATGTCGAATGTTTTAATGATAATTATGATGTCATAGGTCACATGGTTTGGCAGCCATGTTGGAAAATAGAAAAACTTTGGACCTCTGTATTTCTGTAACCGCACCAAGGAAAAAATTGAAACGTGGCATGCGGCAAGTACTCCTCATGGCAAATAAGTGAGATTTGCTTTTTTTATGACGTCATAATCGCATATGTAGAATGCTACATCAGATCAGTATGAAAATGTTTGAGGGTCATCTAGGGATAAAAAAAAATTGATGATATGATCAGTCACTTGATTCGGCAGCCATATTGTTTGAAAAAAAACCCTTCAAAATTCTCTTGTTTGAAGTGGCGAAACAGATCGAAGCGAATCTTTACATGTATGACTGCCTATTCATGAGGAACAAAAGGTTCACACATATGACATCATAGGTCACATGGTTTGGCAGCCATATTGGATTTACCAAAAAACCTATTAAAATCTTCTTCTCCGGAATGGCTGGACAAATCGAGGGGAAGCTTCACACAAATGTTCCCCAAGCCTTGGGTGTAGAAGTTTGTTCAGGAATATTTGATAGGTCACATGTTTTGTCAGCCATATTGGATTGAAGAAAAATATTAAATAATGTTTTCTCTGGAAACGCTTAATCATTCGACATGAAACTTCGCAATTATGATCTAGTAGTGATGTGTAATACATTTTAAATTTAAACTTGATCGGACACAAAGTCGGCATTTTTTCTGGAATCGGCAGGTTGGAGTCAGTGTGATTGCTGATTACAGTATGTACTGCACACAGCCCAAAAAACCTTGAGTTGCTTTCACTCATGTTTTGGGGGAATTTCAAACAAATTAAAAACAAATTTTGGGAAACAAATTTAAAAAACAACACTGCATTATAGATGTTTCATGGAGATGTGAATAAATATTTATATTTATAAACAGCTGGCAAGCGTTATGTGATGGGAAGAAAAAACAAAGTTGACTCAGTAATTTAGAAAACGCATTGAAATGGCTACTGCTCAGACATTGGGTGTTATCAAATGTATTTTGCTTTGAAACTTTCAAAGATAAACCATATAACCTTTCGAAAGCCCACCATAATCAGATGATATGGGATGAAACTTTGCCACCATGGCACCTGTAACCAAGCATGCAGGCAGGCAGGCAGGCAGGCAGGCAGGCATGCACAAACACCCGCGGAGAGTCCCTTTGAAATCCAAATGTACCCATATATGTACCACATACCTTGTAGCAACTGCCGCTTGTACATCCTGATTGGGACACAAATCAACTATAGGGTGCTCGGTAAGCGGCTTAAGCACTCAAGCAAGCACTCCAATTACATGGTTGATAAGGAGCGGTTGCCTTGGAAAGCGATAGCAAGCTGATTGGCCATAGCACATACCTGCAAAAAAGTAAACTTCGCCGATTTCTTGATATTTTCAGATTTCACTCCAGATTTTGAGTTATTTAGTCTATGTGATCCGATCCTCAACGGCTGTTATATTTAACGGCTGGCTTGGTGATCACTTGTTCCATCATATTGAACACCTCCCGAAGATGCCCAAAATGTCAAATATGTCCGAGTTGGATAAATGAACACTTTTATTAGCAGTGGGAACTGCTGCTAAGTTCAATTCTGGAGCATAAATTTTGTAATTGGACTGAGTTTAACAGATTCTCAAGGTTATGGCATGTGTGGAAATGAAATAAAACCACAAACGGTGGCGTCTCCGGGCATTTATAAGCATTGCAATGTATCCAGTGATTTGTAGGTATGATGATCAGGGATTGGATAATATAAGTGAGGAAAGTGAAAAAAAAAAACTTTATTGTTAAGAAATTGTTGCGGCCTGTTCGAAGTCTAGGCATGGTTGAGCAAGCCAAAAAACATGGCAAATGCCCCAGCAAGGTAACCCAGGATGTGCCTGAAGACCCCATTGAGAGTGACGTGGCCGAGGATGCGCCTGATAAAGGATATAATTAAATAAGGCCGTCAATTATCTTCAAAAGGGGTGTTTTAATTAACCCAAACACCCAATTTTCAGTCTTGCACTTTCTTGGAGTTCCCTGAGTATGCATGCAAAGTTTCAGGCTGCTAGGTTTCATGGTTTTGGAGTTATGGAGGAGCAATACATACAAAAACACACTCACACACACACACATACACAGACACACACACACACACACACACACACACACACACTTGTAAAGATAGGTAGATTTAACAAGATAATTGTCTGCAATAACACAACACTACCACAGAATAGCATGTTACATCAGTGCATGCTTTTCTCTGTCGTCCTATACCATGTGTTGTCCATTAAAATATTTTGGATTCTTCAGAATTCTGTGCCCCCCACCCCCACACCCTGCTTTCCAGTTAAAATCGGTAAGACAAGCTGGTAATCGCACCATCCCTTGCCCTCAGAGGCCAGCACCACCCCCACCAACTCTTCCAAAGCCCAAGTTTGATGTTGTCCCAGTGAGGCCTGCAGTGTGTCCTCCATGCTCATCTCAACATGTGGCGCTGGTCGCTGCATCACTGCAGCCACGCCTTGCCTCCACTGCTCCAACAGGCATTGCATTACAGGTGAGGATCAATTTCAATGTGGGAAATGAATTAACCATATAACCTTAACCACGGCCGGTATTCATATCTCATTGTGTTTCTACCTTGCCATATACAGTGCCTACAGAAAGTCTACACCCCCTTTCAAAATTTTCAGCTTTTGTCCCCTCCCTCTCCCCTCACCAACCCCCTCCACATTCCCCCCGATTCCACCCACTCCCCAACACAATCAGATTTATCCGGGCATACAACATGTATTTCAGCTAGTAAGTATATATTATGATGCAAAGATAAACTGATTAGATTATGGGATCAATAGGTCAAAGGTATGAGGTCCCGGTAGGTAAAAATCCTGTTACCGTGCTAACTTGTGAACCAGTGATGGGATTTTGACCAAACGTGGTATAAGTATGCATTATGATGCAAAGATGAACCGATTCGATTTTGGCATCAAGAGCTCAAAGGTTAGAGGTCTGGTCAGGTAAGAATGCGATACTTGAGAACAGCTGAAGGGATTTAAATCAAACTGGGTACATGTTTGTATAATGATGCAATAATGTGGGAGGAGGCATATCGGTTGATGTCCCGACGTCGAAGAGTGCCGTTCTCGTTTATATTT
Organism: Eptatretus atami; assembly: GCA_035128595.1. Taxonomy (NCBI): domain Eukaryota; kingdom Metazoa; phylum Chordata; class Myxini; order Myxiniformes; family Myxinidae; genus Eptatretus; species Eptatretus atami. The sequence goes on from CM068963.1 coordinate 137,787, forward strand.
AAATAAAAGCCCTGGTTCTTCATTCAATGCATGCTCCACATTTTTTGATGTGATCTTGTCTTGCACTGTTCATTCATTGAAGGATCTAATCCTCACAGGACAACAGCCAACTAAATAAATGCACCAAATCCAGCCCTTTAATCAAGTGCTCGACTGACTTGTAGCCCTTTTCTTACAGAATCCTTCTGCTCGTGTGGCTCTCATGCCCCCCACCACCCACCGAGGCATCAGGGAATGACATTTGAATGTGCAAGCGAAAGCGGCGATAACCTGAAAATTGTAGCGTCTTGGAGAATGAGTATTATAAAGGAAGATAAGTTTTTTTGTCAGGTATAGAACTGCCAAATCGGCGTACTGAAGTTAAAGAAAAGAAGTAGTTGCAGTTATTCAGGCAAGGGTGACCCGAATGGCACATAGCACTCCAGACAACAGTAGAGCGCATCTGTTCTTGGGTTATTTCGATTTTAAAAGTGGTTGTGAAAGTACCTTATATGTTCATGTCACTTCCCTTTCCATAGTCTGTTCTCTTTTGGCATTGTGCCAAAAGAGAACAATCGCAACAAGTCATGAAATACATATGTGAAACATTAAATCCACATTCTCTGTATAATCCCTGGGGTTTGACTAGTTTGTCGGTGGAATTTGTTAAAAGCCATGATGAGGGGAGAATATAAACTACTTGGATACAAATAAAAGTTCCAGGTTTGATATGAACGGTGTGTCTTACATGGTGCAAATTTAAAAGGGCTAATCAACAAGCTTCAAACAAAGATTTATGTTATACAATGTAACACCGATGATGCAATCTTACCCTAGCTGATAGCAAACATAGCAGAAAATTTAGAGCTGAATATTGCCGCAAAAAGTTTTTATATGATGTATACATTAACATCAATACAATACAAAGGCATAAGAACGTTACATTGTCAACAATTTTAGGGCCTTTTCAATTGAAAAAAACCCCCCAAAAAACACAGAAATAAAGATAGTATGTTCTGTTTCCCATGTCACTGTTATCACTCACATTCCTAAAATTTTGACAAATTCGACATAAATTGATTGAAATCTTTTGGTGCAGAATTGAAGATGCTAGAATTTTCAGTTAGGCCAAAACTCAATGCTTTTCTACCTGCGTAAACAAGGTCCATCAGGTTCACATAACCTGCTTTGGCCACAGAGAGCGGAGTTATGGAAGTGAAACTACTGATTCACCCACTAATCACATCTACAACAAAGAACATAATCCCAGTTCCACAATTAATATACCATAGTGAAGCTAGTTCACAAAGCTGAACAAGCACCAGAAACCCAACTTGTGCTGCAAGTCTTCTTCTTCTTTCATCTGGCAGCTTGGCTGCCGGGTAGCTTTCATTTTGTTGGGGCACGATGATGCCGCTGATGCTGTGCACCTATACCAGTCCACGGGTACTCATTTTGCTGACCTCATAAGGATGACAGGCCGAATCAACCCCACCTGGTGTTAATTCACCAGCCAACAGGGCTCAAACTCAGGACCCTAAGATCCCAAGCCAGCCACCCTCACCACTAAGCCAACACCAGGCTGTATGCTGCAAGTGCCTTTTTTTTTTTGTATACCTTGTCGAGGCTCGTGTGAGAGCCAACACACAACACACAGCAAGGGGGGCATGAGACAAGAGGGGAGGGAGTGGGAAGGACAAAACAGTGGGGAACAGAGACATTAGGAGATCTGTGGAAGGGAGAGGGGTGGGACGGGGAACATGGGGAATAGAAGATGGACATTACAGGGACTTTCAGGAAGGAAAGCAGGGAATTTGAAGGAGGTGGGCTTGGGTGGATTATCGGGGGTAGAAAAGATCGAGGATTTGGATGGGGGATGATAAGAGGTGGTGGTGAACAGCTGTTTTGAAGGCCTGGAGAAAAAAATGGGAATGAATAGAGTGAGGGAGTTTATTCCAAAGGTGGAAAAAAGAGGAATGAAAGAGTGAAGGTGAGCAGTGATTCGTGATTTTGGTAGTTTTACCAGAAGGGGGTTGTTAGCGGACCTTGAGCGCCCTGTGGAAATGTGGTGGGGACAAATCGCAGAGAGAGCAGGGGGGGCGAGGCTGGAGAGGAGATGGTAGATGACAGAAAGGCCACCAACCAACCTGCGGTGATTGAGTGAGAGGCCCAAAGACTCAGCCTCATTGCGGGAGATGCCAATGATCCGAAATGCCTTGGTTTCTACAGCGTGATGCCGAGAAAGGTGGAGGCAGGAGCACCAGAGAGGAGAGCAGTACTCATCCATCAGGCTGCGGACAAAAGCTTTGTAAGTGGTCAGGAGCTCAGGTGGGCCGAGGAAGGACTTTGCACGACGGAGGATTCCCAGTCGGTGACTGGCTTTGGAGGCGAGGTTTGAAATGTGGCTTTCCAGGAAAGGTCATGGCAGATAGTGAGACCCAGAAGCTTGAAAGAAAGGACTTCTTCCAGAGGATTGTTGAGAAAGTGGATGGGGGGTTTCTAAACGGTCCTTTCGAAGAGACATAGTGAGAGTGTGAGATTTGTCCGGATTGAAAGACATGTTCCACGTGTTGGACCAGTTTGTGATTTTATCCAGATCTGCAGTGAGCGAAGAAGCTGCTGCTTGCCAGTCTGAGGGATGACCGATGGTACAGCAGAGGGTGGAGTCATCAGCAAAGAGATATAGAGGATTTTCCAGAGTAGGAGAGTGCCTTAGGGTTAATAAGCAGCAGTTTTAATAACACGGATTGGATAAGTCGTTGAGTAATTGTAGTGATATTTAATGCAATGGGCAGAAAATGAGTTACGAATGAAAGATTTTCAATACGAGTGTGGTGTCTTGTTTTTAAACAATGGAATTGTACTGCTTTGAAGCAGTCAGTGCAAGACATCAATTTGTATTTATCGAAAATTTGTTTTTGCAATACGAAGGCAATTTAAATTCCTCCTGGATGGGGATATAATTTATTATTTTGGCTGGCCACATTGATGTGCAATCAAAAGAAGAAAATTACAAGAATAAATTACTGCAAGAATGAAATGATTGTACGGAAAATTAAAAAAAAGTTGTGGTGTTTAAGTCATGTGTACAGTACGGTATAGGTGTGATGCTGGGTCCAAAAAAGGTATTTCTGACATTTTGAATTTTGTCTATGATTCTAAATATGTACACTGCTGCTGAAATTTCTGAATAATTATATTACTGCAGCTGTTGTAATTGAAAGCAAATTTCTTTATTTCTTGTTTTCCAACTCACAACAAACTTGAACATCGACTTGTTGCAGAAGATTACTTTTGCAGGAAATTGTCAAATGCCTTAAATTTTGGAAACATTATTTACGTGCCTTGTTTCTGATATATTTATTAATGCCATTACCTGATTATTTTTTGAAAAACTCAACTTTTTTAAAATTACCTTTACTGTGACTTTTATATGTTTTTCCTGTTATGGGAATTCTGCAAAGGTTCTTATTCAAACTTCATTAAAAGTGGCCTTTGAAGTATCTTCTTAAAAAGAACCGAATTGTTGGGTTTTCCAAGAGTGTGAGAGAAACCTTTTGCATTGTGAGACAAACCATAAACCTGATTGTTGCCTTAACACAACACACCGCCAGCTTTGCGAATTTTATTCTCATACAATTGATATTCACATTTAATAATAAATTACTTTTCATATCCAATGAAATGTCACCCACGATGAAGTGAAATCTTTTTTCTTTTTCTTTTTGAAGTAAAACAAAACACTGTGATGAACTGTTTGTGGTACATCTCATGCTTTGTCGACAATAAACATTTTTTCTTTTTATATGTTGGTATCTTATTTCATTATTTAAAGATGAATGAATAGGTATTCTTATATCTTTTTGTTCATTTCGTCTGAACTTGCCCAATGTAAGAGACCGAAACATTTGCCAATTTTCCTTTTTTAAGATGCAACCCAAATGCAAAAGTAATGTATTGGCAAATATGAATGTAACATTATGAAAATAAAATAAAATAAACATTCGATTCATGTCAAGATAAAAAATTTATGGAGACGTGGGGGCTGAATTGGTCCTGACTGACATCACATGATATCTAATGTCTCGTGGTGAGTCTCAAATTCACTCGAGCGTGCAGTCTTATCACGACCATTCATCTTATAAATCTACCATGTCACTTGCCCATATGGCTTTGGGCATTTAATTCATCATGACTGTATCTTATTCATTAAAAATCTATAATTTTATCAAACGCATTATGGTTGTGACTCTCACCAAGTTATTCCGAGATACACAATTTGAAATTAGGAAGAAACATTCAACACCATTTGAAACCTCCTTCAACATTCGGTTTGTTATGTTTTCTTCCCCCTCTCTCTCCCTCCCAGGTATGTTTATCCTCTAATTACATCTGCATATTTTCTCACTGCCCTACTATCAATGCATTGCTTTCTACCCTATATCGTCATGCTCTTAAATGAGCCCCGACTTTGTTTGGCTGTACCATGGCTCTTTCCACTGGGTCAACACTATTTTATTTGAATTTTCTGATGGACTGACACTTGAGTCAAAGGTGAGCAAAGTTTACAAAGCAAGTTGTTCATTTGGAGAACCAAACAGAAAACTCACCTCATTTATATAATTATTGTGCTCCTTGTTGAGAAAGCAAAACATATTAAGCAACTAGAAAGAGCAATCAGAGATTGCAAACCCTCACCAGGACATGCTTTGTGTGGTGTATTTTGAGTGGTGTTTGTGTGGTGTGTAGACAATGTGTTGACAATGTAGGTTAATGTTCACACTGGACAGACCTTTTTTGTGTTATTGTATAGATTCATATGCCTGGGGTTGGCTTAATGGTTTGGGTGGTGGGCTTGGGATCCTAGGGTCCTGAGTTCAAACCCTTCTTGGCTATTGAATTAATACCAGGTTGATTTGACTCAACCTGTCATCCTTCCGAGGTTGGTAAAATGAGTGCCAGCTTGCTGGAATGATTGAACCATTCAAGTATCCTGTATTGGAGTGGTGACCTGTCCAGGATTGTGCCCAATAGGCCAGGAGACTGCTTTGGCAGCAATGATGCTCTGTACAGTGTATGGTCCCAATAGATAAATGTATATAGGTTCATGTTTAAATTGTATGCATTTTAGAGACGGATGTACACATTTTATATACACATATTTTAGTGACGTAGATGTATTTTTATTGCATGTACTTGATAGATGTACTCACATTCTTAATGGCACATCCTTTATGGACACACTCACATTCTCAAAGAACGTTTTTAGAGACGAACTCACATTCTCAAAGAACGTTTTTAGAGACGAACTCACATTTAAATGCACCTCACATTCCAAGAGTACGTAATTACTAGATGTACTGAAGTTCCAATGACATGCAATTAATAGATGTACTGACATTCCAAGAGTATGTAATTAATAGATGTACTGACGTTCCAATAGAACCTAATTAATAGATGTACTGACGTTCCAATGGAACATAATTAATAGATGTACTCACATTCCAATGGTACGTAATTAGTAGATGTACTCGCGCTCTTTGTTGACAGAGACACCAACGAACCCAAATGCAATGCTCACTCTTCTGGAGAGGGTAATGATTAATCTTCATGAAACTTCACACAGTTGTAAAGATTGTTCAGATCTAGGGAATTTAAAAAATGCGATTAAATTTAACTAACACATACTTTATAATAAATAGTATGAATGTTTCATGCAGAAAATTATAAATAATGTAAACAAAACGTTTTGAAATCTTTTACTCTAATATTGGAATTAAGATTGTCTACAAAAGTTGATAAAATCTGATCTGGATAAAAATGTAATGAATTGGGTCATTTTTGTTTCATCCAGGATACTGCACTCTGGTACCCGATCAATATAATTCACTCTGTTGGGGCACATATTAGTATTTTATAAATGAGGAAAGACTGGCTAACAGGGCACAGCCTATTAACATAATCCAGAGGATAAACATCACCTGGCTCCATTAACTTCAGCTCTATTTTGCTACTCACTTGAAACTCCCCTCTTCAAAAAGATAATGTGAAGGCTGATGAATCTATCTACTAGAAATGGTTGAGGTGTGTGTGTGTGTGTGTGTGTGTGTGTGTGTGTGTGTGTGTGTGTGTGTGTGTGTGTGTGTGTGTGTGTGTGTGTGTGTGTGTGTGTGTGTGTGTGTGTGTGGCATACTTTTGTGTCTTAATTACGTACTATTGGAATGTACCTTTTGACCCTTTAGCCTGCTGAGACCCCTCAACATTTGAAGAACCTTTAAGACCCCCAAGATCCTTAAGACTCCGAGGACCAAAAGACTCTGAGGACCTACATGACTCAAAATACAAAGACCCAAAAAACCCAGATGACCCAAAAGTCCCGGAGGACCCAAAAGACCCAGAGGACCCAAAAGACCCAAAGGACCCAAAAGACCCAAAGGACACAAAAGACCCAAAGGACACAAAAGACCCAAAGGACACAAAAGACCCAAAACATCCAGAAGACTTTGAAGACCTAAAAGGCCCAGATGAGCCAAAAGACTGAGGACCCAAAAGACCTTAAGGACCCAAAGGACCTTTTAGGGTCTGAGGGGGTTTGAGTGACTGTTGCTCCTGATCAAGGTGAGCTTCAGGACGTGCGGTCCTATTTTTACATGAAGGTGTTGTAAAGCTATTACTTGCTCCGCCCTTTGCTTTTACTGGCTGAACCTGACCTTGACCAACAACATGATCGAAGAACACAAACTATGCTTTTGCAAATTCATATTTTACAAGATTTAAACTCAGTTTGGTATCAATAAGTCTCTTAAAGAAAGCATGGACCCTCTTTCGGTGATCATCCCAAGTCATGGAATTGATGATGACATTGTCAATGTATGTCTCTACCCCCCTCAAGATCCATGGTAAGGTCATTGATGAAGCGTGGAAATGTAACGGGACCGTTCTTTAGCCAAAAAGGAAGAACATTACACTGGTAAAGTCCTTTTGGTGTGACAAAAGCAGAGAATTTCTTTGCTCGTTTAGTCAGAGGAATTGGACAGTACCCCTTCAACAAGTCAAACTTTCATTCAAGCTTCTGTGTCTCACTATCTGCCATGATCTTTCCTGGGAAAGCCACATTTCCAAGCTGGCCTCCAAAGCCAGTCGCCGACTGGCATCCTTCATCGTGCCAAGTCCTCCTTGGCACACCTGAGCTCCTGACCACATACAAAGCTTTTGTCCACAGCCAGATGGAGTACTGCTCTCCCCTCTGAGCTGGTGCTCCCACCTCTCACCTTTCTTGGCTTCATGCTGTGGAAACCAAGGCATTCATGATAATTTCCGGCCTGACTCTGCCCCGCCCCCGTTCTGCTCTGTCTGCGATATGCCCTCCCCATAGTGTTACGAATTTGGAAGCTTACTGCACACAACAGCCAGAATCCTTATAGCTCAGTTATATCCGTAAGTGTGTGTTTCTAATTAGAATCCATCCCCTGTGTCTAACGGGAATTTTGTACGTGCACTGTGAGTTATTTTATAGATAGGATTTTTTACATTTTACATCAACAACGACAACGCCAACCCTCTGCTCGCGGCATTGTCAGCGCTCTTCGCGCGCTCGCCGGCATGCGGGCGTGTCTGGAATTCCATGCTCCAGGCGGTGGGTGTTTCGGTGCGGATTTCGCACCGTATATGGTCACAAAGCGTTTCGCTTTGGCTGCGCGCCAAATAAGGGTATGCGTCGTTTTCCGCCAATGGGCGACGAGCAGACCAGAGTCGGGCGGTCCTTGGCAAGAAGGCGGAGCCGCGACACACCGTCCACCAATGGGAGCAGCCACGGGAGCGGACGGGCCCCAAAAAGAAAGCGAAAAAGGCGATTGATTTGCGTCCATTCTGCTCGAGTGCGCGTCTCTGTCCGGGTCTGCGGCTGACTGCATCGCGCGGATCCGAGGCGTCTCGTCTGGCGCATTGCTGCGGGCAGTCGACCATCTCAACGCGGGAGATCATCTCGTGTCGCCTGCCTGCGAGCCGGTGGAGCGTGCCAACGCCCGACGCTACCCTCTGTACCTGGTGCTTCGAGCGGCCTCGTGTTGCGGGTTCGAGTCCAGTTACCCCCAATATCATCGAGAACCACATGAGGTGGACAGCTCCATCTCTTTCTGGGCAGTTGTGTGTGCGTGTGTGTGTCCTTGGGCCCCGTCTATAAGTAAAAACTGTGTAAGTGCTTTCTTTCTCATTGTACATTGCATTTCTTATAGTCGTGATAACTCTGCTCTTTGTGTGCTTCCCCTCC
>CM068963.1:175377-189487 GCA_035128595.1 Eptatretus atami
AACGATTTTGACCTTTTCGTGACCTGACCTTGACCTTTGACCTAATTGGACCCAAAAGTTAATTTGGTCGTCCAAGGTTCATTTTACCCACCTGTGGATACAATTTGACAGTGTTTAAGCCAGCCGTTTTCCCGTAAAGTTGTATTTTCGTAACCATGTTTTCAAGTTGTAATGGAATTTGTAAATTTTGAACCGGATGACCATGACCCAAAAACTCGACCCCTATCGATTTCACAATATGCATTTTTTCACTATAGGAATGGGTAAGCGATTTATAAGTGAAAAATGAGAATAACGTACATAAGCTGGTAGTTTGAAGTCAAATTCAGATCATTTTCGACGAAGTTTTATGATAGCGAAAAACGATTTTGATCTTTTCGTGACCCTGACCTTTGATCCTATTGGACCCAAAAGTTAATGGGGTCGTCCAAGGTTCATTGCCCACCTGTGGATTAAATTTGATAGTTGTTTGCTAAAGCCGTTTTGCCGTAAAGTTGCTAACAGACAGACAACCAAACAGACAAATAAACCGGACGATTACAATATCCCGCTCCCTCCCTCGGGGGGGGGGGGGGGGGCGGGATAAAAATAGACACGGACGTACGACACGTACGGCACACGTACGGCACACGGACATGACCGATCGCTTGACCTCGCTTTTCGCTTCACGAGCGCAGCGCCAGTAGAGTACGAGGTTTAATCCGTCGTGCGAGCGTGGTGCACGGGGTTACCGTGCAGGGGTGCTGTATCGTGGAAGGTTTGGCCTAGCCGGGCACGTTGTATCGTGTGTGTTATTAAAGTTGATTTCAACCTCACCAAGACTGGTGTTTGGCCTCGGTGCTCCGTTGGGGATTCCCTATAACCATTCTGGCGCAGGGTAAAAATTCGATGTGAATAACTTCGAATAATTGGAACAAGGAATTATTCGGTGTTACGTTTCAAGCTGTTTACCCAGTCAGGTTAGCGAGGACGACGTGGTGTTGAAGATCGTGTCGACCTGAGGAGAACTCACGAGCACGCACGGAGGGGGCGGGGTTGCTTGGAGCCACGCCTCCTCTCTCACCGGGGACGTCCTCAACAGCAGGTGGATTTACATGAACGGCTGCAAAGACATCAAACCCTCACAGATTCAGCATCTCCGACGCGATTCATCGGCTGGAACAAGCTGGCGAGATCACAGCGGAAGACTCCGACGGAGGCCCTGAGAGACCGAGCACGGAAGAGGCCCCATTGGCCTCCGTTGGGAGAGTGTGATCTCCACGAGTTGTTTGAATGGATCGACTCGGTGCCGCTGTCTCGGCCGAAGCGCAGCCTTCGCAGGGACTTCAGCGATGGAGGTACACTGCATTGTGCACGATGCATTTACATTGGGAGATAACTTTCAAACTGAATGTTCGTTTAACCGTTTCTTCTTTCATCTTGAAGGTTTGTCCGTTTATAGTTTCAAATTTGAACGAACAAAGTTTAATCGTTTCGAGTTTCAAATTGAGGGTTCGTTTGAGTGTTTCTAGTTTGATATTGAAGGTTCGTTTGAGTGTTTCGAGTTTGAGATTGAAGGTTCGTCTTGAGCTGTTTCTTAAGTTTGAGTATTGAGGGGTTCGTTGTTGAGTGTTTTCGAGTTTGAGATTGAGGTTCGCTTTGAGTGTTCGAGTTATGAGATTGGAAGTTCGTTTGAGATGGTTTCGAGTTTGAGATTGAAGGTTCGTTTGAGTGTTTCGAGTTGATATTGAAGTTTCCGTTTTGAGTTGTTTCGACGTTTGATATTGAAGGTTCGTTTGAGTGTTTTCTAGTTTGATATTGAGGGTCTTGTTTGAGTTTCCTACGTTGTCGATATTGAACGGTCCGTTGAGTGGTTTTCTAGTGATGAATATTGGAAGGTTGCGTTTGACAGTGTTTCGAGTTTGAGATTGAAGGTCTCGTTCGAGTGTTTCTACGTTTGATAATTGAAGAGTTGTTTGATATAGTGTTTCTAGTTTGATATTGGAGGTAGGTGCGTTGTGATGTTTTTCGAAGTTTGATATTGGGAAGGTTTCGTTTGAGTGTTTCGAGTTTGAGATTAGAAAGGTTCGTTAGTGTTTTCGAGTTTGACGATTGGAAGGTTCGTTTGAGGTTTCCAGAAGTTTGATTATTGAAGGGTTCATTTGAGTGTTTTGAGTTGATTATGTGAAGGGTTCGTTGAGTGTTTCTATGTTTGATATTGGGGTTCGTTTGAGATGTTTTTAGTTGATATTGAAGGTTCGTGTTGAGGTGTTTCTAGGTTTGATATTGGGAGGTTCGTTTAGTGTATCGAGTTTTGAGATTGAAGTGTCCGTTTGAGTGTTTCCTAAGTTTGATATTGAAGGTTTCGTTGAGTGGTTTCTAGTCTGGATATTGTAAGGTTCGTTTGAGTGTTTCGAGTTGGTTCGATGATTGTGCACGAGTTACGGTATTGTGAAGTGTTCTAGTTTGATATTGAGGGTTCGTTTGAGTGGTTTCTAGTTTGATATTGAAGGTTCGTTGAGTGTTTTCTAGTTTGATATTGAAGGTTTGTTTGAGTGTTCGAGTTTGAGAGTTGAAGGTTGCCCTTTTGGAGTGTTTTCGAGTTTGAGGAATTGAAGGTTCGTTTGAGTGTTTCCTAGTTTGATATTGAAGGTTCCGTTGAGTGTTTCGGAGTTGATATTGAAGGTTCGTCTTGAGTGTTTCCTTGAGTTTGATATTGAGGTTCGTTTGAGTGTTTCTAGTTTGGATATTGAAGGTTCGTTTGAGGTGTTTCTAGTTTGATATTGAAAGATTTGTTTGAGTGTTTCGAGTTTGAGATTGAAGGTTCGTTGAGTGTTCTGAAGTTTGATATTGAAGTTCGTTTGAGTGTTTCTAGTTTGATATTGAAGTGTTTGAGTGCTTCGAGTTTGAGATTGAAGGTTTGTTGAGTGTGTTCGAGTTTGATATTGAGGCTTCGTTTGAGTGTTTCTAGTTGTATATTGAAGTTCGTTTGATGTGTTCTCGAGTTTTGAGATTGAAGGTTCGTTTGAGTGGTTTCTAGTTTGATATTGAAGGTTCGTTTGAGTGTTTCGTAGTTTGATATTGAAGTGGTTCGTTTGAGTGGTTTCTAGTTTGATATTGAGAGGTTCGTTTGAGTGTTTCTCTAGTTTGATATTGAAGGTTCGTTTGAGTGTTTTCTAAGTTTGATATTGAAGTTTGTTGTTTGAGTGTTTACGAGTTTTGAGAATTGAAGGTTCCTTTGAGTGTTTCTGGTGTTTGAGAATGAAGTTGTTTGAGTGTTTCGAGTTTGATATTGAAGGTTCGTTTGATGTAGTTTGAGATTGAAGTTGAGGTCGTGTTTGATGTTTGAAGTTCTGAATATATGAAGGTTCGTTTGAGTGGTTTCAGTTTGATAGTCGTTGGTACAGTGTGCGTTGTTGAGTGTTTCGAGTTTGAGATTGACGGTTCCCTTTGCGTGTTCGAGTTTGAGATGTGAAGGTTCGTTTGATGTGTTTCGAGTTGATATTGAGATAGGTTCGTTTGAATGGTTTGGAGTTTTGATGAACATTGGAAGGTTGTTGTTGAGTGATGGTTTTGAGTGCGATATTGAAGTTGTTGCATCGTTTCGAGTTTGAAATTGAAGGTCGTTTGATGGTTTTGAGTTTGAAATCGAAGGTTCGTTTTGATCGTTTTCGATTTGTATTGAAGGTTCGTTCGATGGTTTTGAGTTTGAAATTGAAGTTTGTTTGAGAGTTCTCGAGTTATCACCTTGCTAAGAATAGTACTCATCAATAACTCCGGGCTACCGTTTCAAGCCCTTTTAATCATATCTTTGAAATAAAACTTTGTTTAGGTTTGGTAAGATTCCTTCAAAAGTGATTAAAAATCACATTAATGACCCACGGGACGGTCGAAAGGGCAAATATCCATGAGGGGATGACGTCCACCTGGGATTAAAAAAGGCCAAAAGAAAGAATGAGAAAATATGCAATCTAACATGAGAGTACCTCAAATGAACCTGTTCTTCTTCTCCCTCTCCTCTCCTCTTCAAACGGCTCTTCCAGCCGATCCATGAAAGAATGAGCACCGCCATCTCTGATTGGCACTAAAATGAAAAGAGAGGGTTGAGAGCTTCAGGTAACTTTTCAGGCAAATAAGAAGCGTTCAGATGAAACCCAAAAGGGTCTCCCGGAATCTCCCGTGCTCGGTGCAGCTACAGCTCCAATCCTTCGTTGGCGAACAGATGGGTCGTGAGATCAATGCACGCAGATGATGAGGGAGCCTTCTCGGGGTACGACACCGGGGTTCGGGCCTCTCGCGTTCTAGGTGGCAAGGTTGTGGGTGGGAACACCGTCATGAATCATTTCAAACATGTGTCATTTTATTTCAGCATGTTGCTTTTGGTAAAGATGCCACACGACCAGGAAGAGGAAGCCATTTGGCCCCAATCAACCATTTCGTTCTTCTCTTTAAACGCGCGACAATTATGCCCACCTTATTGTTGGGGTTTGGCCAGAGGAAGCTTGCCCATTGATAGAACAGCTGATAATCTTTCATATCATAAGAATTGTTGCAAATCTAGTGACTAAAGCAATGAAATTTCTACCAAGTGTTAGTAACATGCCATAGAGCTTCATTTCAGATCGGGAGGTAAGGCAGATATTGATCTCTGAGGACCGTGAGGGTCAATGACCTCAAAGTATCAAAATATTGATGTTTGGTCTATTGGTTAATGCGGTAAACATTTGTTTATCGAATGTACAAACCATGCCACTTTGTGTCCAATAAAAGTGTCCCATATTCCACATCGCGGTTGGTTAATTAATTTACAGGTGTCTGGGCTTTGACTCTGAGGCAGTGAGAGGTCATGACCTAAAAATATCAAAATAGTTGATGTTTGGCTTCCATTCGTAAGGTAAACATGTTTATGATCGTAGCAACGCGATGCCAATGTGTTCAAATAAGTAGTCTACGATATTCCACACAGCGTTGGTAATTACCTTACAGGTGGATCTAGCTTTTGAACCTCTGAGGACAGTGGAGGTCATGACGTCTAAAAATATGCAAAATTAGATTAGAATGTTTTGTCTTATCAATTCGGTTAAGATGGGTAACATGTTTATGGATTGTCAGACACATCTGCATTTGTGTTCCGACCATAAAAGGTGTCTACATTTCAACACGACAGTAGCTTATGGTAAGTTATATTTGACAGATGTTCTATAAGAGCCGTAGTTGAGACACTAGGCCTGGCCCATTGACACGGAGATGACATCAAGGACACCGCCGCAGTGGTCCAGAATTACTGTGAGGAAGGATTGATCTCCTTGTGAAGGAGCGAGGGAAAGTTTTAGTTGAAGAAAGACTGGAACTATCAGAAGCCAGTCTATGAAAGAAAACACTGCCCAAGAACTAAGTTGCATCTTCAGTCAGCCACAGACCAAGACGCAGTCCAAAGCAGCAGATCCACTCGCTGCGATGAAGAGTGACTGTAGTCTCTCTCGAGCTATATATTGCTTGCACAATCACGTGAATGGCGGATCTGGACAAGTTCTTCTGGCCACAAGAACCAGGCAGCCCCACAGCATTATTCACAGGAGGAAACTGCACTTGGATGTCAAAGCAGATCTACTACACTGCTGAAATGCAGAACCAAACCCGAAACCATAAAGCCACCTGGGGTTGAATGCCAACATCCCTTGACGGAGCAGCTTATTGTTCAAATGCTCAACAGTCCTGTAACGGCAAAGACCTGTGAGAGTAATGCGAAACACAGTCTTTGCACCCTTACATCTCCATCAACTCGAAAAGGTCAACAGACTCGACCTCATCTGGATGGGTATACCTACCTGATACAGCGCTGAAAAGGGCACGACCAGACAGAAGAGGGGCAAGGGCGTCAGGAAGAGAGTGGTCCCTCTACCAGTCATGCCTAAGAACTGGAAGGACTTGCTTCGTGTGGATCAAAACAAGAACTGGAGCTCTTAGGTTTCCTGTCCACGAAGATGCAGTTCGTCTTCAATAGCAAGATGGCAAGGAAATGTATGCAACATGTGGAAGCTGGAGGTTTGTGGCTCTCTGCCGAAGATCCGGACTTGACCAGCCTCGCCCCATGTCACAACGAGGAGGCGGACACTCGCCTGCTTCTACATGTGGCAGATGCTGTGCAGAAGGGGATCAGGCAGGTTGGCCATACGCACTGTGGATACTGGATGTTGTGGTACTGGCTGTGGCTTCATTCAACATCTCAAATCCTGCGAGCTGTGGATAGCTTCTTGCGTTACTGGATCCAGCTTCCGGTACATAAGCTGTTCACCAACGTGGGCTGCCGGCGCATGAAACCAAGATAATGTCTACTCTCCCCATCTTCCATGCCCTCACAGGGTGCGTCACTGGTGTCTTCTTCACTGGCAGAGGAGAAGACTGTTCCTGGGAGATTTGAAAGTGTTTCCCACAGGTGACTGATCGCCTTTGAAGAACTCTTACGATGCCAAGTGGATTCAGTGAGGAGTCACTGTCACGTGACTGAGGCGCTTCCGTGGTGCGCGTGATGTATCGACCGGCTACCTAGTGACACCATGGCAAAGTGAAGCCGAGTGGGCTAGGCAAATAGGCTCTTGCGCAGCACAAGTCTAGGGCTCTAGAAAACATTCCCCCCAACGCAGGCAGCACTCCAGCTGGCAACATCAAGCGTGCATCTCTGCCAGGGCAACTGCTGGAACCAAACTCTGGTCGCTGATCGCAGAGTCTACCAATCCCATTCTGACGGGTTGGACAAAGGAGGCCTCTGGGGTGCAGCCTTTTGGACGAACACTGCACAGAGGCATCAAAATCTTGGGCCACGACTGATCCACTGCGGCTGCGAAAGAAGGGATGTACCGGCCGCTGCAAGTGCCAAGGCTGCACTAAAGTGCACTGCATTAATGTGCATGTTCGGAGACTGTTTAAGGTGCATCAGACACCTTTATATTAGTGGCGTCTATATATGGATAATATGTGTGTGTATTATCATTGTACCCGGTATGTAACCTCATACAATGATGTCGTGAGGGTATCGACTGACGCATCACTGTACTTAAAGCTTATAGCGACTATGTTCAGTTGCACATTGAAAATTAAGGTTGCACAGATGATCTTACACACGAATTTCATGCAAGCTGTTCTGGACACACATATAACCTAAATGTGTATTTCAAATAAATTTGTTTCTGAGGCTCACCGCCTCATTTAAAGCACTTTGGTTCAGTCATGGTTTGCATCCTGTGATATAATTATGTATAAAGGCTCTCCAGTAAGATAAAGGGAAACTACTGGCAACATACCTTTTTAATCGACTTCCCAAAATAGACAAACTGCCCAGGAATCGTGAAAAAATGACAATTTTTCAATGTATAATTGAGGTCATTGGACCTCTCACTACTCGCTCAGAGGTCAAATCTGATTACCTCCCGAGTCTGAAATGAAGCTTAATGGTATGGATACTAACATGTAAAAATTTCATGCTTTATCATATTTGCACAATTGTGTATGATTATCTGCATGCAGCTATGACTTTCTCGAACTGGCTGGCCAGGCAATGATATTCAAGCTAAAAGTTAGGGCAATCATTTGGAATTTGTTCAGGGTGCGGCAAAGCTTGCCGACTCTTCGTCAAACGACACTGTGGATCATTAAATGCTCGCAAAGTAATATCCGGCAGATCGGGACGGACCCGTTAATGTCATGTGAGGGGACGGCACAAACAATTGAATCATTCCTGTGTGAACACCGGAATGAACAGTTTATAGCTGGGCCAAGATTCCAACCCAGCTTCGACAGCTTTGAAGGGTGATTGTGCACTAACTCGGGGTCATCCTGCCACTCGTCCCATCCAACTGTGTGTATCCTCATCAAATTCACTTTCACCAGTTAACTTACTTCCAGTGCCATACAAAGTCGCACATCCTCTTTCAAAATTTTTACCTTTTGCTTCCTTATAGCCTGGAATTAAATTTTATTCAATCAATTGTTTCCACCTTTATTTACACGTCATAACAAACAAAACTTACAAGTGAAAAACAAATTCTACAAATTGTCCATAAACTTAATGAAAAATAAAAAATAGAATATTGTTGTGGATTCTCAACCACTGCCTCTCGGCCGTGCCGGACGACCGCCTTTTAGTCTAATTTGCGGCGCGTGCCCACCGACCGGTGGCAATCCTAAAGTCGCGAGCTTTCGGATCCAACGCCGAAACCAGTTACAAGGTGTGTTCCTTAATCACAGCCCGTAAATCAGCCACTATTCTAGATCCGGCGCCGACAGGGTCCGATCACCGAATTGTCGATGTACGCTAAGGATGCGCGCAGACAGAAAATGCTGGGGATTTAACAACCTCAACGGGACTTGCTTGGAAACGAGCCGCTTCGGCAGCTCGCTCCGTTTGCGATTTGCCGAGGTGTATATCGCCAAGGCCCCGCCGGACGTCGATTACTTTATCGGCCTATCTCTAAAGCCAGTTTAAATCCCGAACTGCAATAACGGCAGCTCATGGAGGAAAGGGACGCAACGAACAGGTAACATTCACACAAGGACATTATTTGTAAAAACACGTATGCCAATCCACGGTATGCAGATCAACACGTAATGCAATCGATGCAGTGGAGATAAGCCATGCAGGAACGAAGCAAAGGACAAAGTACTACAACCGTTCTATTTATTCATTGTACCCTTATTACAATTCTAGACTTAAGGACTGCGCCGACGACATTCATACAAAGAAAAACCCCAGGAAGGAAAGGCAAGAAACTGGACCTGCGTGGGCCTTTAATATTTTCACGGAGCTGTGAAGACCGCAGGAGCCTCCGAGAGGCGTGCTGGTTACGCTGCCACCTTCGTGGTGATTGCTGGTTACCCTCGACATGGCAGTTGGCGCTGCTCGATTTTGGTTGGCCCAAGCCCCCGCCGTGCGGCCCTAGTGGTTCGGGTACAATAGGCCGACAGACGCCTCCGAGGAACATACGGCTTTGCTCTTTGCGAGAGTTGATGCTGCTTTAAGAGCCCGTCCATTTCCTCAGCGTTTGGCGACTCTCTCCGGGCGTTTTCTCCACCGACGTCGCAGTTCTTGCGGCAACGGCAGCTTGGCTGCGCTCCAAGCTCCGACTGCCCTCCACTGGACTCAAACCTTGCCGGGCTGCTGGCTTCTTCTGAACTCGACGCCAGGGCTGACTCCAGACTTCCACTCTCTGCAGCTCCCCGACAGACTCCGAACCCCGACAGATTCTCCGAACCAGACAGACTTTTTTTCTTGGCGTTTCAGCCGCGCCTATATATAAATGGGGTCCGTGAGTGAGGTCTGATCTTTCCCTCTTCACCCTTTAACCCCATCGCTGGCTCCGCCACCTTCCTTTTGACCTTTTGATCCGATTTCATCGCGAAGCTCGGACAGAGAGCGGCACGGGGTGAAATGCTCCAACCACGCGAGGTTGCAGGAATCAATCAGACCGTGGGAAGCGATCGTGTGGAGAATCATCGACTCCCGCGTCCCTGTCGGCGGAATGGCGCTCGTCACCGTGGGAATTTCGCCGTGGTGGCGAAAAAGATGGCGGTCGTTTGTAGCGAGAGCATGAAGGTGAGGCGATGTTGTGGGTTGCTCTTGGTGCGGTGGGGATGGCGTGGTTGTTGGGAGGCGGTTGTGGCGTTGAAGTAAGTGGTTGTGGATTTGTTGAAGTAGTGGTTGGGTTGTTGAAGTAGTGGTTGTGGTTGTTGAAATGTAGTGGTTGTGGTGTTGAAGCATAGTGGTTGTTCCAAAAAAGTAAAGAAAGCGAATGAATATAGGTGGCTGATCAAAGACCACAGCCCGGTACCGAATAATCCCTTTAGACCTCAGTGGGGAAATCTAATCTGAACAACACATTATCGACAATAACTGGATCTCTGGGAAGCCTGAATGGTGTTCTGTGAATTTCCACAAACCGGTAAGAATATCTTGGTTGGATAACGTTGGCACCCCCCTCCCCCGCCCATAATAGCAATTGTAAGTACGCCTTAGCTCAGGTATACACTAATCACCGTTAACGGA
The DNA here is from genome assembly GCA_035128595.1 of Eptatretus atami. NCBI lineage: Eukaryota > Metazoa > Chordata > Myxini > Myxiniformes > Myxinidae > Eptatretus > Eptatretus atami. Next base: position 185,396 of record CM068963.1, read on the forward strand.
ATGACACACCAAAGTTAAATGGCCTCCACAACTGTGTTTAATTCAAGTTAAATTGACCTTCCAACGTTAATTGGCCCTCCACCTGTGTTAAATTGTTTGTGATTGTGAGTTATTTCAGATAAATCAGCTGTTTCTGTGGGTGTTGTGCCTCTACTGGGTATGCATTGTGCGCAGGAAAGACAACCATGAGCGACCAAGGAGACTTGAAAGTGACCGTCTGGGAAAAGTTGGTGGAAAGGCAACATGATCAGAGTTGGGTAATAAAAAATATTTCAAAGGCCTGAATATCTTTTGGAGCACAATCAAGACAAATCATTAAAGAGGTAGGAATGGGATGTAGTACCACAAGAACGCCTACTAAATCAGCCGTCGCCTCCAAACTGGGAATGACCAAGCAAGGGGAGACTGATGGCAAGACTGGCCAAATTAAATGTGGGAGAGCTTGAAGTGCTTAGTGACAATTAATTATCCAAGTTCTCACAAATCTGGCCCTATATGGTATGGGTGGCAAGAAGGGAAGGCCGATTGAACCAAACGAAGAGCCAAGGGCGTACAATGAAAGGGTTTTGTCTTGACAGAAGCAAGGAGAGAGAGAAGAAGAACAACGCGGAGCGTCTGCTGTGTGAAGCACAGGCGTGTAGCAAAACGCGATGCGCGGCTGAAAAAATTCCATCCTTGAGTCATATTGAGGTATATGCAAAAAAACACTGACCAAGATAGTGAGATTCTGAATGCCATGTCGCAAGGTTTTTGTGGTCTGACTGAGAACCAAGTAGTGTGAACTTTTTGCTGAAGGATTTAAACCTAACGTTTGGTCAAGAAACAAACTACAGCGACCACTCAGAAGAACACACCGCCAAATCGCCTACTGTGAAGCATGGTGGTGGCAGACATCATAGGTCTGATGGGGATGTTTCTCGATCAGCAGGGAACTGGGGGGGCACTTGTCAGTGGAATAGAAGAGAAAGTATGCGCAGTTGAGAGCAAAATACACGAAAATCCGAGAGGAAAAACAACCCAATAGCACGACATGCCAACATGCTACATAGGCTATGGAGTGCCAAGGAACAAAGAGGTAAAGTGTTGCTTTTGAGTCTTCTTCTTATCTTCTTGGGCGTATAGACAGACTTCCCGCATTGCATTGGGTAGGAGGCTGGTGTACTGTCCGATGTTTCGTGTGTGGAGGCGGACCGTGCGAATCTGGTTGTTACGTCAGCTGTATGTTCGTGTCCCTGCTATCTACGCGAGGTCCACTGGGCAGCTAATCCGATTTGTGGTGACCGTCAGAAGGATAGACAAGGCTGACCAGCTTAAGTATCCCACCACCAGCCAGCCACCGCGGATATTGCACGTCAAGTCCAACACTGAGAGGCTTTGGTGCTTGAGTGGCCCAGCTCAGAGGTCCTGACCTGAAATCCAATCTCGAGAAATCATGTGGCATGACTTGAAGACTGACTGTTGTGGCAAATTCATAGCATACTCGTTACTTGAAAAAAGAGCCGCCTTCACCTTGCCGCCCCACGCCAACTTCAGTGAGCTTGAACAAGTGTATTTGAGTGTACAGAAGATGTGGCAAGAATGTTGACGAGATCAAGGGTGTGTAGAAGTGGTAGACGGAGACTTACTGCCCTACACGACTCACAGCTTGTAATTGCTGTCAAAGGTGTTCACCAGTATTGAATCAGGGGTGGTGGACACTTATTCACAACCAGAATAGTGCTAGATTTTAGTATTTTACATTAATTTTCTTGAAATTTGGAGATCTGGTGTTTTCAGCTTGGAAGTTGTGGGGTTAACGATGTGTAAATAAAGCGTGGAAAAGTCTGATTAATGTAAATGGTTTAATTCCAGGCTACTAAAGGATAAACGAAACGGTGAAAATGTTGTAAAAGGCATTGTAGACTTTGTCTATAGGCAGCTTATCTGACATACCCTCCTAAGTGTCGTAGACAGCATAGCAATGATAGCTAGAGCGCGTCGGAGTCACTTTTCCTGTTATACAATCTTTCACAGTCACGTTCGTAAATTTTCGTGAGGCAGCAGGTGAGGCAATTTAAACTAAGTACACCACTACGAGCACAACACAGGGTCTGGCTCTTTGCAGATATACCATGCACCAACTGAAACTCACAAAATGAGGATTACATCTCACCTCTACTTTGGCAGTACCAAAGTTAAACAGTACATTTGGACTTTCCATCCTTTTACCTGGTAACGCCGGTCGAATTTGCATTCCCGTTCGCTTCGGAGTCGTCGTTTGATTTTAACCTTCTGAACTCATCTAAAGAACCAGACAGTCACATGTCATCAATGCTGTTCTTGGCAATGTTCGCTCCACAGCTGTGATTTTTTTGTTTGAATTATTAGCTCTCTGGAATTTGGAGATTCAAGATAAGATATTGTACTCCTGGCTCTAGGGGGAGAGATCGAGTTGGCCATCCAGCACAAATGTACAGAGTCACCATGATTTATATAATTGAACTGGTAGCATACAGACTTTCATAAAAAATTTTGGGTAACCAGTCCCAAATCTGTAATGTAAGGAATTTCTGCTAAAGCAAGTGAGAGGCGACTTTGTCAAAAATGGCCAGGCCATATGCGAGTATATGACTGTTTTGTGAACCATAATCTTGGTGCTTGAGACTGCAGCAGGAAGACATGAGTATTGTGCGTAACCTAATGTTTTCAGGGTCAAGGAATTCAATAAGACCAATAACAATTGAGCATTGGCTCCTTGGTTTGTGGCAGCCCATTCTTGAATTTCAAAAGGCCGCCATTTCAAAATCGCAGTTGTCCATATAGGATTAGGTCGCACCTAGCAAGAACACATAGATCGCTTATGTTAGGTGGTGTATAACTCACATAGCATTTAAGCCCAAGGATCCAATGATACAGAGTGATAGATAACTATACAGTGGTTCATTGTGGTAGAAATTTCATATTGTAACTTAATCTCTGGGAATGTAGGTTTGGTCCCTGGAAAGACGCGAGCTGTGTCACTGCGCTCAGAACACATTAGTACCTTCATGATCCCTAGTCTGTCAACTAAAAGGCTGCTTGATGTGAATTCTCCAGGATCAAAATGAGCTGGCTAGTGGGCAACATCCTGCTATCTGCTGTGCAGTGTAGGGTTGCAAAGTGCATATTGATAGTCGTCAGGACATGTTCATCCGTAGCTACTTAGGCGCAAGCCTTGACGATTTCCAAGTTATCATTCAGGTTATGATTTTCCCTCATGCCCCGACACGTGTAGAGTCTGTGGTCAGCCAATCTCGCATTAATCATGCATGTGAGCGTGTCTCACCTTCTGCGACAAGTGAATGTACAATAATACGTAGTAACTGAAACAGAGCTTGACCTTTCCTGCAACGGTTGAGCAGTTAGAGGAACAACGCATGCAGGGTTCATGTGATGCTCTGGGTGTGTGTGAATCACTGTTTTTCCGGACCCTCACTATTATGCCTCTGTTTCACATGCACATCGCGTATCATCGGGTTATACCTTCCACCATTTCATGTACTTACAGCGCTCTGCTTGTGTAGGGGGATCTTCGTTCTCTCCCGTCATTGAGAATCATGCTTCAGCTGCGCTTGGGGTAGTGTGTCTCGGGTTGAAATTGTATGAATATAAGATTCTAGAAACCCTAAGTCAGTCGGATTCTTGGCATTACTCATCACGTGGAGGCGATGCATGTTAGATCTTGAGCATGACAGGAATCTATGCATCTAGGTTCAAAATCATGACTATTATCAGACTTTGCCGTAGCACAACTGGCGTCAAACCTGTACGGATCAATGGATAGCGGAATACGCTCGTGCAAAAGCATCTGCTCTATTACATGGCACACTATAAGACCAGTCAAAGACTTTCGGCAACTGGTCCAGAGATTAGTGTAGAGAATCAATGCTACTACCAAAGTGTCTAGAAAATATATCTTTTCACACTATCTATTGCGAAGATTGATGGCTGCGTAGCTCGCCACAAGTCTATTCAAGTCGTGGGTCTGTCGATGATTATACTGTAGTGCTCAATAGGCCATTGCCACTTTTCCAGGTCCCACCTCTTCTGACAACTCAGAAACTGATATCACTC
>CM068963.1:194385-214490 GCA_035128595.1 Eptatretus atami
TCCTTATAGCCTGGAATTAAATTTTATTCAATCAGATTGTTTTCCACCTTTATTTACACGTCATAAACCAAAACTTACAAGTGAAAAACAAATTCTACAAATTTCATAAACTTAATGAAAAATACAAAAACTAGAATATTGTTGTGGATTCTCACCACTCCGGCGTGCGGACGACCGCTTTTAGCTAATTGCGGCCGCAGCGCTTCGATCCTAGCGAATCCCTCGTCGCCTTTACCGGGGTCTTGTTATATTCAGCTACTTTCAAGAAGCTCTGCTTTCTTTAGTTACCAAGTTGTTCCTCATTTGTGACTCAACAACTCTTAAACATGGAAATTCATTATGATCATTTCTGTTGTTTCACTTCTTTTATTTTTTTAATCAATTATTATTATTGGCAATTTGGTTTCAGATTCCTGGAACGAGCCACCACTTTTCTGTACTTGTTGAATCAGGGCACCGAAATTGAGTGAGAGGTGTCACGGCCACAGAACATAAATAAAGATACGGACTGTGCCCTTGAGTGGTTTTTCGGAGTGAAACAACATATGACAGAGGACAGAAGGGTAACTTTAATAAGGCAATATTATTAATCCCTACTGTCTATTCTTAGTACAAAATACTATTAATGTAACACTGTTTTATTATACTTTGTCGAGGTTCATATGAGAGCTAACACACAGCAACATAATAACAAGGGGGAGCAGGAACAAGAGGGATGAGAGAGGGGAGCACTAACAACATAGGAGAACAGAGACATAGGAGATCTGTGGAAGGGAGAGGGATGGAGCAGGGTACACGGGGGTAAACAAGATGGACCTACAGCGACTGTTCAGGAAAGCAAACAGAGAAGTTGAAGGAGTGGACACTTGGCGGAGGATTGGATTACTGGGTAGCAGATAATGGTTTAGATAGGGAATATTTTTGCTAATCTGGAGCCAGGTGAGCAGCACAAACATACAGGTCGAATAGAAAGTTATATCGGTAAGTATGTGGTCTTTGTTATGGTCCCCCGTTCCCTCGTTTTAATGGGTGAATAATGTACATGCGCTGCGAAGTTACTTTGATAGTCAGGGTTTTCCCTTTAATTTTACCACCACAACATCAACGACAACACGCCAGCATCACCCTTCACCTTCCACCTCGCTCTGTACGACGCCATGTGTGGGCAGAAATTCAAGGAGGAGCCTCGCGGCGGCCCGCGACCAATCAAGCGTGCTACGAGTGAGGGGCCGCTGCTCGCCAATTCAGATCCGCGACGGCTGGAAAGGCGCTGTCTGCGTGAGTCACCAACGCCCCTGGCCAATCGACAGGACTTTGCGCTCGTTTGGCCAATGACGGACGACGACGATTCTGCATGCCAAAACCGTCAGTGAGGAGGAGGCGGGACGGGGGGAACGGCCCCTTCCCCCTGAACAGGCTGAATAAGTTTGCGTCATGATCGAACCAGAAAGAGAGCTTGAGAGATCCTTCCTCCACAAGAACCGCAAGGGTTGCGTGCGTGTCTCTGTCGGTGGAACAAAGGACGGAGAAGGGTGACACGAGTGAAGATCGCCGTTCGCGCTGCACGAGTGGTTGTCGCGTTCACCTCACACGCGAAAGGTCTGAGTTCCCGCCCCCGCCAGCTCGAAAACCACACGAGCGTTTGGACCAGGTCCGGGAGTGCAGGCTCTGGTCTTCAGCTGCTTTCCCTAGAGCTGGAGGCCTCATAAAGAGGCTGTGGCCACCTCGGTCTTGGGTTGTCGTGTGTGTGTGTTATGGTGGCGCCAGTCTATTAAGTAAACTGTAAGTGCTGTAATAAATTGATATTCCTTCTATATTCGTTAACTCTTGCTTTTTCTTGCGTGCCTCCCTGCCCCGTTGTATACATAAATCATTTGTTAAAAATGTATCAGTTTGTTGCGGTGTTTCTCCATTGCTTAGCGTTGATGCGTGTGGTAATTAAAAGGCTGTTGCCGGCTGAAATAAATGTACGGATTGGACCGACGAACTTCGGCAGCCGTCCGCTCGGGTGCGGCACTGTCGGGCACGCTAACGGCTCAGCTCGTTATTGCAGGGCCGTCGGGGTGAATTTCCCGTAGTTTGGACGACGTGGGGTATTTAGGTAAATTGAATTGGCAATCGACCCTACCCCACGCGGTTGACCTATTGGCAATCTTCGGTCGTAAGCGGACCCGTAGCTCCGGAGTTGTCCGTGGGACGACCTATAATCCGGTGTTCGGTTGGAGTGACTCTGCAGCTCCATTAGCGGTCGTGCTCGGCGCCAATACCCGGCCCACAACATAATATGACATGGTGTGGTGAACAGCTGTTTGTGAAGACCAGGAGGGGTGGATTTGGAATGTGGGAGTTTTGTTTGCGTTGGCAGGAAAAAGAGGAAAAAGAATGAAGGTGAGCAGTCATTCTTGATTAGCAGTTTCACCAGAGGGGGGTTGCTGGCGCTTTCTTGAGCACCTGCAAAGATATTGGCGGAGGACAGATCACAGAAAAAGGAAAGGTGGGGGCAAGGCCTTGAGAGGATCGGTAGAAGACGAAAGACCACCGGACCTGCCTTGGTGAGGAGGTGCAGAGACCAAAGACTCAGCTTCAAGTCACGGGAGAAACCAATGATCCTAAAGCCTTTGATTTCCACAGTTGAAAAGCCGAGCTCGATGTAAGGAGCTGGAGCACCAGCCAGAGGGGCTTGGAAGCCCGTCGGCTCCAGGGAAAGATCATGGCAGACAGTGAGGGCCCAAAAGCTTGAGAGACAGAACTTCTTCAAGAAGATTGTTTGAGAAAGAGTATATGGGGGGGGTTCCAGATGGTCCTTTTGGAGGACATTGAGTGTGAGATTGTCATGATTGAAAGAAACGTTCCACGTGTTTTGACCAGCTTTGTGATTTTATCCAGATCTGCCGGGAGGAAGAGGCTACTGCCTGTGATCTGAGGATGCTTGATGGTACGACAGAGGGTAGAGTCACAGCAAAAAGATTAAGGGAGGATTTTCCAGAGAGACGGAGAGCATCATTGATGAAAAACCAGACAAAAGAACAGGGCCCAGAACGCATGCCTTGAGGAAATCCACCTGGACAGGAAGAGGAGATGAGAAAATTCCATTAAGAGCCACGTGTTGACTGCGAAGGAGTAGTAATGTGTGCGAGCCATGAGTGGAGATGCCTTGGATACCAATATAATAAGAAGAGAATTGTGAGCAGTGCGAGATGCAAGACCGTATCGAAAGCACACGATGCGTCATCGGGATGTGGCCTGATCTCGTGTCTGCATTGAGTACCTTTATCCATTGTTTGGAAAGCACAAGTAGCATATCCAGCGTAGGAGAGACCTGCGTCTGAATCCAAATTGTTGATTTGGAAATCAAGCCATGAGAAGAGAGGAATTTAATGTCAGGGTGATTATGGATTCCATGACCTTTGACTGATGATTGGGAGAGACCGATTGCCGTCTATACGATGCAAGGACCTTGTTTTTGCACATTTTTTAAAACAGCAGAAATGCTTGCTATTTTCCAAGCAGATGGCAGATGACCTTGGAGCAAATTAGAGGGTGAATCGAACAAGAAAGGCGTAAGCGATATCAGCAGACAGGTTTTTAGAATACGTAGGCTGACGCTTCTGGACGGTTGCAGACTCAGTCGAGGTTTGCGCAGCAAGTCTCCACCTTGTCAGGAGAAAAGGACACAGATCCAGGGGTACAGGTAGGTGCAACTGGGTAAGGGTGGGTACAGAAAGTGATGGTTTGGACACAAGATTTTTTGAATAAACACGAGTCTAGGTATCAGCCTTTTCACGTGCAGTAGTCAGCTGTGCAAGCCATTTGAGGTAAGGGGGGGATGGAGGGGGAACATTCACCAGAAACAGGATTGACCAGATGCCACCAGGATTTGGAGGGATGACAGGTTTGAGAGTTCAGACTTTATATCAGAAGATATTGTTTCCTGCTCTTCCTGAGGGACACAATTGTTCCGAGCTTTGATGGAATGGCAAACTGAGTTGCCTTCAGTTGGAATTTCCTTCATGAGGCGATGCAAGTTGTTTCAGGACAAATGCTCGCCACAGCTTCATTGTACTATTGCGCGGGAGAAGGGTAGGACAACGAGACGAGATGCGATGAATCTGTTCATGGAGAGAGGCAAGTTTCTTTTGAAAAATTCCCAAGATGCGTTGATGTCTGGAGAAAAGTAGAAATGGAGACCAGTCTTGAGTTTAATGGCTGCGTGAAGTCACCTGCCAATCGGCCTGAGTGAAATGCTAAATCGTTCAGGTTGAGATGGTTTCTCTGAGGGGGAATAGCCAGAGAGATGTCTACTTTAACAAGTATATGGTCAAGATGAACCGTTGGAGCAGAAAAAGAAAACAGGCGACATTTCTGGTAAATTGGTCAAAATCAAATCCCGAAGAGATTGAATACCATGGCTGAGATTGGGTCAGGAAGTTGACAGTTATGTCAGTCTCAGTGAGTCGCAGAAAGAATCCTTTGGCTGAAGATGCTTGGCAGTGAGGAGGTTACCCACACCCAGCCAACTGCATGATGGCAATTGAAGTTTACTGACATGGAAGAGAGAGTTTGGATTGAGTGGATAGAAGTTGGTCCATGTTTTCAGAGGGCGAGATGTAAATGAGTCATCTCTCTTTCATGGACGTACAACACAATATATACAGGTGGGAGGGAGGGGTGAAGCCGTAGCTGGGGTATTCCTGGGGGTGTGGAAGGAGTGAGATCAGTGATGGAGAGTGAGGAATAGAGTTTTGCATGAACGGAGCAACTCCTCCACAGGACCAAGGTTCAGGATCTTTCATACGGAGGAGGGAGTAACCAGTGAGAGAAACTTAAGGAGTCCAGAGATATCTTGAAGGAGGAAAGTTCTGTTAAGCAGATTATGTCTGTTTTGTTCAGTCGGCAACCTGTTGGAGAGATCAGTAGGTTTGAGCTAGGCCTCGTATGTTTGAGTCACACTGTTAAGGAAAGAGTTAGGGGAGGAGGCTTTTGGGTGCAGGGGGAAGGTGCGAGGGGAGGAGTAGGATAGGACAAGGGCAGAGAGGTGGGGTTGGAAGAGTTGTTGACAGTGGTTGTAGGAGATGCAGAAGTGAGCTCGGGGAGAGGTTCGGATGGGTGAAGGAGGACAACGGCGAGGCAGTGAAGGGATGAGTTTGCAGTGTAGGAGTAAAAAGAGAGTGGGAAAGGGGAAGTTGAAATAGAGACGTAGGGGAATGAGTTGGAGAGAGAGAGGTGTGGGAAGGAGGCAGCTTGTAGGATGAGCGGGGGGGAAGCTTTGAGAAGGAGGAAGAAATGGGAGATTTGAGTGGAGGGGAAAGAAGGGAGAATTGAGGGGAAGCGGTCAGTGGGGAGATTTTGGAAAGGTGAGTGGGGAACGTGGAGGGGGAAGTGTGTGAAATTTGCTGTGAAGAGGAGAGGTGGCTGGTTTGAGAGAGAGCGGTGAGAGGAAAGCTTTGAGGGTGAGGGGAGATGATGGGAGCAGGCATTCCATGGGGAGGAGAAGGGAGAAGGGAGAGTTGGGGAGAGCGGAAAGGATTGAGACTTGGTAGTGGCACAGTGGAAGAAGGGAGTGGGCAGGGAGCCACAAGATTTGAGGGGTTGTGAAGAAGGGGAGCAGCTTTGAGGACGGAGTGATGGGGGAGATTGAAGGGGAGCGGAGAGGTTGGAGTTTGTAGGAGAAGGGTGAGAGGGAGAATTAAGGAGAGAAAAATGTGGGGCGAAGCTTTTGAGAAAGTTGAGAGTGGGAGCGAGTGTGTTTTTGCCTTGAGAGGGATGGAGCGCTGAATTGCGATGGATGCCGATGAGAGGGAAGCAGAGACATAACGAGAAGACATGTTCATGGTGCTGGGAAGTAGAAGGGGGGGTGGGGAAGAGGGAAGGATGAGGGGCTGGTAGAGGATGATTAAGCTTGGGAGTAGCGGGGGAGAGAAACAAGATTTGAAGGTGAGGAGCGGGGGTTGGTAAGATGGGGTAGGTTGATGAGAGGAAAGAGAAACATGTTTGGATATTGAGAGTGTACTGAATGATGAGAGTGAGATACTTGTCTAGGTGGAATGGAGTCCATGGATGTTTGAAAACCATGCAGTTTGGAAACCCAAGGGGGACTGTTATTAAAGCAGAGGGCCAATGGAGGAGCGAAAAGATAGGTAGGAATTTGGGGTGGGGGCAAGATGGAAGGAATAAGGAGGGGTTATAACAGGGGAGGAGTTTAGGGGAGGGGGAAGGGTAGATTTAAGGAGGTGCGGGTGAATTGCACTGAAGTTGGAAAAAAAGAACGATTGATGAACATGCATTGCAAATGAGATTCTTAAAATTTATAGATCAGATAATTTTGTTTTAAATTACATTGGAGGAATTGGATGGAGTGCAGAAGAATTGGAGATTCACCCTTCATAGTATTAATATGAATGATTACAGGTTTTATAACACTTGTAAATGTAATTTCTATTTTAGCGAACTGTAGTAGACCATTTGCAGGTTATTATGTAACAGGTTAACGACATTAGAACATGAGAGACAATATTAGTTGAGAGTGTGAACGGAGCACACCTAGACATATTTAGTCGCGATTTGAAATTCCTACGTTTACTGTTAAAGGAACTCGACATAATTGGCGACATATGACCTATGTTCAACCGATATCCCTCGGCACACATAAAGTCTGAACCTACTCTAACCTTGACCTTAAACCTCAGACCACTTGACCCAATATTTTATATATAATATATATAATATATATATATATATATATATATATATATGTACTACACGTATATATATATATATATATATATTATATATGCATATATATATATATATATGTATTCATGGTAACATGTCCTAGTTAGTACAAATCACTATCAGAATCATTTTACCTTTTACATGACCTCTGATCTTTGATCTCTTGACCCCCATAATTCTCATTGGTTCATGTTGCATCATTTATACGTACTTGTACAAAATTTGATTTCAATCCCTTCAGCTGTTCTTCAGTTATTTGCAGATAATAAACCTTCTCAGGACGCATGCACAGACGGACAACCGAAAACATTGCCTCCGCTACTTCTGTCAGCAGGGGTATAAAAGGGTCAATTTGACGCGTGTACAAGCAGGCTGAAGCTTGATAAGATAGCCATCTGGATGAAATCGAGCTTTGCGAGTGGTGTACAGAAGTGCAATGTAAAAGAAACCCCAGTTGCTGACAAAAAACCGAATGGTATTCATAGAATACTTCACCCTGTGCAGTGTGAGAAGGACTGGTGCAAGGCCAACTCTTCGTTTTTTTGTTTTTTTTCTTTGATGCAATATGGTGCTAGCCAATGACCGATAGTCACTTTTATCAACTATATTTCCATGGGGATCAATTATGTTTAAAGTTTTGCATTATGATCGGTTAGCGGTTTCACAATATGCAGAGAAATTTTTTTGTCAGACTGATCAGATCACAGCATTGCACTGTCGAATCTTGACGTCATAATGAAGGCCACCGATGAGTCATCATTAACATATATATTTCCCCAGGGGGTACTTGACATGGGCCATGTTAAATTTACTTCAGGGAGAGTTTCGGACGAATATAGAGGTGCAAATTTTTTTTTGTTTTTCTAAGAGGCGCCTGCACCACGTGAGCTTATGACGTCTAGTTATACTAAAAATTAACAGGAGCGGTGCAACCGATTTGGAAAATTCGTGCAATCAGATTAACGGTGGCTGAGAAATGAATTTTAACAAGTTGGGTGCCAGGCCATAACAGAATCCGCCCATTTAAGGCATTAAATATTTTGGGACAAATTTAAATTTTGATCATCCTTAACCTGAATGTGATTATAAGGATAGAATAAGGAATATTTAGTCTTAGTTGGAAGTCAATTTAAACCATTTTTGACGAAGTTATGACCATAAAATGATTTTGACCTTTGCAAGCACGTAAGGTCAAAGTCCTATGGTATCAAATGAAAGCAATAAACAATATAAACTTACGATTACTTGGCATCAGTTTACAGCTAACCGTGTCCATACTATAAATAATATTTCACTTTCACAGTTACTATCCACAGTCCAATTATAGGTATGTACGTATGTATTCTTAGTCTTTGAGAACGGTTGTTATTTGTTTGTAATAAACAATTGAAATATTCTTTCAATTTTATATCTGTGTTATGTTTATTTGTTCAACAGCAATATTGTTACGGTTGTGGAAATTCGCATTACACCTAAGAGTCCTCAGGTGAGATATATCGGTAAGTTCATGTGTTAGTTAGCCCAAACCCGTTGTCTAGAGGGAATATGTGTGATTCATCCGGGCTGCGACGCTTGAGTTAGCCATTTTTCTATTGTTAGTTCGACCATATAAGCGCCAACACTCAAACACCACCCAACAACCAAATCGCCACCATCAACAACGCCCCCAAAACAAACTCCCCAAACCGCACTACCTTCAACCTCCACAACCCACCCCGGCAAGCATCGCCTCACCCGCCATTCTCTAACGACGCCTCAACAACGCCCCCGAAACAAATCCACCACTGCTTTCTCGCTTTACACCAGCAACCGCACACCTGGTGACACTGAACGTCGGCTGTTAGGGCCCGGTTCGGCTATTGGTGTACCGAACGCATCGAGCCGCAGAGCGCGAATGGCAGCCTTTCCGAGGGGAGGAAATTTCGGATCAAAAGGCTGTCACGCCCCCTTTTTCTCCGTCCAATGCGCGGGAGCGTCGGGCGGATGGCCCCGCCCCAGGGCGATGCACGTGGATTCTTTACGAGAGGATTCGGATCAAAAAGGCTTCCACGCCCCCTTTTTTGCCCGCACCAATGCTGAACAGAGGGTGCGTGGCCCCGCCTCCAATCGCGTTCTTGATCCTAAATTTGCATTTAGGCTCTCCTTGAGGCCTACAAAACGCAGCATAAGGCGATCAGGTGTGAGTGAGTTCAGTCAGTGCGGTCGAGTGGAGTTCACGCAGTCAGTTGCAGGCGGTTCTTGGTCGAGTTCTTAGTCGAGGGTCAAGTGGAGAGGGAGGTCGGTCAGATGAGGTTGCGGTGTGGGCGTCGCTCGGTCTCGTCGCCGAGGTCCAAGCCAGCCACCATTTCCCCTCTCCCTGAGGCATCAGCCAATTCCCCCCCCCCCCATCCCCGCTGAGATAGTTGCCGGGGGGCCCCGTTGCCTCCCCCCGACCCTTAAACGTTGGGTGCCAACAAAACCGCTCGCGCGAGCATTGCGGGAGAGGGCTCGCCGACCACCGCCAAGGGCAGCGGAGATGGGCGCGAGCTGGGCGAACATTGCGGCGCTTGCCCGCATCGGTCACGAGGACCGGGGTAAGACCTTCTCGGTCTCGTGACTGGCCGCTCCCGATCCACTACATTTGGTCCACGGACCTGTCTGCCCTCCTGCTGTGAGGCGTGGCTTTCTTTTCTTGTTGAATGCCATGCTTGTGGCGCCGGTCCAACAAGTAGAACTGCCAAGGGTGTCTGGTGCCTGTACATTCCTTATTCGGTTGTTAACTCTTTCCTGCATTTGTTTTGCACTGTATGGCTGTTATACGTGCTTACGGTGCTTCCGGTGGCCCTTCCGTATTAAGTTGCATTGTTGTGAACTGTTTTTCCGTTGTCGCTCTCGTCTTTCCTTGTATTGAATCTCATCTTGCATCACGCTAGGATGATAGTGGGTTAAAACGCCGGTAAAATATCCTAACCGTCCGAGTCGACGATAACTTCCGCTCGGTTATCTCTGCAGCACGGAACGAACCGCTTACTCGGTTCGTGTCCGAATCGACCGCGGCGAGGTACGAATCGCCGGTCGACCACCGCCGCAGGTACTTAGGATAGCGTCGAATTTAGTGGCGAGCAACCCTATCCTGCGCGTGCGTGGTGGGCAATTGGCACGATCGTGGTGAGGTTAAACCCCCACCCGTGACTGCCCGCCCCTTCCGCTGGCGTAGTTCCCGGAGGCGGTCACGACTGAATTGTCCGCTTTCCTGGTGGGCGAGGCGGCCGCTTTTGGCTACACGCGGTCGTATCGACACGCCGCTGCGGCTGCGAATTCGCAACAAATTAAATAAACAAATAAATGAAAACGTTCTGATCGAAACGATTTTGAACTCTAGACTTTCATTGCCTCACCTTGCCGTAATAAAATTTGACAGTGTTTGAGCCAGCCCGTGTTTCCCGTAAAGTTGATTTTCGTAACCATGTTTTAGTTTTAATGGAAAATTTGTATTTTGACCGATGACCATGACCCAAATTCGGACCCTCGATCTTCACACATAATGCATTTTTTACTGTAGGATTGTTAGGATTTTAAGCACAAAATAGAATAAGGTCACTTATAAGCCTGTTGAAGTAAATCGGATCATTTTTGGACGGAAAGCTAGTGAGCGAAAAACGATTTTGACTTTTCGTGAACCTGACTTGACCTTTACCTAATTGACGCCAAAATTTAATTGTCGTCCAGAGTTCATTTTACCCACCTGTGTGTTACAATTTGACAGTGTTTAAAGCCAGCGTTTTCCCGTAAAGTTATTTTGCGTAACCATGTTTAGTTAGTAATGGAAAATTTGTAATTTTGACCGGATGACATGACCCCAAAAACTTCGGACCCTATCCGATCTTCACAAATATGCATTTTTCACTATAGCAATGGTAGTAGGATTATAAGTGCAAAAAAGAGATATAACTTCCACTATAAGCTTAGTTTGAAGTAAATCAGATTTTTTCATTTTTTGACGAAGTGATGAGCGAAAAAACGATTTTGATCTTTTTCGCCTTGACCCTGACCTTTGATCCTATTGGACCAAAAGTAAATGGGTCGTCCAAGGTTCATTGCCCACCTGTGGATTAAATTTGATAGTGTTTGCTAAGCCGTTTGCCGTAAAGTTGCTAACAGACGACAACCAACAGACAAATAAACGGACGATTACAATATCCGCTCCCTCCCTTCCGGGGGGGGGCGGGATAAAAATAGACACGGACGTACGACACGTAGGCACACGTACGGCACACGGACTATGACGATCGCTTGACCTCGCTTTTCGCTTCACGAGCGCAGCGCACAGTAGAGTACGAGGTTTAATCCGTCGTGCGAGCGTGGTGCCAGGGTTACCGTGCAGGGGTGCTGTATCGTGGAAGGTTTGGCCCTAGCCGGGCACGTTGTATCGTGTGTGTTATTAAAGTTGATTTCAACCTCACAAGACTGGTGTTTGGCCTCGGTGCTCCGTTGGGATTCCCTATAACCATTCTGGCGCAGGGTAAAAATTCGATGTGAATAACATTCGAATATTGGAACAAGGAATTATTCGGTGTTACGTTTCAAGCTGTTTACCCAGTCAGGTTAGCGAGGACGACGTGGTGTTGAAGATCGTGTCGACCTGAGGAGAACTCACGGAGCACGCACGGAGGGGGCGGGGTTGCTTGGAGCCACGCTCCTCTCTCACCGGGGACGTCTCAACAGCAGGTGGATTTACATGAACGGCTGCAAAGACATCAAACCCTTCACAGTGATTCAGCATCTCCGACGCGATTCATCGGCTGAACAAGCTGGCGAGACCACAGCGGAAGACTCCGGACGAGGCTGAGAGACCGAGCACGCGAAGGGGCCCATTGTCTCGTTGGAGAGATGTGACTTCCAGGGCAGTTGTTTGATGTGATCGACTCGTCCGCTGTCTCGGCCGAAGCGCAGCCTTCGCTAGGGATTCAGCGATGGAGTAACTGTCATTGTGCACGATGCTATTACATTGGAGATATACTTGTCAAAACTGAAATGTCGTTTAACCGTTTCTTCTTTTCATCTTGAAGTTTGATGCCTTTATAGTTCAAATTTGAACGAACAAAGTTAATGTTTGAGTTTCAAATTGAGGGTTCGTTGAGTGTTTATAGTTTCAGTATTGAAGGTTCTGGTTTTCGAGTAAGTTGAGTTGTTTGAGATTGTTAAGTGTTAGTGTCATTATATGAGGGTTGTTTGAGTGTTCGAGTTTAGATTGAAGGTTTCGTTGGAGTGTTTCGAGTTTGAGATTGAAGGTTAGTTTGAGTGTTTCGAGTTGAGATTGGGACGGGTTCGTTTGAGTGTTTCGAGTGTGTGATATTGAAGTTCGTTTGAGGTTGTTTCGATTTGATATTTGAAGGTTGTTTGATTTTTCTAGTTTTGATTATGCTGGGTTCGTTGAGTGTTTCTAGTTTGAATATTAAGGTTCGTTGAGTGTTTTATGTTTGATATTGAAGTTCGTCTGGTTTGAGTGTTTCGAGTTTGAGATTGAAGGTGTTTTGAGTGTTTTCTAGTTGTGATATTGAATTGTGAGGTTTCAAATTGAAGTTTTGAGTGTTTCAGTTTTGATATTGAAGGTTCGTTTGAGTGTGTTCGAGTTGATGATATTGAAGGTTCGTTTAGTGTTTCGAGTTTGAGATTGAAGGTTCGTTGATGTGTTTCGAGTTTGAGATAGTTTTGAGTGTGTTCGTAGTTGACGATTGAAGGTTCGTGAGGTTTTGATTAATTGAAGGTTCGTTTGAGTGTTTCGTTAGTTGATATTGAGGTTCGTTTGATGTTTTCTAGTTTGATATTGAAGGTTCGTTTGATGTTCTATAGTTGATATTAAGGTTCGTTGAGTGTTTTCGATTTGAGATTGAGGTTCGTTGAGGTTTCTAGTTTGAATTGAGGTTGTCTTGAGTGGTTTCTAGTTTGATATTGAAGGTTCGTTTGAGTGTTTCGAGTTTGAATATGAAGGTTCGTTGAGTGTTCTGTTTGATATTGAGGGTTCGTTTGAGTGTTTCTAGTTGATATTGAAGAGTTCGTTTGAGTGTTTCTAGTTTGATATTGAAGGTTGTTTGAGTGTTTCGAGTTTGAGATTGAAGGTTCTTTGAGTGTTCGAGTTTGAGATTGAAGGTTTTCGTTTTGAGTGTTTCTAGTTTGATATTGAAGGTTCGTTTGAGTGTTTCGAGTTTGATATTGAAGGTTCGTTTGAGTGTTTTCTAGTTTGATATTGAGGGTTCGTTTGAGTGTTTCTAGTTTTGATATTGAAGGTTCGTTGAGTTTCTAGTTTGATATTGAAGATGTTTGAGTTTCGAGTTTGAGATTGAAGGTTCGTTTGAGTGTTTCGAGTTTGATATTGAAGTTCGTTTGAGTGTTTCTAGTTTTGTATTGAAGTTCGTTTGAGTGTTTCGAGTTGAGATTGAAGGTTTGTTTGAGTGTTTCGAGTTGATATTGAAGGTTCGTTTGAGTTGTTTCTAGTTTGATATTGAAGTTCGTTTGAGTGTTTCGAGTTTGAGATTGAAGGTTCGTTTTGAGTGTTTCTTAGTTTGTTATTGAAGGTTCGTTTAGTGTTTCGAGTTTGATATTGAATGTTCGTTTGAGTGTTTCTAGTTTGATATTGAGGGTTCGTTTGAGTGTTTTCTAGTTTGATATTGAGGTTCGTTTGAGTGTTTCTACGTTTGATATTGAAGGTTTGTTTGAGTGTTTCGAGTTTTGAGATTGAAGGTTCCTTTGAGTGTTTCGTGTTTGAGATTGAAGTTCGTTTGAGTGTTTCGAGTTTGATAGTTGAAGGTTCGTTTGATGGTTTTGAGTTTGAAATTTGAAGGTTCGTTGAGTGTTTCGAGTTTGATATTGAAGGTTCGTTTGAGTGTTTCTAGTTTGATATTGAGGTTCGTTTGAGTGTTTCGAGTTTGAGATTGAAGGTCCTTTGCGTGTTTCGAGTTGAGATTGAAGTTCGTTTGAGTGTTCGAGTTTGATATGAAGGTTCGTTGATTGGTTTTGAGTTTGAAATTGAAGTTCGTTTTGATAGGTTTTGAGTTTGATATTGAAGGTTTGGTTTGATCGTTTCGAGTTTGAAATTGAAGGGTTCGTTTGATGGTTTTGAGTTTTGAAATCGAAGGTTCGTTTGATCGTTTCGAGTTTGATATTGAAGGTTCGCTTCGATGGTTTGAGTTTGAAATTGATAGGTTTGTTTGAGAGTTTCGAGTTATCACCTTGCTAAGGAATAGTACTCATCATAACTCCGGGCTACCGTTTCAAGCCCTTTTAATCATATCCTTGAAATAAAACTTTGTTTAGGTTTGGTAAGATTCTTCAAAAGTGATTAAAAATAATTAATACCACAGGGACGGGTCGAGGGCAAAATCCATGAGGGGATGACTCCCCTGGGTTGTAAAAAGGAAGAAAGATGAGAAAATATCATCAACATGAGAGTACCTCAAAATGAATCCTTGTTCTTCTTCTCCTTCTCTCCTCTTCAAAGGGCTTTCTCCAGCCGATCATGAAGATGAGCACCCCATCCTGATTGGCCTAAAATTGAAAAAAAGCAGGGGTTTGAGGAGCTTCAGGTAACTTTTCAGGAAATAAGGAGCGTTCAAGATGAAACCAAAAGGGTCTCCGGAATCCGTGCTCGGTGCAGCTCCACAGCTCCAATCCTTCGTTGGCGACAATGGGTTCGTGAGATCATGCACCAGATGATGAGGGAGCCTCTCGGGGTACGACACCGGGTTCGGGCCTCTCGCGTTCTCAGTGGCAAGCTTGTGGGTGGGAACACCAGTCATGAATCATTCAAACATGTGCATTTATTTCCAAGCATTTGCTTTTGTAAGATGCACACGACCAGGAAGAGGGAGGCCATTTGGCCATATACATTTCGTCTTCTTCTTTAACGGCGACAATTATGCCCCACTTATTGTGGGGTTGGCCAGAGGAAGCTTGGCCCATGATAGAACAGCTGATAATCTTTCATATCATAAGAATTGTGCAAATTATGACTAAAGCATGAAATTTCTACCAGTGTTAGTACATGCCATAAGCTTCATTTTCAGATCGGGAGGTAAGGCAGATTTGATCTCTGAGGACGTTGAGAGGTCAATGACCTCAAAGTATCAAAAATATTGATGTTTGGCGTCATTGGTTAATGGTAAACATGTTATGATGTACAAACATGCATTTGTGTTCCAATAAAAGTGTCTACATATCCACACCGCGTTGGTAATTATTTAACAGGTGTCTGCTTTGACCTCTGAGGACAGTGAGAGGTCAATGACCTAAAATATCAAATATTGATGTTTGGCTTCATTCGTTAATGGTAAACATGTTTATGATGTACAAACCATGCATTTGTGTTCCAATAAAGTGTCTACATATTCCACACAGCTTTGGTAATTATTACAGGTGTCTAGCTTTGACCTCTGAGGGACTAGTGAGAGTCAAGACCTAAAAATATCAAAAATTGATGTTTGGCTTCACTTCGTTAATGGTAAAACATGTTATGATGTACAACCTGCTTGTGTTCATATAGAGTGTCTACATTATTCCACACAGTTTGTAGTATTTACAGATGTCTAGCTTTGACTACTGGTCCTTCACGAGAGACATCAAGCACCCAGTGGCAAGAAAACTGTGAGGAGATTGAGTCCTTGTGAGGAGCAGTAGCAAAGTTTTTTGAAGAAGACTGGAACTATGCACTAAGCAGTTATAGAACACTGCCTCAAGACAATGTTGCCACTCTTCAGTCAGCCACAGACCAAGACGCAGTCAAATCAGCAGATCCAACTCGCTGCAGTGAAGAGTGACTGTAGTCTCTTCTCGAGGCTATATATTGCTGCCAATCACGTTGATGGGGATCTGACCAGTCTTTCTGCCCACAAGAACCAGGCAGCCCCCCAGCATTATTCAACAGGAGAGAAAACTGCACCTTGGAGTTAAAGCAGATCTATCTACACTGCCTGAAATCAGACCACCCGAAACCACAAGCGCACCTGGGGTTGATGCAACATTCCTTGACGAGCAGCTATTGTTCAACATGCTCAATCCATAACGGCAAAGACCTTGGAAGAGTATGCGAACACAGTCTTTGCAACCTACATCTCCACTCAACTCGAAAAGGTCAACAGACTCGACCTCATCTGGGATGTATATCTACCTGACAGCCTGAAAGGCACGACCAGACAGAAGAGGGCAAGGGCGTCAGGAAGAGAGTGGCTCCCTCTACCGTCATGCTAAGAACTGGAAGGACTTCCTTCGTGTGGATCAAAACAAGACTGAGCTCTTTGTGTTTCCTGTCACGAGATGCCATTTCGTCTTCCCAATAGCAGATGGCAAGGAAATGTATGCAACATGTGGAACTGAGGTCTGTGCTCTCCTGCCAAGTCCGACTTGACCAGCCTCGCCCATGTTCACACGAGGAGGCGGACACTCGCCTGCTTCTACATTTG
Source organism: Eptatretus atami (assembly GCA_035128595.1). Taxonomy (NCBI): domain Eukaryota; kingdom Metazoa; phylum Chordata; class Myxini; order Myxiniformes; family Myxinidae; genus Eptatretus; species Eptatretus atami. The sequence continues at coordinate 210,552 of CM068963.1, forward strand.
GCAGATGCTGTGCAGAAGGGATCAGGAGGTGGCATACGCACTGTGGATACTGATTTGTGTGTACTGGCTGTGGCTTCATTCAACAACATCAATCCTGACGAGCTGTGGATAGCTCTTGGTACTGGATCCAGCTTCCGCGTACATAGCTGTTCACCACTGGCTGCCGCCATGAACCCAAGATAATGTGCTACTCTCCCCATTTCCATGCCCTCACAGGGTGCGTCACTGTGTCTTCTTTCACTGGCAGAGGGAAGAAGACTGTCTGGAGATTTTGGAAAGTGTTCCCACAGGTGACTGATCCTTTGAAGAACTCTTACGCATGCAAGTGATGTCAGTGAGGAGTCAATGTCCAGCTGCTGGAAGCGCTTCTTGTGCTGCATGTATGACGCACAGTGACACCATGGAAGTGAAGCGATTGCTAGGAAATAGCTCTTCGCACACAAGTCTAAGGGCTCTAGAAAACATTCCCCCAACGCAGGCAGCACTCCAGCAGCACTATCAAGCGTGCATTCTCTCCAGGGCAACTGCTGGAACCAAACTCTGGTCCTGAATTCCAGAGTTACCAATCCCATCTGACTGGGGCTGGACAAAGGAGGCCTCTGGGTGGCAGCCTCTTGGACGACACTGCCAGAGCATCAAATCTTGCCACGAACTGATCCACTGCGCTGCGAGAAGGGATGTACGGCCGCTGCAAGTGCACCAAGGCTGCACTAAAGTTCACTGCATTTGTGCATGTTCGGGAGATGTTAGTGCAATCAGACACCTTTATATTTATGCGTCTATATGGATAATGTGTGTGTATTACAATGTTACCGGTATGTACTATACATGTGTCTGAGGTAACTGACCTCACTGTACTTTAAGCTTATAGACTATGTTCAGTGCACATGAAATTAAGGTTGCACAGATGATCTTACAACACGATTTCATGCCAAGCTCGTTCTGGACACCACATAACCTAAATGTGTATTTCAATAAATTTGTTTTTGAGGTCACTGACTCTCATTTAAAGCACTGCGTTCAGTCATGGTTCATCCTTGGATTAATTATGTTATAAAGGCTCTCAGAAGATAAAGGGGAAAACAATTTGGCAACCATACCTTTTTAATGATCCCAAAATAAGACAAACTGCACCAGAATCGGTGAAAAAATGACAATTTCAATGTAATTGAGGTCATTGACCTCTCACTATCTCAGAGGTCAATCTTGACTTACCTCCCGATCGAAAATGAAGCTTATGGTATGTACTAACACTGGTAAAAATTCATGCTTTAGTATAATTTGCACAATGTTATGATTATCTGCTGCACTATGACTTTCTCGAACTGGCTGGCCAGGCATGATATTCAACTAAAGTATTGGGCAATCATTTGGAATTTGTTCAGGTGCTGGCAAAAGCTTGCCGACTCTTCGCAACGACGACAGTGGATCATTAATGTCCGCAAAGTAATTCCGGCAGACGGACGCCGTTTAATTGTCAATGTGACGACGGCACAACATTGAATCATCCTGCTGTAAACACCGGAATGACAGTTTATATGCTGGGCCAAGATTCCAACCCAGGCTCGACAGCTTGGGTGATTGTGCATAACTCGGGGTCATCCTGCCACTCCCATCACTGTGTGTATCCTCATCAAATTCACTTCACCAGTTTACTTTACTCAGTGCCATACAAAGTCCACATCTCCTTTTCAAAATTTTTACCTTTTGCTTCCTTATAGCCTGGAATTAAATTTTATTCAATCAGATTGTTTTCCACTTTATTTACACGTCATAAACCAAAACTTACAAGTGAAAAACAATTCTACAAATTTCATAAACTTAATGAAATACCAAAATACTAGAATATTGTTGTGGATTCTCACCACTCCGGTGTGCGGACGATACCGCTTTAGCTAATTGCGGCCGCGTGTGCCACCGACCGTTGGCAATCCTAGTCGCAGCTTTCGGATCAACGCCGAAATCCAGCTACAGGTGTGTTCTTAATCACACCGTAAATCAGCCAACTATTCTGTTCCGGCGCGCGACAGGGTCCGATCACCGAATTGTCGATTTACCTAAGTAATGCGCCAGACAGAAATGCTGGGATTTTACACCTCAACGGACTTGCTGGAAAACGAGCCGCTTCGGCAGCTCGCTCCGTTTGGCGATTTGCGAGCGGTGTATATCGCTCAAGCCCCGCGGATCCGATTACTTTATCGGCTATTTAAAGCCAGTTAATATCCCGACCAATACGCAGCTCAATGGAGGGAAAGACGCAACGAACAGTGTAAACATTCACACAAGGACATTTATTTGTAACAACGTATGCAGCAAACACGTATGCAATCAAACACGTATGCAATCTGCAGTGAATAAAGCCATGCAGGAACGAGCAAGACAAGTACTACAACCGATTCTATTTATTATGTACACTTACTACAATATCTACTTAAGGACATGCGCCACGACATTCATACAAGAAAAACCCAGGAAAGGAAAGGGCAAGAACTGGACCTCGTGGGCCTTTAATAGTTCACGGAGCTGGAAGACCGCAGGAGCTCCAGAGGCCGTGCTGGTTACCTGCCACCTTCGTGGTGATTGCTGGTTGACCCTCGACATGGCAGTTGGCGCTTGCTCGATTTGGTTGGCCCAAGCCCCGCCGTGCGGCCTAGTGGTTCGGGCTAGCCGACGAGCCTCCGAGGAACGAACGCGGCCTTTGCTCTTTCGAGAGTTGATGCTCTTTAAGAGCCCGTTCCATTCTCAGCGTTGGCGATCTCTCTCCGGCTTTCTCCACCGACTCGCAGTTCTGTGCGGCACGGCAGGCTGGCTGCGCTCCAAGCTCCGACTGCCCTCCACTGGACTCAAACTTGCCGGGCTGCTGCTTCTTCTGACTCGACGCCAGCTCACTCCAGACTTCCACTCTCTGCAGCTCCCCGACAGATCCGAACCCCGACAGATTCGACCCGACAAGACTTTTTTGCTTGGCGTTCAGCGTGCGCCTTTATATGGGGTCCGTGAGGTGAGGTCTGATTCTTTCACCATCTCACCCTTTACCCCTCGCTGGCTCCGCCCTTTTGACCTTTTGATCCGATTTCATCGCGAAGCTCGGACAGAGAGGGCGTGGGTGAAATCATCAACCACCGGGAGGTTGCAGGAATCATCAGCCGTGGAAAGCGACGTTGTGGAAATCATCAGCTCCCGCGTCTGTCGGCGGAGATGGCGGCTCGTCCGTGGATTCGCCGTGGGTGGCGGAAAAGATGGCGGCGCGTTTGTGGAGATGAAGGTGAGGCGATGTTGTGGTTGCTCTGTGGTGGGATGGCGTGGTTGTGAGAGGCGTTGTGGCTGTTGAAAGTAGGTGGTTGTGTGTTGTTTGAAGTAGTGGTTGTGGTGTTGAAGTAGTGTTGTGGTTGTTGAAGTAGTGGTTGTGGTTGTTGATAGTAGTGGTTGTTCCCAAATAAAGAAAGCAAAAGAATAATGGCTGACTCAAAGATCACAGGCCGGTTACACGAATAATTCCCTTTAGACCTCAGTGGGGAAATCTAATCTGAACACACACTTTATGACATAACTGATCTCTGGGAAGCCTGAATGGTGTTCTGTGAATTTCCACAACCGTACATATCTTGGTTGGATAGTGTGCACCCCCCCCCCCCCCCCATAATAGCAATTGTAAGTTCGCTTAGCTCAGTATAACTAATCACCTTCAAAAATGACACACCAAGTTAAATGGCTCCAACTGTGTTAAATTCAAGTTAATTGACCTTCACGTTAATGGCTCCCACTGTGTTAAATTGTTGTGATTGTGATTATTTCAGAATAAATTAGCTGTTTCTGTGGGTTTCCTCTACTGGTAGTGGCATTTCGCAGGAAAGACAACCATGAGCACCAAGGAGCTTTGAAAGTACTCTGGGATAAGTTGTGGAAAGCACAGAATCAGAGGTGGGTTATAAAAAATTA
>CM068963.1:214822-232628 GCA_035128595.1 Eptatretus atami
AGAACAACGCGGAGCTCTCTTAGAGCCAGCGTTAGCAACGCGATGCGGCTAAAAATTCCACCTTGAGTCATATTTGAGGTATGCAAAAAAACACTCCAGAGATTCTGAAGCCATGTCGCAAAAGGTTTTGTGGTCTGACGAAACCAAGATGGAACTTTTTGGCTGAAATTTAAAACCTTAACGTTTGGCAGAAACACAACACAGCACCACCCAAAGAACACCATCCCTACTGTGAAGCATGGTGGTGGCAGCATCATGTTATGGGGATGTTTCTTTCATCAGCAGGCTGGGGCACTTGTCAGGATAGAAGAGAAAATGGATGGAGCAAAATACAGAAAAATCCGAGAGGAAAACAACCCAAAGCACACATCATGCTACACTACTGGAGTGGCCAAGGAACAAAAGGTAAATGTGCTTGAGTCTTCTTCTTCTTCTTGCGTATGACTAGCTTCGCGCTGGGTAGCTATCATTTTGTTGCGGTGCAACTATGCTGCTGATGTTGTGCCCCTATCGCAGTCCACTGGCACTCATTTTGCTGACCTCAGAAGGATAACAGGCTGACCTTAATATCCCAAGCCAGCCACCCTAATCACCAAGCCAACACCAGGCTTTGTCCTTGAGTGGCCCAGTCAGAGTCCTGACCTAAATCCAATCGAAAATCTGTGGCATGACTTGAAGACTGCTGTCCATCAGCGCTCCCCACGCAACTTCACTGAGCTTGAACAGTTTTGTTCAGAAGAATGGGCAAATGTTGCCGAATCAAGGTGTGTAAAGTTGGTAGAGACTTATCCCTACAGACTCACAGCTGTAATTGCTGTCAAAGGTGCTTCCACCAAGTATTAACTCAGGGTGGTGGACACTTATCCAACCAAGATAGTCTAGTTTTATATTTTACATTAATTTTCTGAAATTTGGAGAATTTGTTTTTCACTTGGAAGTTGTGGGTTACGATGTGTAAATAAAGGTGGAAAAAGTCTGATTTAATGTAATTTAATTCCAGGCTATAAGGTAACGAAAGGTGAAAATTTTAAAAGGCATTGTAGACTTTCTATAGGCACTGTATCTTTGACATACCCCTCCTAATTCTAACCATCAATGAAACTAACCTATTCACTTTCCTTTAACAATCTTTCACATCGTATTTTGAGCACGTGGAAGGCAATTTAAACAGACTACCAGCACACACGGGTCTGCTCTTTTCAAGATATACCATGCACCAACTGAAACTCACAAATGAGATTACATCTCACCCTCTACTATGCAAGTCCAAAATTAAACAGTATTGGCTTTCATCTTTTTACCTGGTACCGGTCAATGCATTCCCTTCGTTCGATTGACTTTTACCTTCTGAAAATCTCTAAAACCAGACAAGTCCATGTCAATCAAACTTTCTTGGCAATGTTGCTCAGTTGTTTTTTTTTGTTTGATTTTAGCTCATCTGGAATTGGAATTCAAGATAAGATATTGTACTCCTGGCTCTAGGGGGGAGTTCGTGGCCATCGCAAAAGTACAAAGTCACGCATGATTTTATTGCTGTACATACCAAGACCTTTCAAAAAAATTTGGGTAACAAGCCCAAATCTGTATAGATTTTGCTACAGAGGGCGCTTTTCAAAATGGCCGCCATAAGTATTACTTTTGACCATATCTTGGTCTGTGAGACTCAGAGAGACATGATATTGGTGCCTAAACCTATGTTTTCAGGGTCAAGGAATTCAATAAGACCAATAACAATTACATTGGCTCCTTCGTTTGTGGCAGCCATCTTGAATTTCAAAATGGCCGCCATTCAAAATCGCAGTTGTCCATATATTAGTCATCAAAACACATAGACGCTTAATGTTGGTGGTTATACTCATGCATTTAAGCCCAAGGAATCCAATGATAAGAGTATAATAATACAGTGGTTCATTTGGTTGAATTATCATGTAACCTTAAATCTCTGGGAATTAGGTTTGTCCTGGAAAAGAACGCAGACTGTGTCATGCTCAGACACATTAGCACCTTCATGATCCCAGTTGTCAACGGCTGCTGATGTGAATTCTCCAGGATCAAAATGAGCTGGTAGTGCAACATCCTGCCTATCTTGCTGTGCAGTGTAGGTTGCAATGTCATATTGATATCGTCACAGTTCTCCGTAGCTTAGCGCAAGCCCTTGACGATTCAAGATATTGGTTATGATTTTCCCTCCATGCCGAGACTTGTGAGCTGATCAGCATTCATTACATGCATTGGCGTTCTCCTTCTGCCACAATGATGTACATAATACATAGTCTGAAACAGAGCTTGGACCTTCCTGCAACGTTGAGCAGAGAGGCAACCATCAGCAGTCTGTTTGGAATCACTGTTTTTCCGACCCTCACTATTCTCTGTTTCACATGCATCGTCATCTAACTCTTCATCATCTACATCTTCTGCTGTAGGATCTTTTCCGTCATTACAGCTTCAGCTGCCTTGGGGTATGTCTCGGGGTTGAAATTGTATAAATATCCTAAAAACCTAAGTATCGGTTCTGGCATTCTCATACTGGAGCATGCATGTTTTAGATCTTGAGCTCACAGAATCTATCATCTAGGTTAAAATCATGACTATCAGAACTTTGCCGTAGCACACTGGCGCAAACCTGTACAGGATCAATGGAGCGAATACGCTCTGCCAAAACATCTGCTCTATTACATGGCACACTATAACCATCAAAGACTTTCGCAACTGGTCAGGATATGTAAAATCAATGCTACTACCAAAGTGTCTAAAAAATATATCTTCACATCTCATTGCGAAATTGATGCTCGTCCTCCACAAGTCTATTCAATGGTCTCTGATTATACTTGTTCTAGCCATTGCCACTTTTCAGTCCCTCTTCTAACTCAGAAACGATATCACTCATGCACGCTGCTTGGGGTTCAGCTCTGGTTATCGCCAGTTGAACGTTGAGCATTCTCAAACTTTTGGATGTATGATGTCATGCACTGTTTGTGATAATACAAGTCAGCTCCAAAAACTGCATGCTCATCCTGGAGGCACACATTCGACTGAAAATGTCATCCTGGAAGAAGTTTGCTGCTTGTAAAAGTGAAGTAGCACGGTTGACTCAGATATACGATATTTCGTGAAGTCCCGTTTGTGTGACTTCTGTTACAAATGATGCAGTTCATCGAGTAGTTGACACTATATGCATCTGTAGGATTTGGAGGTGAAGTACAGCGGAGTGAGCACAGTCGCAACCCATGTGGACTGCCAGATTCTTCTGAGGATAGCGATGCTTTCTGTGATTTCCCTCCTTCCTGGATGCGTCTGAGCAGATTCGCATTGGTGTACTTCTTGTACACTGGTTGGAAACATGATATAGAAGAAGTCACTCTCGGCTGGCATCAACTTTATGCGTTTTGTTACAGAGTCGTTTCGTATGTCACTAGCTTCCGTATTCGTTTACACCCTTGGGTGTGCTGATCAGTTTTCCCTGCGTTGGCTCTTGACAAATTACACACTTTGTCCGGTCAAAATCACCAACTCCTGTCCCCGAAAGCGTACAAATTCCATTGTGTGATTGTGGATTAGGGCTTGTATTAGGTCTTGTATTAGTGCTTGTCTTCAGAATTTATCTGAAATAAAAGAGAAGTGGATTACAGTGAGTTGATTTGTTAAATGAAGATCTTTAAAGTAATGATTACAGAAAGCAGCAAATCTTCAATTTTGTGATGGACACCATATACTCCTGGCTCTAGGGGAGTTCGTGGCATCGCAAAAGTACAAAGTCACCATGATTTTGGTGATAATAGTTATGGGCGTCACGTTGGATTTATAGGTTACCTAAATATACTCAGAAGATTTTTGCTGGTCTCAGTGAACCACTGTATTATTATACCACTGTATTAATATACTCTTATAATTGGATTCTTGGCTTAAATGCATGAGTATAGCCACCAACATCAAGCGTCTATGTGTTTTGATGACTGATATATGGACAACTGCGATTTTGAATGGCGGCCATTTTGAAATTCAAGATGGCTGCCGCAAACGAAGGAGCCAATGTAATTGTTATTGGTCTTATGAGTTCCTTGACTCTGAAAACATAGGTTTAGGCACCAATATCATGTCTCTATGAGTCTCACAGACCAAGATATGGTCAAAAGTAATACTTATGGGGCCATTTTGAAAAGCGCCCTCTGTAGCAAAATCTATACAGATTTGGGCTTGTCACCCAAATTTTTTTGAAAGGTCTTGGTATGTACAACAATAAAATCATGGGTGAGTTTGTACTTTTGCGATGGCCAAACTCCCCCTAGAGCCAACACTATTGCTATCGTGTACTGTCCGTCCGTCCGTCTCTGATTTCACTTCTCCAACAAAACTGCTGGGCTGATCCAGCTGAAATTAAGGCAGCAAGGTTCTGCTCCTGACTAATGGGGATTGCAAAGCTCGTTCTGGTCACGTTACTTTAAGTCGGTCAAAATGGCAGATTTAGTAAATTTCTTCAAAAACCTTGTCCAGACCCACAAGTCGGAATGCTCTCAAATTTGGGGTACAATATTCGGCCAGGGTAGGGATATTAAATTGCGGAGGTCATGCCGATCACGTGACCAAAAGTATGTCAAAATGGTGGACTTAGAGAATTCCTTCAAAAATCTTCTCCAGACCCACCATTCAGAATGCTGTCAAATTTGGGTTACAACATTCAGCCAGGGCTCAGACAAGCCACAGTTCCAGTGGTCCTATTTTTTGTACACATAGTTGAGGGTCGTATTGTCAGGTCAGGCCAGATTAGATCTGTGACTAGCCACAGGTACCAACCTGTAAACCTGGCTGTAAATTAACCTGTTCCATGGTCGGGTTGTCGGCGACTAAACCGTCTCCCCCACCAGGTCTTCTCGTGAGGAGGGTGTATGGATATGGACACCCAGCAGTATTCAAAACAAAACTTGTCAAAGGGTGGAGGAGTTCCTTGTGAGCCAATGGCCATCCATACCTAGTACCCAACTGTGTCTTCGGATGTCCTCCTGCAGTTTTTTTAGGAGGTTGGTGGCAGGATTTGCAGTCCGGCCACTGTAAAACACTTCATTCCGCAAAACCATTATGAGATGAAGGATTTACCTCAGCTTCCTGAACAGATCACCCCTGCCATTAAACCTGGCCCTGTGATTCTGGTCAATGGTGGTCAGTGTCCATTGGGAGACAAAGTTCCTCTTTGCCTGACGGTGGGTTCCAAGACATCTGCCGGCAACATCAAGGATGGTAGTCTTGAAAGCACTCCACAACTCTTCAGGATTCCCCAAAGCACCCAGAACCCCCAAATCCCCACTCAGCCTGTTCACAAACTCCTCAGCTGCCCTCTTATCCCTGAGCGTGTCAACATCCAGCCTAGGCTGGAATGGTTCCATTCTCCCGGATTTAAACTGCAACTTCAGAGTTGCAACAAGCCTGTGGTCGGTATTGAGGAACTGGGTACTCTGGTAGACCCTGCAGTTCTGAATCATCCTCCAGCAACCATCAACGAGGACGTGGGTCAATCTCCTTTGACACACCACCAGCGTTGGAATACCAAGTCCAGCGATGAGCCTGTGGACGCTGAAAACATGAACCAGCCACCCTAAGTGCACGACTTCTTGCAAAGTCAAGGAACTTAGTGCTATTTTGGTTCACAGTTCCAGATCCATGGGCACCAAAACATGTCTCATAACCATCCCCATCAGTGCCATTCGATGGATTGAAATCCCCCAAGACCAGAAGAATATCTCGTCTGGGGCAATGATCAACCACAGACTCCAGTGCGACACAGAATGCATCCTTCACAATAAGATCACTTGCCTCAGTCGGATCAAATACAAAGACCAAGGAAATGACAAGCAAGGAGCGACGAATCCTTAGGCTCATAATACGCTTCTTGACTGATGTTACCTCGATTATCGTGGGAGTCATCTTATTGGGCACAGCTACAGCAACTCTTTGGGCATGGTAACCGTCAGATCGACCAGACCAATAGTAAGTGTAACCTCCCGTCATTATCTCACCACTATCCTGTCTCCGAACCCCAGAGATTGCTACAATACCGATGCTCAAGCACTGGAGCTCAAATGAAAGCAGACAGGTGATCATCTTCTCTTAGGGATAATGAAACGGCAGACCAAGAAGGAACCCGAAGAAGTAAAGAGCAAAGATTGAGTCATCAGGAGGAACCTGGATAGGATTCGGGCTTCAGCCGCTATTCCACAACTCTCAATCTCATCCAGGTGCAACCAAGTGAGCCTTACACAAAACTCTCCACAATAATTCACTTCTCTTTGGAGATATAGATAAAGAAAAAGAGAGGAATAGAGAATAAAACAGATGAAAGAGGAAAAAGCAAGAATAAGAATGAATAAAGAGAATTGTGAAAAAAAAACAAAAAAATTGGAAAGAAACATGAAAAGAACAAAGATGTCGGAAAGAACTCGGACAGATAGATTTCAGCAGTTACTCTCCAGGCTCAAATGCAGCAACAGATACAAGCTACCAGAGGTCCATTAGTGGGGAAGCACAGTCCACACAGCATCAGGATATGGAACAAACATAATGAAATGGAAGATCAAGAAGGAACCTGAAGAAGTAAAGAGCAAAGATGGAGTCATCAGAAGGAACCTGGATAGGACATTCCAGACCCCCACCCAAAGGGACCACCTCAGGTTAACCCGAGGAGACCGCTGTCTGGGAGACGACACCTCAGCACCATTTCAACACACACTATCGTAATCCAACCCGGGAAGGTTACCCCGTGTTTTTCCTCTCATCAGAGTTGGGACCCCGAAGGCATTGCCCCAATCCCATCATCCAGTGAGTTGCCCTGTGAAGGGAAGCTGCATAGGAAGTGCTCCCACAGAGTGGGTTTTTAGTGTGTTTTGTGAAATGAAGTGTTTTAGTGGCTGGAGTGCAAATCCTGCCACCAAACTCCTAGGAATGGTTACCCACTGCAGGACAACGCCCGCAGACACAGTTGGACACTAGATATGGATGGCTGTTGGCTCACAAGGAGCTCCTCCACCCTTTGACAGGTTTTGTTTTTAGTCCTGCTGGGTGTCCATATCCATATGCCCTCCTCACCAGGAAACCTGGTGGGGGAGACGGGTTCGTCGCCGACAACCCTACAATGAAACAGGTGAGTACAGGTTTACATGGTACCTGTAACAAGTCACAGATCTGATCTGGCCTGGCCTGACCTGACCTGACAAAAATAGTAAAAGTTACCAACACTGCCTGGAGAAGAGAAGTTGGTCACTTTATTTAATTTTCAGACTCCTCCAGGCGGTACCTTTATTTAATTTCCGGACTTCTCCGGGCAGTGTTTGCAGCTTTATTTAATTTTTGTGGAATTGAAATTTAAACAGCGGAATTGAGCTGTATAGCAGTTCTGGCTACTAGCAAAAAAAGATTTTTTTAAAATAATAATAATAATAATAATAATAATAACGTCTCCAGGCATCTCTGGGCGATGTCTCGTATGACCCTTTTTTAAAAAAATGAAAGATCAGGATTTTTCTCTCCTCTGCATTTTGAGAACATACCTTCATTGGGCGATGTATATTATACCGCTGCTACACTCACTGCAAACAAGTCATGTATTCCCTCATTTGAGTTAAAATCAAAATGTACCTTTACTCAATGATTGAAGATGTATTGTTCAGTCTTCAAATGTTCACTACAGGCCTATTAACCCTCAGAGCCATGAGGAGCGAAAAAGATACCGGCATTTCCTGGGTGGCTGGAGGGAAAGGTGTGGCCTGGCGAATGGACGGTGCTTGTGATGCTGGGGGAGAGAGGGGAAGGCATGGCCTCTAGAATGGGTGGCACTTATGACCCACAGACAGGAACTCAGCTTTATATACAATAACATATATTTTCATTCTGTATAATGCTCCAAGATGTTTACATGAAAAACACTGGTTATAGGTTGTTCATTCATTCATTCCACACGTGTACATTTAATTAACAAACGACATGGCATTGGTCACTTTGTTGTTATTTTGTGTGTACAAAGTGTTACAGATCAGTCTATTCATTTAATTGTGCTTGGGTAAGGTTACATTTGCTCTTAAGTTTCCAGACTCCAGATAAAGGGAGTCACAACAACAACAACAACAACAACAACAACAACAACAACTGGAAGGGCACTCGGTTGAGTGCATACCTACGCCACGCAATGCCTGATTCAGGAGAACATATCGGGCCCAATAAATATTTGAAAAAGCTATGCTGCAGGTCGTTTTTGGCCCTATCTCTCAATGGTGAAAGATCACTTAAAAATTCTCGCATCCGGATGGTTCGAGGGTGGGGTCTCCTTGGACCATCCATTTTTTAATAACTAACTTTTGATATTTTTATGTTAGACTTTTTTGTAATATGCAGATCGCAGTTCAAGTCTGAGGTCACTGATATGTGCACCATTGAATTTCTCTTGAAGAATAGATATTATTTCATGTGTCACATGTAGGGTTTCTTGACAGCTTTTGCCGGACTGGGGATCATGAGAACTACCCCGCCCCTTGTGGGAAGGGGGGGAGGGTTGGGGTCCTCATGAGGGGATATATGTAAGTATACCTGAAGTGAATGTGGTCTACAATTGTTGTGGACCAGATAGACTTTCATCTGACACCGAAATCGACATTCTTCAATGATAAATAACCAAGTTGTTTCAGCCAGGCTTGCCACCCACATGCTCTCCCCTTCATTGGGGGGGGGGGGGGGGGGGGGGAGTGCAGGGGGATGAGAATTGTGACACGTAATTAAATCGGCTCCACAGACCTCAAACTTGTAGAAAAATGCCCAAATATTGCTTTTCACAGTGTATGTCAGTCAGACACTTCAGGTTTTTGACCCTGGCACTAATCACCAGCAATGACAAAAATGCCAATAGATGTCATGATGGCAATCCGTAAAAGGATTATGGTGTTGTATCGTGGTGTTATTCCTACCTTATCATTCCTTCCTAACTTGCTTGGTTGTTTTTGGGGCTTCCATCCCAACATGTTTTTTTCTGACTTGAGGAAAAGAATGTCTTGCGTCTATCACGAACTGCCACGCACCAGTGTGCTCTAAAGAATAACACTTTCCATGACAGAGGTCAAAGGTTCACACGTTTTGGCATTAATTTCTGTCCTTTTGTTATCTTTCGAATCCTCTCATGTCCATGGCTTGTTGATATACTCTCTCACCTTTAAGTAACCCCACAAAAAAAAATCTGCTCCTGACAAATCTGGGGATCGCGGAGACCAGTTTGTCTTCATGACGAGAAATTTTCTGCAACGATGGTCTGAGGAAGTTTTGGATCATGTAACGGTATCTTTCGCCATTCACTGTAAGTTTCACCTTCATCATGCTCTACAAAGTACGGACCAATGATTCCGTTTGCCATAATTCCACTTCACGTGGTAACATGTTGAGGGTGCAGTGCACGCTTGTGCACAATCCGTGGATTTACTAAAGCCCATACCCGAAAGTTGTGTTCGTTAATTAAACCAATCAATTTAAAATGAGTTTTGTCACTCATTATCAAGTGAGAAATTAGACCTTCATCTTCAGTAACAAGCTCCGGCAATTTTGTTGAAAAACAACATGTGGGTTTCAAACTCAGTTGGAAGGATTTCTTGCACAAGCTGGACACTGTATGGATCACAATTTATCAACTCTTTTCTCAAAATGCGTCTTAAGAGATTTCAGCAATTCCTAGGTCCACGTCTGTTACCTGTTTCTGAACGTCTCTTGGTCGATTTTTGTGTGGCTTCTCAAAACACGATTGTGTGCACACTCAATGTATTGTTGCGGACCCCGGGTCGGGGCGAGAAGACCATGGGGGGGGGGGGGGGGGAAGAAGGGAAAGCTACCTCGGGTTCCCACCAGACTCTCTAGAAATTGCAGGCCGTCGCACACGGATGACTCAGTGACGCGGTGGGTCGCTAATCGACCGTGAATGCCAGTACTCAACCATGGATGGGTCTTCCATCTAATGCAACCGGTTACCTAAAATGGTCACATGATCAAATTACCGGGGAACATGCCCTCGGTACGCCTTGTTCAAACCGGATCACCTTACCAGAATCAGGCAGCGACCGTAACTGCCAAGGACGTACCGGCTAGGAAAACAGATCATTGGGAGATAACATCCTGGCTAGGCTAGGGTACGGACCATGCTCGGACCAATGAAGGAAAATATGAAAACGAGCTGGGAACATTTCTACACAAAGCATTTATTTACAATTGGGCGAGGAAAGGTATGTGGCACAGTAAATGGGTTTATTATTATGTACAGCAGGGATAGCAAGGAATTTGTGGGGTGCAAAAAGGCAAGCAATTTACAAAAGCAGACAAGGGCAGACTTATTCCCATTCCAACTTCTACAATCTTAACTTTGCTATGATAGGCGCCATCCACACACACACACACACACACACACACACACACACACACCACACACACACACACACACACACACACCACACAATGAAGATTAGTAGTGTAGACAGAAGGAAGGAGAGCAGATGAGAACTAACGGCTTTTCAATTCCTGGCGCGGTCGGCCGACCACGCAACCCAGTACACTTTTGGGGATGCACCGCTTGAGCGATCCCACCTTAAGAGTCGGCGCGTTATCTCCTGCTTATTCACTTCGCCGGGGCTCGTGGAACGTGTGCTCTGCACTGGTCTAGAAGAACATCTGTCGCACACCAACCCGAGTGTAGATGCAGCGACAGGCAGACAACGAGGTGCAGTGAAGAGAGGGTGGAGCAGAGAGGCAGAGCGAGTGTGAGGCAGGCAGGCGAGGAAATGCAGAGAGAGAGAGGGGAAGGAGAGCGAGCGGCTTCGCAATCTGCCTTTTATAAGCCCCGGCGAAGGGTGGGGTGACGACCCGAAGTGACGCGCCGTCATCTGAATCGTGCCCTCCCATGGGTCCCGGCTCCACCTTGCCCGGCTCCTGGGGCCGGAAGCGGCCTCATTCGCACATCCGGCGCGACACGGCCCGGAGTCTTGCACCGAACTCCCGGGCCATGTGTTCTGGCGACTGGACGAGGGTCGTGTCGGTCCCGCATGCCCGTTCGGGGCACCTCCGGCAAGCTGCAGTTGGTGCTGTTAATGTACTTGGCCGTCCCTGCGCCACGCGGTCTGAGTGGCCTGGGCCAGGCAGCACACCCGTTTGGTGGCGAATTGCATTGATGTGCAGGTGCGTGGAAGGCGGCGGGTTGATTTTTCCCGTGTGTGGGAGATGTTGGTGGTCAAAGTAGTGAGCGAAGGTGGATCAAGGTGAGACGCCGTTGTAAATCGGCGCACAGATTCAAATGAAAGGGTGCATCAAGCACGTCCTGTACAGTGTTGGTGGTGAGTTCTCATGGGGTGGCTACTTGGGTGCAATGCCTGCTTCAATTTGTATCATGGATAAAAGGAAAGGGTTGGAATGAAAATCAGGATTGAAAAGAAGATAGAGATATAATTATTAGACCTAGCTATTAGACCCATGCAACACACTTTGTCCCATTAACCCATTAGGCATGAGAGGAAGGTCTGAATGCATGAAGACTAACTAAATAACTGCCTGGGGATCACTGTATGTTGTGTGCCATTGCCTTCGAGGCATGCAGTTTTGTCGAACCGCAACAATATGAATAACCAATTGACAATTGCTTTAAAACCAGCCACGAGGGAAAAGAAAAATGTAATGGCTTGAATTGAGCTGATGAGCTTTGATGCTGAGGTTTAAAGGTTGAAACCTACTGGCTAAAGAACCCCATACTGGCTCAGTCCTCGAACCCATTTGAATTCCCCCCCCCCCCCTTCCCATCCTTCCTCCGACGGCACTATAACACAACATGTCTTTGCAGCACTCACATTACGTTACCGTACATACTCAGCCATATTGCATTACAAAGCATTCAACCCTGGGAAGTACCATCGATACAGCGCCACTGTGGAATTCTTCTCGAGTCTAGACGCTATCCGCTACCTTGTCACAGCAATCAACCCCTTTGGAAAGCCATGGTAAACGTGTGGTCAGAGAGCATGAGGTAACCCTTGCTCCCTGGAGCCACATCTAGTACAAAGTCAGAGTGTGCTCCCTCGAGGCCACGTCTGGCCCAGGAGAGCTAAAGCGCAAGCAATCAGAGCTATTCTCAGCTTTTGGGCACCTGTTCATGGAGTAAGCTGCCTGCCTATTCGTGACGAAGAACTGCCTGCCGGATCAAGCTGTGCTGGGCTGAGACGGCCTGTGCTGTGTTGAGATGGCCTGTGCTGGGGCGAGACGAGACTGGGCGGCGGCATGAGGTTGAGATGCACAAAGTTATCATGATTTGAAAGAGCCATCAATGATTAACCTCTGTCACAGGTAAGTGACGTACTGATTTGCACCTCACACCTTTTCCTCAAAGCTTACGACGCATACGCCGCACCTCTCCTTCCACGTCGCAACCACACACCACTGCATTTCTTTCCTTTCTTCCACGTTGGGATCAATGCAAGCCCACCTGTTTGCATGGGGTGAGCAAGAGGTCGCACAAAAGCCTCAAACTGCATCTATCTGCCTACTTCTCCTCTCTACTTTTCCTGTATGATTATGGCGTACCTGTCTTGTGTCGTAATGAAAGTAAGACTGTGTAAGGAGATCTTTTACTTCCCAAGGGATAATTGCTTTTCTTTGAGTCTTTGAATTCAGTTTGTGCATGTAAATGACTGCCTGTAAATACGTGCCTTTTCCATGAATCCGGAATATAGACTTTCCAAACCTGCCTGGTTGTCATTTTCCTTCATTGGTTCAATGTAGCGTGTACATAATAAATAGATGGGAAATTGTACTCCACCGATTCGCTACGTGCGAGAGCCAATGTCTCCACCTATGGTTTCGCTCGGCCGTACCTACTAAGTAAATACAGGTGGTACATTGAGAGCACGGTTCCCTAGTGGAGAGAACTAGCTCACCAGGTAAGGCAATGCGATGCTGGGCACAATGACCCTGCTCAAACAAGTTGTCCCAACCAGTGTCCGTGGTTGCCAAGCAACCTGTTGGTCCACAGAGTTATCCATGGCTTGTGGCCTCAGATTCGGATGTCAGGGAAGCAGGTCCGAGAAATCCCCTCGTGAACCCCACGCTCACCCCAAAACCGTAACAGTATATATTATGATGCAAAGATGAACTGATTATATCTTGGCGTCAAAGGTCAGAGGTCATGTCAGGTAAAATGTGATACCTGAGAACAGCTGAAAGGATTTAGATCAAACTTGGTACAAGTACGTATAATGATGTAATAATGTGAGCGAAGGCATATCGGTCGATATCACATCGTCGAAGAGTGCTGTTCTAGTTTCTATTGCTTTGAGACGTATAATTATGTATGATTCTGTGTGCTACTTCAGTGTCTGTCACGCTCCATTGTAAAGGGTTCCTGCTGTCGTAGAATAAACATAATACTATTGGAACTGCTGAATTAAGCTGCAAATCCTGCTTCTTTCTCTTCCCTCCCAGAAACAGTGGCTTTTTATAATGATTTTTTTATGATTCAATGGACACAAATTTTTGTTTTAAGTAAATTATTAGCTTTCTAACCAAGAAAATTGAATATTTATATCCCCACACATTTTGAAAAAAAATTGGTTTTGGGGGTGGCCCGGGGGGCGGGGGTATTGTAATCGGTTCAGCCTGTCCATCTGTTCCTCCATCCTGCTATCCCCTCTTAAACGGTTGTGCAGAAATTCACCAAACTTGGTAATCATGATCACCAAATGGCAAGAAGGTCCGTGTTAGGAGCAGTGTTAACTTGGTCCCACCCCCCGGGGTGGTGTCAGAAGATGAAATACTGAAAAATGCCTGTTGTCTGAAGGGTTACGGTGGCTGGCTTGAGATCTTCGGCTCCTGAGTTTGAACCCATTGTGCCGTTGAAATAACACCAGGTGAGTTGATTCAGCCTGTCATCCTTCCGAGGTCAGCAAAATGAGTACCAGCTCACTGGGATGATCAAGCTATTTGAGTATCCTGCGTCAGAGTGGCGACCCATCCCAGATTGTGCCAAATAGCCCAGGAGACTGCTTAGGCAGTACCAACACACTGCACAGAGTACGGTCCCATTGGATGGATGGAGTAATGAGCCATTCGATTATCCTGCATCGAAGTGGTGACCCGTCCAGGGATTGTACTCTTTAGCCAAATGAAACTGCTTCGGCAGTCCAACGCACTTCACGGCGTGAAAGGAACGATTATTAGTATTTCAATGCAACTTTTATAGGAAATGGTGAATCACAGTATTTTCTAAGGAGCAATAAATGGTGAATGAATTTTCTAAGGAGCAATAAATGGTGAATGACTGATTTCTAAAGAGGCAAAAATCTATCGAGCCCCAAATGGTTGTGAAATGCATGTGACATTTGACAGCCAATCATGTACTCAACAAAGGCAAGACCCACTGTAATACTCCGGATTTATTTAATTTTCTCAAAAATCTTTAGCGATTGAAGACAGAAAGCTATTATTGTTTGAAATTTCCCTTTCATGTTTACTATACTTGTGATTCATCAGAGAGGGGATGTTCCATTTTCCCCACACAGTGCAGCACTTGTTCAATTAATTTTATACAAATTGTTGATAAAAGTGGATGTGTGTGTGTGTGTGTGTGTGTGTGTGTGTTGTGGTGTGTGTGTGTGTGTGTTGTGTGTGTTGTTGTGTGTGTGGTTTTGGGGGTTTGAGGAGGTGGGGTGAGAGGCTATGTTCAGTGTAATCCCTCAGTCAACCCATCGTCCGCCTGATGCACACCAGCACGTCTTCACAGAGACCGTTATTACAGGTACTTGTTCATTTGGAATTTTCATGTTTGATGGTACTATATATATATATATATATATATATATATATATATATATATATATATACACATATATATCTTCTTCTTCTTTCAGCTGCTCCCGTTAGGGGTCGCCACAGCGGATCATCCGTATGATCCGCATAGTGATTTGGCACAGGTTTTACGCCGGATGCCCTTCCTGACGCAACCCTGGTCGCCTCTTACGACACAGGGATATGTACACCTATTTTAACCGGGCATACAACGAGCAACACCGGCAATACGAGAACCGTCCAATATATTTATATATATATATATATATATATATATATATATATATATAGATATATATATTATTATATATAGATATATATATATATGATAGTGCAAAAAAAAATTAAAAAAAATGTCATAAAATTGACAATTCTGAAATGTAGTCATAATTCCATAATTCCCAAAGTAATAAATTTTCATACAAAACGTGGGAGAGAATGACTCGTCCCGTGGGTGATTAGTCCACCTCTTTTTTCTGTGGCAGTTTTGGTGGCAGAGTTGGTGAAATACTTCTGCCCACAGTTGGTGCAAATGCACAACTATGTTCGAGCCAACTCTGCACAGCAGAAGCTCTGTAATTGGATGATGTTGAACAGGTGAGCACGTTTGAAATCAATTCCTTGCTCATTTCACTGTCCTTTCAAACTCATCTTGCACATCTTTCAGAAATTTTGGATTTGTAATCTGCCGTTAAACCATTTCATGCCAATAGACAAATAATTAATCAAACTGTACTACTGATCAATAAGCCAGTGATTTGGTGTTATTGACAGCTCAGATTGTTTGAATTTCAAGTTAAAACAAAGGCGAACACGATGGTTGGAAACAACCATCCTTTAACATGCCAGAGTTTATCGTCAAGCTCAAATGACACTGACTTCTCAAGCATTTCGCCATGTTCCAAAGCCTGGTGGTAACTGATCAAAATTCACAGAAACATATTCCTCTTCTGTCCCTGAACTTGTAAAAGGATTTGATAATGTGAGACTATGTTGAGAAAAAGTTGCTTGCTTTACCACCATCTTCAAAGAAAAGGACAAAGTCAATTACTCACTTCCTCTTCCAAACCTCCCCCAGTGATAGGCTGTTCACCATGACATGCAAGCTTCTGTGGCACAAAAGTTTAAAAAAATTCCTCCCCATTTTGGACACTCCTGATCAACTGAACCCAATAGCATTGGCGCTTTATTCCTAAAAACTTGTTCTACTGCATTATATGTATTTTCTGTTCTTCTGCGAGTCCTTAGAATCTTAGATGGTCATCTTAAACTACCGAATGAATGGAAAGTTGTTTAATCTCAGCAGACTGATCCAAAGCCAGATCACTCGGACTTCAATCATGGAGGTTTAGTATGTAGACGACGCTGTCACATGTGCTCACTCAGAAACGGATCTTCAGGCAATCAGACGTCTTTACGAGAGCATACGATAAAATGGGACTGGCCCCTAATATTCGGAAGACCAAGGTTCACCATCAAGAAGCTCTCAATTAGCCATCTCCAGCTCGAGCAATTAAAGTTAATGATGAAACTTTGGTTTTGGGTCCGATGTCTCACAAAGTTGATATCGATGAAGAATTCCAACATCCCCTTAAATGTGCAAGTGCAACCTTCGGTTTCCTGGGTTAATGGGTGTTGGAAGATCACGACAACGGACGTGAAACGAAGCAAATAGTTTAACAACCATTCAGAATCCTCACCTTACTGTACAGAGATGAGACGTGGGTCTCGTGCAAGAGACACCTCAAATCGCTGGAGATATAGCAATGTATGCCTGGTGTTGGCTTAATGGTTATGGTGGTGGGCTTAGGATCCTAGGATCCTGAGTTAAAATCCTATTTGGCTGTTCAATTAATACCAGTGGGGCTGACTCTGCCTGTCATCCTTCAAAGGTCGGCAAAATGAGTGCCAGCTTGCTGGTATACTGTGTCGGAGTGGCGACCCGTCTAGGATTGTGTCCAATAGCCAAGGAGACTGCTTCGGCAGTACCCACGCCCTGCACAGAGTATGGTCCCAATGGATGGATGGATGGATGGATGGATAGCAATGTGTTTGTATTATACTAAATTTTGTTAACTATGTTGATAAGCTTCGTAAAGATATCAGTTCCTATATCTGAAATTCTACTTTTGTGGTGATAGTCATGAAATCCTTAACATCCTTGTCATAAAATGTGCCCAGAATGGTGCTCAGTGGGTTGCAGCTCAGAGTACCGGAGGATATGATGCATCACATAGTTGCGTGTACGTCTGGTGCCATAGAGCCATTTCTGAATGCACTGCGTAAACGCCTGATTCAGAGTCGGAGCAAGGACCTACAAGTAGGCATGCGCACGCACGCACGCACACACAATGGTTACCATGAACACGTATGCCACAAGAAGACTTGCTGCAAAGGTCCTGAGCAACAGGGGGTGCCTGATACACATGCACTCTGTTTCAGAATTTTTTGTTGTTGTTAAAAAAACCATCTCAACAGATGACAGCGAATGAATCACAAAAGCTTTCTTCGTGCATTGATATCCTTCTGAATTTGGGGGAGGTGGGGCTGGCATATACTGTTACAGCCTATGTAGGCTGATCAATATTGCAGTTCAGTGCAGCAGCTGATGCTGTAGTCGGTGGTCCTGTGTCTTTCAGACTGTAACTCAGCCGGAAATTGCATTTTAACTTTTATATGTACATACACACATCTTGCCACACCTTACTCTAGTTTCCAAAACCAATGTTAATTTCACAAGTCAAAGCAAGTTTAAATAAAATGAGCAAATAAGTGTGCAAACTTCACCTTACTATAGCATGACCCAATGTGCTGTGTGCAGGATATAGAATACGAGAAGACGACTTCAGAAGCAACAGATAGAGGTATGTGCTGGAGCTGCAGGTGTCAGTCTGTTGTTTCTCCTCAGTTGTGCAATATTATGAACTTTTATCTGAAATCCATCATCATCATCATCATCATCATCATCATC
>CM068963.1:257531-268756 GCA_035128595.1 Eptatretus atami
TATCGTAGGATAGGACAAGACTTGTTCATGTAACAGCATGCTTTGTTCATTTATCAAATTTGTTTTTATTGAGAGCATTTTTGTCCCTTTCAGGAGCTTGTACACATAATGTGAACATTGGGAGACCTCGATGTTCTTTTCCTCAAATGAAAAGGCCATTAATGGACAAATTCTCAGCTAATTGGATATAACATAACCTGGGTTGCTAGCATCATTAGCAACGTGCATATAAGGGAATACCAAGAGGTACAATGGATGAAGTGGTTGGGTTACATCCTTTTCACAAGCCCCTGACACTCTTGAACAAAAAAAAAACCAGACAACGTATAAAAACCTTTATGCTCATCTCAACTGTGTCAAAACTAAGAGGAGAAATGTGGTTTGGTTCACTCCATTTGCAATATCATGTTGCTAGGAAGGTCAGAAATGGCCCTTTTCAAGGGCTTTTAGGTTGCCAGACTTTTCAATATTTCAGGGATAAGCGAAATAGACCATACATGATATGACAAACGAAGTATGGATGAAATGAAATTGAATTTGCAGAAGTTTTTCAAGTCAAAATGTAACTTCCCGTCAAAAATTTTCCCTGCCCCACTACCAACCCCACCCCACCATCCCATTTCCAAGAAAATTTTCCCCTTCCCTCAAGCAAGAAATATTCTCCAAAACATTAAATACAATAAAGTAAAGTTGTTCCAAGAAAAAACCTCAATTAAAAACTGCCACAGAGACTTGAACATTGGCTTAAAAAACGGTATATAGTAGTTTCTAGGATGACCAATAACGATGTTCTGAGGTGACCCCGTTGCAGCAAAACATGTCAAACGAAACTTTCCAGGACCGGATCACAAACACCTTTTCTAGAGCCCTCTTCTAAATCGGCTTCTGAACTAAAAATGATCGCTTCGACAAATGACATGGTGTCCTGTTCGAACTTCTCCAGAATTGATGGGTGTTTGTCACCAAATTGATTCCTGTTCTGCAGGTATAAGAATGCTGACTTCAAGTAATTTGAATGTCCCACTGCAGCAAATATTGGCAGTGAGTCATGCACGGCAAGGAGATGCATACACCATGACCTGCCCCGGTGCGATCAGCTCTGATCAAATTGCACACAACCCCCAGCACTTTCTGATAACAAAGCCACAGTTGGCTGATCTTTGAAATAGACGACAGACGGGACTTTTTAGCAGAAATTACTTCTTCAATCCTGGAGACAGTTTCCGATTTTCCAACAACCTCAGTGACAGCTTCACCTGACAACAATGATGCATACAGTTCTTCAGCCTCATGAACCGGAGATTTGAACTCTGGATCTCGATTCATTAGATCAGTGAAGACCTAATTGTTCAGGCATTTGTGCAAAAGAAGATGTCTCCGAAATGCCCATTGGACGGACTTGCCAGTCGTCATGTTTGTGATGGCATTTTCTCCATTCACTACCTCCAGTATTTTCCGTATTCCTGATCCTTCTATCAGGGTGCCGATCACCCCTAGCAAATTAATGAAAGTATGAAAACTTCCAAGGAGAAGGACAATATATTTTAAGGGACTTCTCTGCCCATTGTCACAAATGATCTCTGATGCCTTCAAAAAAAGGGACTGGTTGAAAGTGATGATTGCTGAGATGTTGTGCTTCCATGCAAGATTGGATAGGTACATCAGCACTGAAAGGATGCACATCTTATCCCCCAGGTACATGTCTATCATTGGCAGGAATACAATGGATGCATACGTCCTTGGTGGATGGTATGCATCACCCCCTGCCAATTCGGTCCAAGTTGGCAGAAAAAAAAAACAAGTGCAAAAACAGATCCCTGCAACTACAGACCATTGGCCTTCTCCCAATCATCAGCAAGGTTATGGAATCCATCATCGCTTCAGACATTAAATCCTTCCTCTTCTCCAAGGGCTTGATTTCCGATCATCAATTTGGTTTCAGACCAGGTCACTCTACCCTTGATATGCTGCTTCTGCTCTCCCAACAATGGATGGAGGTCCTCAATGCCGGACATGAAATCAGAGCCGTATCCCTAGACATATCGTGTGCATTTGACACGGTTTGGCACCCTGCCCTGCTCACCAAAATCTCTTCCTATGGTATCCAAGGCCATCTCCACTCATGGTTCGCAGACGTCCTCTCCTGTCGCAGTCAATGTGTGGCCCTAAATGGAGTTCTTTCATCACCTCTTCCTGTCCAGGCTGGGAGCTTCCTCAAGGCCAGTGTTCTGGGCCCTGTTTCTTTTCTGGTTTTCATCAATGATCTCTCCGACTCTCTGGAAAATCCTCTTTATCTCTTTGCTGTTGACTGCACCCTCTGCCGTACCATCTGTCATCCCTCAGACCGGCAAGCAAGCAGCTTCTTCGGTCTCTACAGATCTGGGCAAAATCACAAACTGGTCCAACACGTGGAACATGTCTTTCAATCCAGACAATCTCACACTCTCACTATGTCTCTCCGAAAGGACCGTTTGGAAAAACCCCCCTATTCCACTTTCTTCAACAATCCTCTGAAGAAGTCCTTGTCTTTCAAGCTTCTGGGTCTCACTATCTGCCATGATCTTTCCTGGGAAAGCCACATTTCCAACCTGACCTTCAAAGCCAGTCGCCGACTGGGAATCCTCTGTCGTGCAAAGTCCTTCCTCGACCCACCTGAGCTCCTGACCACATACAAAGCTTTCGTCCGCGAGCTGATGGAGTACGCTTCTCCACTCTGGGCTGGTGCTACTGCTCCCACCTTTCTCGGCTTCACGCTGTGGAAACCAAGGCATTTTGGATCATTGGTATCTCCACGATGAGGCTGAGTCTTTGGGCCTCTCACTCTCTCACCGCAGGCAGGTCGGTGGTCTTTCTGTCTTCTACAGTCTCTTCTCCGGTCTCGCCACCCCCCCCCCCCCGCTGTGTCTGCGATTTGTCCCACCATATTTCCGCAGGGTGCTCAAAGTCGCCCAACCCCCTTCGGGTAAAACTACCAAAATCATGAATCACTGCTCACCTTCACCCTTTCATTCTTCTTTTTTCCCCACCTTTGGAATAAACTCCCACATCTCTTCAATCCCACTCTTCCTCCAGGTGTTCAAAACAGCTTTTCACCACCATCTCTTATCGTCCCCATCCAAATCCTCGATCTTTCTCCCCGTTAATACATCCTAAACCACCTCCTTCAAATTCCCTGCTTTCCTTCCTGAAAGTCCCTGTAATGTCCATTTTGTATCCCCCATGTTCCCGCCCCATCCCTCTCCCTTCCACAGATCTCCTAATGTCTCTGTTCCCACTGTTTTGTCCTTCCCACTCACGCCCTTGTCTCCTGCCCCCTCGCTGTGCGTTATGTGTTCGCTCTCATATGAGCCTCGACAGGTGTACAAAAAATAAAGAAACTGAAGTAAAGTTCCCAGAGAATATCAATACCTCGGTCCAAGTCCTAGTGTACGGAGAATTCTTGGAGGTTACACATTTAGCGAGCACGTTTAGGCCTAAGTCACATTTGCCACGGCGGCCATGGGGTCTCAAAATCTACGGCCACTAGCAATTATACGGCGGCCGCAGTATTTCCACGGTCACACAATGTAGCAGTCACATTTGTTTTAGCTCGCCTGTTCGAAGAACAGAGAGCTATACCGATACCCCCGGCGTGAGCGTCGGTGAGCGTGAAAATGTTAAAGTTTTTGGTGCAAGTTATTATTTCCTTTCTAATTGTTTTATCTACCACACATTTTTTATACGCCCGACATATATATATATATAATATAATATAAAATTAGTATATATATCGGGGCGTATAATGTGAAACCTGTCGTCCGTCTGTCCGTCCGTCCGTCATCCGTTCCTGTCCACACTCTAACTCCAAAGTTTTCAACTTTCACGTTCCATATTTGGTACATAGGTACAGCTGTGGAGACGGTGTGTCGTGACATACGTTCGTCATCTAAACTGGTTGCCATGGCAACCAAAATGCTGTTTTCCATCCGTTCCTGTCCACATCTAACTCCCAAAGTTTTCAATTTCACGTTTCATATTTGGTACATAGCACAGACTGTGAGACGGTGTGTCGCGAATACGTTCGTCATCTAAAGTGGTTGCCATGGCAACCAGATGCTGTTTTCCATGCAGTAGCACAATTCTGTATATACTTCTTGTTCGGGCGGATATTGTGCCACTTGCGCTCTTGTTACTGATTACAATATACAAATACATATATTGCTTTAAAATTATTTGGATCAGACTTCACTGCAATGCTTTATAAAAAATATTAATTATTAGACGAGTCTTTTAAAACGATAAATGTATAAACAGGCGAGCATTGGGTGGCTTTGACACCAACTCTGGTTATTTTTCGGGGAGCCGCACGGCGTATTTATAAATTGTGGAGACCGAAAACGTGGGGTGCCGTACGGTCTTTGATTTGATGTCGCACGGTGACCTCAGGGCGTTCCTACGGCGGCCATAGAATTTTCAAGGCAGACGCAAGGTGCCCGCAAGGCGACCGCAGGGGGCGCAGGGGGCCCTAAGGCGAACGTGCGGCCAGACGGATAATTGCAACGAGTGGGTTTCTTTTTTCTTCTTCTTTTTTTTACCAGTTATTTGTTTCGGCTTGTCAAATTGCTACGGCAAACGTAGAAATGAAAAAAGTTATACTCCGCGCTATAATTCCGGCGCACTACGGCCTGTAAAATATAGCCAAATAGCGTAGGGCCACCCTGAGGCCACCTCAGAAACTCTGCGGCCGCCGCACGTTTCTGTCAATTCAGAGGGCGTACGGCCGCCGTAGAGCAAATGTGACTTAGGCCTTAGCAAAGTGGTGTTCAATGACAAATTTGAGCTGCCTCAACAATGTTTGTTCCAAAATGCCTTTTCTTAGAACGGTAAGGTTGTTCTGCCTCCCAGGCGTTAATGCTGCGATCATACCCATTCCATGAAATGTTCCTTTACCATAAAGTGTGATGATGTTGTGGTCCACATTGTCTGCTGAAAATAACAAGTACAAGTCTAAGATGTCCATAACCTCACCTAGCACATCAGAAGCTATCATGTTTGCCGCATTCTTTTCAAAGCGTTGCACCTCAGAGTATGACGAACCAAAGCCCTTGCTCGTACTAAGTAAGGCATTTCTCTGTGGGTATGTAATCTGAAAATCAGAAGAAGAAAAAAAAACAAGGCAAGACCAATCTCCCCCAAATTTTGCATACGTGCTCGGGGTATCCAGTGTCAGGTCATGAGCAACCACCCCCCGATCCCGCCAAACCACCTTTTGTTTGTACATGTGAAACAGTGTATGTGATTCACTGATCCTCACTGGACACAAGGGACATTATATTTGCACCCACCTCTCCCAAATATCCCCCCTCCGCCCAACACACACACACACACACACACACCTTGAGCTGTTTCCATAGGGAGTGGGTTTTCTAGTTCTCAAAATACATTAGGCAATACAATATTTAGCTAATAAAGGCTGCAATGATCTTTAGCGAATAAAAGTGCTTAAATGAGTCTATAAGCATGAATGATGTATCCCATTCACAGGGCTGACAGGATGGCTTTGAGGGACACACTCACCTCTAACATGTCTACACTGGGTTTGAATCCCGACCCAGCTATAAACTGTCCCCCCAGTGTTTCACAGGCAGGGTGATTCATCAATGTGTGTGCCATCCCTCAGATGGATATTAAACGGGGGTCCCATCTGCTGGCATTCGTTCGTGGACGTTAAAGATCCCATGGTGTACTTCGTGAAGAGTTGGCGAGCTATCGCCGGCATCATGAACAAATTCCAAATTCCTCCCCTAACTTGTCGAACGTCAGGCCTGGCCAGCCGGTTCGTGAAGACTCATGCCAACCTCACAAGAACGGTGGGATAATGTTGACCGTTAAAGAAGAAGATTTAATTTATCCCATTGCCTGTTCAATTTTTCTAGCCTCAGATTATATGTGGACTGCATGTGGATTATTTATGACATATTGTGGCCTCATACGTGATTTCTCCAAGGCAGCGCTTCAAGTGTGACATGAGATATTGCCCCTGACACCCCTATGACCCAGTTGTGACCTTTATTCGATGCATAACCCCATTTGTAATGGTCGCTAAGCATTGTTTTATACTCACGTGAGGGAAAATTGGACGTATTCATGTATACCTCCACACGAGCGGTGTAGAGGCTGAGTCGCTGGCTTGTCGCTCACCTACTGGGAGTAAAAGTTATAACCACAAATTAATTAGACAAATTCCGTCTTATGATAATGGCACAACAATAATAATAACACTCCGTCATCCATACATCAAGCGAAGAAGAAGCAGGCCATCGAGCATTTCACCTTCAGGACATTTTTCCATTTAAAATTGTACGTCGGCAATAATGATAACAGCATAATAATGATATAAAACGTTATTTCAAAATGTTAATATTATTATTCATGATAATAGTACTAATAATGATAACAAGGAAATATATATATATATATATATATATATATATATATATATATAAAAATAATGTTATAGTTCCTGTTTTAGTAATTTTGCTGGACAGAGTTGAAGGGCTAGCCCATATTTATGTACAACTAAAATGGCTGCAGGTCTAGCAGCCGGCCATCTTTGATCAGATCACCAAATAATGGGACGTACACGTGTATGCCATAATGCACTGTGCTTGTGTGAAGTTTGAACAAAATCGGACCATGCCTGTCTGAGAAATAGTTGGGGACACATTCAAGTAACAAAATGGCCGACAGTCGGCCAACTTGGATCTGATCTCGAAAAGAAAAGTAAAAAAAAAAAAAGACGTGCATATGTAAGTCATCATTCATTATCTGTGTGCCAAGTTTGAACAACATCGATAAATTCATGTGCAACGAATGGTTGAGGACGTGTTCAACGTCGGGTTTTTCACAACTAAAATGGCTGCCAGTAGGCCATTTCTGATCGCATCGCGAAACAAATTGACGTGCGTATGTACACTATCATGTATTGTCTTTGTGCCAAGTATGAATAAAATCGGTCCATACATGTCCAAGATACGGTTGTGAATGCACGCACGGACACGGAAATCGAGACCAAGTCCATAATCCCCGTTTCGGAGCAAGTCCACCGGGTGCTAACAACATGGCCGAATCTAAAGCATCAGAGGCTAAGTCGGTGTGAAAATGTATAATTAAGGCGAAAATTACTTTATAATTGCACCTCAACAATGTAGAATGGTGCGCACATGTACTGTATATACAGTACACATAACCTCGTCTTCCTGTAGGGAGTGGGTCTTTCTCGAAGTTTAAATGCTTCGCTCAGATTCATGGATTTATCAGTTTATTACCTCCGCCACGGAAGATGGACGGAGGTTATGTCTTCACCCCTGTCTGTTTGTCTGTGAGCAGCACATCAAAAAGTTATGGATGGATTCGGACAAAACTCGGGGGACAGGTTGAGTGTGTGATGAGGAAGAATTGATTTGATTTTGGTGAAGATCCGGATCCAATAATGAGCCTGTGCATACGAAGCGAAAAGTGGGTTTAAGCAATCCGTCGCGCATGTACGTACGTGTCTGCATTTTGTTAAGAACGTACATCGAAAACTGTTCATCGGAGGAAATTGAAACTTCACCACATGTTACATGACCATTTGATATCGCACATATTAAGTGTACATATAATTTGGACACATTTACCTCAGAAGTGGAGCATTTGCAATTACAATAGCCGCCACCAGAAGAGTTGGCTCACAGTTGCACCGATTCCTTCTCAAGACTGTACGGGGTATGTATTCTATGAACACCATCTGTGTTTTTTATTTTGAAGTGATTCTTCACCATTGAGATAGGGCTAAAAACGATATATAGCACAATCTCTCACAACTTTAGGAACGGATTTGGATGAAACTTGGTGGATGAGTTGATCAGGTGACAAAAACAAGCGGATTCGATTTTGGTTTAAGTCCGGATGCAGATCCGACCTATCAATGGGATACAAAGCGTAAACTGTTCAGCCTGGTGGAGGTATGCGCTCCAACGAATGCAGTTCTAGTTTTTGAGGAAATTATGCTTAAGCAGTGGAAATCCTATCCCACTGGATGGGATCCATCAGATGAGATGATTTTCCTTACCAACAGATGCTTCTTCACTGTGATGGATCGACTCCTGACTATCCATTCCAACATGTTCACGTCATACTGAAGAGCTACATATTGGATTGGACTCGATTAAAATTTAAAAATTGCTTACCTGAATAATTATAATATTTATCATATTTGTGTGAAATGTATTTCATTGCATTATCAAATCTAAACTAAAAAGGATGTTCAAAAACATTTGTGATGTTTAATTTTCATAATTCTTCAATCTGCATGCTTTGTCACCTGTGATTGTGACATATTTCAATATTGCAAACAAAGAATACAATTATTACCCAACAACTAAACCCACAAAGATTTTGGAATTCAAACCAAGTCACCAATTCTACCTGTGTTTCGATTTGTTTCCCGTGTCCTCAGAGTTTTTGTTGTTGTTGAACTTTTTGGTTGCATTCAGATTACCAATATTAAACTATCTTTGTTGATATCCATTTGGCTTTTGTCATTTCTGCTTCAGACGGACGATACAAAGATCATCAGGAACAAATCCTTGGAATTAAAATACGGGACGCCAGGGGAAGAGGGTGGGAAAGGGGGACTACACTTAAAATGTCAAAATTCCAGAAAATAGCACCCATGACTATATTTATTTATAACTAACAAATACCACCCGTCACTTTGCTGAGGAAGGGGGGGGGAGAGGAGGAGGTGGGTAGAGAGAGAGAGAGAGAGAGAGAAATAGGGGAGTTAGCAGAAAGCATATGTTATGCTTAATGCACGCACGCACACACACACAATATTTGGCTCTAATTTAGGAAACAAATTAATACGGCGAACATCTCGGAAATCAGGTGTTATCAAATGTAATTTGCTTTGAAACTCACAAAAAGAAACCATGTCACCTTCTTAAAGTATACCCAATTCATATAAAACAACAAATTGCTTTTGAAATGGACACGAGGACAAAGGAAAACGTGATTGCTCATACACTGAGGTTAAAAGTTAAAACGTACACCACCCATCATCATTATTATAAGATACGGGATGAAACTTTGCCACCATGGCACCCATAACCAAGCATGCAGGTATGCACCCACACCCACAGAGTCCCTTTACAGATCCAAATCTACCCATTTGTACCACATCTGTGTGTGCTATCTGCATACCTCAACCTTGTAGCAACTGCCGACTGTACATACCGATCAGGACACGAACTATTACCACCAATCGACTGCAGGGCACCCAGCAAGTGGCTTAAGCACTCAAGCAAGCACTCCAATGAAATGGTTGATAAGGAAAGATTGGCTTTGCACGCTATAGCAAGCCGATTGGTCATGGCACTTACCCACAAAAAAACTAAACATCTCCGGTTTCTTAACATTTTCAGATTTCACTCCAGATTTTGTTATTTAGTCCACATGATGTGATCCACCAAACTCAAATTATATTTTGATGATATACTTGAATTGGTCCGTGAGAGTAGATTGTGTAACATCACATCATATAATGCATGAAATTGCTCCAAGCTCCGAATTTGAAAACTACTGCACTTACAAAAGTGATGTATGTAGCTATTTGTAGGAATGTAGATGAGGCTTTCAATGACATTAATGAGGAAAGTGAAAAAAAAAACAAAAAACATTTTGAGCACTATCGTTATTAAACTGTTGTGACCTGTTCCAACTCAAAGCGTTGTTGAGCAGGCTGAACAAAATGGCAAATTAAGACCCCAGCGAGGGAGAGCGCGGTAACTGAGGATGCGCCTGATAAAGGATATAATTAATAAGGCTGTTAATTATATTCAAAAGGTGTGTTTTAATCAACCCAAACACCCAATTTTCACTCATGCACTTCCTTGGACTTCCTTTAGTATGCATGCAAAGATTCAGGCTGCGAGGTTTCATGGTTTTGGAGTTCTGGACACGGACACACTTTTATATCACCAAATTATAATTGCACTAGCATGGATCGGCTCGCTACGCTTGCCTCTCCCCACACCATTGCAGAGATTGACGTCACAGATTTGCTGTGTTGTCATGATTTACACCAATCATAACACAAACATTTCTTTTCAACAACTTTATTTGTAATATTAGTGATATATTTATTTGAAATTTGTGATAGAAAAAGGATCAAGTGGTCTAAATGGTCAAGGGTCTACAGATTAAACAGCTGTTTAATCTGTCTGAAGAGTGTAAGGGGGTCTTTTGGGTCTTCAGGGTCCTCGCTGACTTTTGCGTCTTCAGGGTCCTCGGTGACTTTTGGGTCTTCAGGGTCCTGACTTTTGGGTCCTCCGGGTCTTTTGGGTCGGGTCCTCATAGTCTTTTGGGTCCTCAGGATATTTTGGAGTCTTAAGGGTCTTGGGGAATTAACATTTAAACAGGACGTGATTAATAGGCATATAATATAGTCTTCACTGACTTACCGTGCTTTTCATTTTTATATATACTTGTGCGGGCCCGTAGGTGCGTGCCAGTATGTGCAGCTTCGTTCCTTCGCTCTCGTAAACGACGATGGATTGGGCATTGTTTCAATGAGATCGGACCAACCGTATCATAAATGGCCATAACTTGGGAAACACCTGGGAAACACTCAGGTCCCAGCGTCAATTGTGACGTCATATCAAACGAAGAAGAAGAATTGTGACGCCCCTCTCTCTCTCTCTCCCCCCTAGTCTCGCCCCCCCTCTCACTCCCTCTCTCACCCCCTCTCTCCCCTCCTTCTTGCCCCCTCTCTCTCTCCCCTCTCTTGAATTGTGACGCCCCCTCTCCCTCCCCTCTCTCGCCCCCACTCTCACCCCCCCCTCCGTCCCCCTCGTGTGACGTCAATTGTGACGTCAATCGTGCAAAAATAAATAAATAAATAAACATTAATTGAGATCATTCGTGACGTCATAGCACCGTGTCTTGTCATTGGTTGACAGATAAATGGCGGTAACTTGGGAACCGCTTGGCCGATTAATATCAAACCTTGAAAAGACACATACTCAGGTCCCAGCGTAGATTGTGACATAATACCAAACGAAGAAGAAGAAGAATTGTGACATCAATCGTGCAAAAAATAATAATAATAATAATAATAAATAAACATTAATTGTGACGTCATTCGTGATGTCATAGCACAGTGTCCTGGCATTGGTTGACAGGTAAATGGCCGTAACTTGGGA
>CM068963.1:279862-305938 GCA_035128595.1 Eptatretus atami
GAAGCCTTTACTTTTAAAGGTTGACAAGGGGGATGTTGGATGACCTCATTCATCCTGAGATAAACTAGAAGGGGAGGACAGTTGGAAGTGAAAGAACAAGATTAAAAGAAAGGTGGTAGAAAAGAGGCTACAAACCTGTCTTCAATGAGAAAGCACAAGCTATATATTTTGTGGGAGATGCTAATAATGTGGAAAGCTTTGGATTGAAAAACAGCATCAAGCAGCAAGGTGACGTGGGGGCTCAAAACGAGAACCAAGAGCAGGACTCAGCTACAAACGAAGGTGCAGTCGGCCCTGAGAAGTTGATTTCCGAGTAAGGACAAGCATGTGTACACACCTGGCTTTGGAAGCCAGCTTTGATACAAATAGAGGAAAATATATCTGTCAAAAGGTGTGTGTGTGTGTGTGTGTGTCCATATATACAGCTCTGGAAAAAATTAAGAGACCACTAAAAAATTATCAGTTTTTCTGGTTTTACTATTTATAGGTATGTGTTTGAGTAAAATGAACATTTTTTGTTTTATTCTATAAACTACTGACAACATTTCTCCCATATTCCGAATAAAAAATATTGTCATTTAGAGCATTGATTTGCAGAAAATGACAACTGGTCAAAATAACAAACAAAGATTCAGTGTTTTCAGACCTCAAATAATAAAACAAAACAAGTTCATATTCATTTTTAAACAACACAATACTAATGTTTTAACTTAGGAAGAGTTCAGAAATCAATATTTTGTGGAATAACCCTGATTTCCAATCACAGCTTTCATGTGTCTTGGCATGCTCTCCACCAGTCTTTCACATTGCTGTTGGTGACTTCATGCCACTCCTGGCGCAAAAATTCAAGCAGCTCGGCTTTGTTTGATGGCTTGTGACCATACCATCTTCCTCTTGATCACATTCCAGAGGTTTTCAATGGGGTTCAGGTCTGGAGATTGGGCTGGCCATGACAGGGTCTTGATCTGATGGTCTCCATCCACACCTTGATTGACCTGGCTGTATGGCATGGAGCATTGTCCTGCTGGAAAAACCAATCCTCAGAGTTGGGGAAAATTGTCAGAGCAGAAGGAAGCAAGTGTTCTTCCAGGACAACCTTGTACGTGGCTTGATTCATGAGTCCTTCACAAAGACAAATCTGCCCGATTCCAGCCTTGCTGAAGCACCCACAGATCATCACCGATCCTCCACCAAATTTCACAGTGGGTGCGAGACACTGTGGCTTATAGCCTCTCCAGGTCTCCGTCTAACCATTCGATGACCAGCTGTTGGGCAAAGCTGAAAATTGGACTCATCAGAGAAGATGACCTTACTCCAGTCCTCTACGGTCCAATCCTTATGGTCTTTTACAAAACTCAGCCTGGCTCTTCTTTGCTTCTCATTGATGAAGAGCTTTTTTCTAGCTTTGCACGACTTCAGCCCTGCCCCTAAGAGCCTGTTTCGAACCGTCCTCGCCGTGCACTTCACCCCAGCTGCTGTTTGCCATTCTTTTTGTATGTCACTTGATGTCATCCTACGGTTGTTGAGTGACATTCGAATGAGTTGGCGGTCATCCCGGTCAGTGGAAAGTCGTTTTCGCCCTCTGCCAGTCTGTACCTTTGTTGTCCCCAATGTCTGCTGCTTGACCTTGTTCTTATGAACCGCCGTCTTGAAATTTTAAGGAGGGAAGCAACGTGACACTCACTGTATCCCTCTGCCAGTAAAGCCAGAATTGAACCCTTCTTTTCCTCACTCAAAACTTTTTTCAATCTTTTGGCATGGTCAATAGTTATTTTTTTGATTCCAATTACTTTTGAGGTACTACAAGCACTGTTTTTGCCATCCAGCTGGTCCTATTGCAAGAGGATAGTGATGACCACAGCAGTGGTTTTTATACTTTTCCTTGTTAAATAAGATTCGGCGGGTGATCACCTAATCAGTACCTCACAAGTAGAATGAGGTGTGCCTGTGTTGGAATTCAACAGACACTGGAATGGAATGGCTGCCATACATGGAGAGATGCTGATTTTAAATTTTTTTTGGAGTGGTCTCTCTAATTTTTTTCCCAGAGTGTAGGTTCCAGAAAGTGAAATGGAGCCTCTCAGGTGTGGTGTGTGTGTGTGTGTGTGTGGTGTGTGTGTGGTGTGTGTGTGTTGTGTGTTTTTCAGTCCCACGTTACGGTCGTGTTAATTCACAGGCAAAATAATAAAGTGTTTTGCGTGTGTTCGTTCAGTCACTTGCGCTACCTCACGCAATGGTACGCAGTTCACTCTGCATGCATTGTCACTCTGCAAAAACATCCTATTCTCCTTTGGAATAACTGGTCGATGGATCCCACGGTGATTGCTTGCCTCAGTGGCGTGTGGTGATTTTTTTTTTTTTTTTGATTAACACATCACATTGCTTCCCCTTTTTGTGTGATCTGCCTTCATTACCTCCACCACCCAAGGTGAAAGGAGGTTATGTTTTCATCCCTCTCTGGCAGCTTCTGTGTGTGCAGGATATCTCAAAGAGTTGTTGACGGATTCGGATAAAATTTGGTGGACAGGTTGTGTGTGTGACAAGAACAAATTGATTAGGTTTTGGTGAAGATCCGGATGCGAGAAATTATTAAAGTGATTCTTCAGCATTGAGAGATAGGGCCAAAAATGACATATGGCATGATATTTCAAAAATTGATTGGGCCCGATATGTTCTAGTGGATCAAGCAGTGCATGGCGGAGGTATGCGCTCTACCGAGTGCCCTTCTAGTTGAGGATGTTATTTTATGAGTAGCTTGGAGCGATGTTATATTCTATCGAAAAGTGAATGAGATGTTTGTTTGTTTGTGATGCCACTCCTCTGAACTCTCAAGGTTAATCGTGCCAAAACTTTATAGGATCACATTTTTACCACGATTCACCTTACTAGGCACTTGAAACAGTCATTTTCTCACAATTCATAACTTATAAACACATGAGCCACGATCTGTCGCAGGGAAGGAGAGGGAGTCCAGAGAGGTGGTGGAGTGGGAGCCCAGAGAGGTGGTGGAGTGGGAGCCCAGAGAGGTGGTGGAGTGGGAGCCAAGAGAGGTGGTGGAGTGGGAGCCAAGAGAGGTGGTGGAGTGGGGCCTAAGAGAGGTGGTGGAGTGGGAGGCCAAGAGAGGTGGTGGAGTGGGAGCCAAGAGAGGTGGTGGAGTGGGAGCCAAGAGAGGTGGTGGAGTGGGAGCCAAGAGAGGTGGTGGAGTGGGAGCCAGAAGGTGGTGGATGGGAGCCAAGAGAGGTTGGTGAGTGGGGCCAAGAGAGGTGGTGGAGTGGGAGCCAAGAGAGGTGGTGGGTGGGAGCTGAGAGAGGTGGTGGAGTGGGAGCCAAAGAGAGGTGGTGGAGTGGGAGCCAAGAGAGGTGGTGGAGTGGGAGCCAAGAGAGGTGGTGGAGTGGGAGCCAAAGAGAGGTGGTGGAGTGGGAGCCAAGAGAGGTGGTGGAGTGGGAGCCAAGAGAGGTGCTGGAGTGGGAGCCAAGAGAGGTGCTGGAGTGGGAGCCAAGAGAGGTGGTGGAGTGGGAGCCAAGAGAGGTGGTGGAGTGGGAGCCAAGAGAGGTGTGAGTGGGAGCCAAGAGAGGTGGTAGAGTGGAGCCAAGAGAGGTGGTGGAGTGAGAGCCAAGAGAGGTGGTGGAGTGGGAGCCAAGAGAGGTGGTGAGTGGGAGCCAAGAGAGGTGGTGGAAGTGAGAGCCAAGAGAGGTGGTGGAGTGGGAGCCAAGAGAGGTGGTGGAGTGGGAGCCAAGAGAGGTGGTGGAGTGGGAGTCAAGAGAGGTGGTGGAGTGGGAGTCAGAGAGTGGGAGTGGAGTCAAGAGAGGTGGTGGAGTGGGAGTCAAGAGAGGTGGTGGAGTGGGAGTCGAGAGGGTGGTGGAGTGGGAGTCAAGAGGTGGTAGAGTGAGAGTCAAGAAAGGTGGTGGAGAGGCAGTCCAGAGAGGTGGTGGAGTGGGAGAAAATGCCGGGTACCTTTGCACACATATGTGTGTATACAGTCGTGGCCAAAAATATTGGCACCCTTGCACTTTTTTCAAATAACTCACAATTTTGTCTAAAAATAAGTTGAAATTGACAAAAGTACTTGGTCTCCACAATTATTTATTTCACTGTTAATATTACATAACCTTTGTTTTTGATTCACAACTTAATATATCCTTTTAAATCAGAAAATAAAAATAAATGGCATTGACAACATTTTTGACACCCAAGACTTAATATTTGGTATCACGGCCTTTGGACAAAATAACTGCAGTCAAGGGCTTCCTATAGCCATGAACGAGCTTCCTACACCTCTCTACTGGCAGTTTCTTCCACTCTTCTTGTACAAACTGCTCCAGTTCTCCCAGATTTGAATGCTGCCTTCTCTCAACTGTTTTCAGATCTCCCGACAGGTGTTCAATGGGATTTAGATCTGGTCTCATTGCTAGCTGCTTCGGAACAGTCCAGCACTTTGTCTTGAACCATTCCTGGGTGCTTTATGAAGTGTGTTTGGGGTCATTGTCCTACTGCAAGGCCCATGACCTTTGACAGAGACCCAGCTTTCTCACAATGGGTTGAACCATTGCACTCCAAAATCCTTGGTAATCCCCTGAATTCATGATGCCATGCACATATTCAAGGCAACCAGTGTCAGAGGCAGCACAGCAACCCTAAAACATCACTGAACCTCCTCCATGTTTGACTCTAGGGAAGGTGTTCTTTTCTTTGAAGGCTTCAATTTGTTTTCTGTAAACAGAGATGATGTGCTTTACCAAAAAGCTCTAATTTGGTCTCATCTGTCCACAGGACATTCTCCCAGAAGGATTTTGGCTTGTTCAGGTGTGTTTTGGCAAACTCCAGGTGGCCTTTCTTGTGTCTCTCTCTCCCTCTCTCTCTCTCAGAAGTGGAGTCCTCCTGGGTCTCCTACCATATAACCCCCTTTCATCGAGTTGGCGACGGATGGTGTGAGTTGGAACTGTCGTACCTTGTGTTTGAAGGTCAGCTTGAATCTGTTTGGCAGTTGATCGAGGTGTTCTCCACCATTCAAACAATCCTTCACTACAATCTTCGATCAAGTTTTCTCTAGTGGCCACGTCCAGGGAGGTTGGCTGCAGTGCCATTGGCCTTAAACTTCCTGATAACATTGCGTACGGTGGACACAGGAACATCAAGATCTCTGGAGATGGACTTGTAGCCTTGACATTGTCCATGCTTGGCGACAATCTTGTGTCTGACCTCCTCAGACAATTCTCTGGTTTTTCTTTCTTTTCTCCATGCTCATTGCGGTACACACAGCGACACAAAACAGCAGAATGACTCCTTTTCTCGATTCAAAATGGTTGAATGAGTGATTTTTATATTGCAGGCACCTGCACCTCACCGCAGGTGAGTTCATTTCCAAAGTAAAGGAGAATCACCTGCTTCAAATCTAATTATTTCGAACAACTTCTAAAAGGTGCCAATAATATTGTCCAGGCCATTTTAGGATTTCTGTGTGGAATAAGTGAAGATTTAGTAATTTTTTCAGCTTTGTTTTGTTCCACTGCAAACCAAATGCATACATCTGTGGACAACAAAAGATGTTTTAATTTCAACAATTTTCTGGAAGAGATGGTGCATTATTTGAAAAAAGTGCAAGGGTGCCAATATTTTTGGCCACACAATGTGTTTTTTATATATATATATATAAATAAAATATTCCCCTCCAAACCAAATCCTGTGGAAAAAAAAATCATTCTGGATAGATATACCAACATTCCCAATGAGCATGATGTATCAAATCAAGGTTAAATGAACACTTACTTTGTCCGCCTTTTGCTTTTCATTGCACAACACGTTAAGTGTACTCGTCACCTTCTTTAGATTATCTACATCCACTGTGGAAAGGATTTCAGAAAAATAGATGAATCAAAAAAAAATTTTTTTATTAATAGCATGCATCTCATGAATATTGAAAATGATGAATACACTAATCAAATCGTTTGACATGCTTTATGTAACAGATTTAGAAAAACAATACAGATCTACAATGGTAAAATACTAGTATCCAAATAATTAAAATAATATCCAAATAATTAACGCAACGTGGTGACAGTGCAAGGTGAAAATATGCTCATATTCTACAAAAACCAAATGGGCAGCTAAATGTGGGCATAGGTCCCTTGAAGATGACCCAGGTGAGGATGGCTGGAAGATGTGACCAATCCATGAAATGTCACCCCCATAAAGGCATTAATCATGGAGGATCACCACATAAGGTTGCCAGCTAGGAACTGGCCAGAAGGACATGCCATCCTTACTCTACTATCCTCAGCCTGTAACTGTGCACAAGATCTTTATCTGAAAAAGTTGTGGACAGATCCGAACTAAAGTTGGTGGACAGGTTGGATGGATGACAAGGACAAATTGATTAAGTTTTGGTGAAGATCCGAGAATTTTTTAATTTTTATAAGTAATTCTTCACCATTGCGAGATGGGTCCAAAAATGATATAGAGCATGTTGTGGATGAATGCTGCAGATGGATGACAACACAATCTGAAAACGTTGTGGATGGATGACAAGACGTTGTGGATGAGTTGGTTAGATGACTTGAAGAAGCCGATTAGATTTAGGTTCAGTTCAGCAGATCTGGCCTATAAGTGGTATACAAAACGTAAACTGTTCAACCTGGCAGTGGTATGCACTCAATTGAGTTTGGAACAAGTACAAAAACATTTTTTAAATGAAAAAGGATGTAGGGATGTTCCTCCAAAAAGTATGTAAAGAAGGTAGGGATGGTCACAAGAAATGATCATATAAAACTAATCCCTTCACCTTTTTTTGAATAATGGTTGTCCCTAGAAAAGATAAAGTTACAGAGAACACACACAACAAGCTCAAATAAGCTAAGATCCTCGTCCTCTTAATGATGACGTCATAAAAACGAATATGACGTCATTGTGATGTATCAGGTTTGCGATAAATAATTATCTGTGCTAATGCCCGGCTTGATTCCGCAAACAAAATTCAAACAGCTTGCCTAGTTTCGGAGATAATGGTATAGGCGATTTCCATTAGCGGCGATATTATGTCAACTTTTTTTCTAGGAAGAATTTCCAAAATCGGAGATGGTTACTGCCTGCGCGTGGGCTTTCTGCATATACATGGCAAGTTTCACGAAGATCCGATGAAAACTCTGGGTTGTGAAACAAAAAATGTCAAAAAAATAGGAATGACGTCATAAAATTGATATGATGTCATAGTAATTCATCTCTGCTAATGCCCTGTTTGATTCCGGCAAACAGAATTCAAAAAGCTTGCCTAGTTTCGGAGATAATTTTTTAGGCGATTTCCATTAGCGGAGATATTTTGACGTCAAACTTTTTTTCTAGGAGGAATTTTCAAAATCTGAGATCGTTACTGTCTGCGTATTTTTACATATACATGCCAAGTTTCAGGAAGTTTCGATGAAAACTGTAGGCTGTGGAACAAAAAAGTGTACATCCACAACCGAGGAAGAAAAAAACAAAAAAAAACAAAAACGTGAGTAAGACTTAGAGATCCTCCACGAGGATCTAAAAAAAACAAACACACACACACACAAACACAAACACGCACTTCTCAGGACAACCATTGTTCAAAGAAAGATGTAGAGATGGTTTCACTTGATCATTTATGTTTTTGGGTTGTCCGTCCGTACGTGATAATTTTCTCAGCAACCGCTTATCCGATTGGCACAAAAGGTTCACCAGAGGTGCGGCTACTCGTGTGGAATGTTTTAATTATGTCATACGTGACGTAGTGTGGCAGCCATGTTGGGGGAAGGGGGGCGGGGGAACACACCATGGAAACAATTGAAACTTGGCACATGGAAAGTACTCCCATGGGAAACAAGTGATGTTTTTGATGTCACAGGTGGCTTTTGTGATGATGTCATAATTGCATATGTCGAATGCTTTATCTGATCAGGATGAAAATTTTTGAGGGTCATCTCAGGCTAAATTGCATGAGGGAAAAAAATTTGATGACGTCATCTGTCATGTAGTTCAGCAGCCATTTTTTCTTTTGACATAAAAGCTTTCAAAAATCTTTTCCGAAACAGATGAACAGATCAAGGTGAAAAACTTTACAGGTATGATCACCTATCCATGAGGAACAAAAAGTTCTCAACATATGATCTTTTCTACCCCATCATAGATCACGTTTTTTTTGTTTTTTTTCGACATCATAGGTCACATGGTTTGGCAGCTATGATTTTTTGAATAATAAACCTTTAAAATCTTCTCCAAATTGGCTTGATCGATCGATGTGAAACGTCACAATCATGATCTAGCAATCATGGGGAATATGCGTTTTAAATTTCAACCTGATCGGATGGATGCATGGGTTGGCAGCCAGAATTATTTTATGTTTTGAATCTGGGTTCTGTCACAGGTTCAGGGATTTAAATCAAACTTGGTACACGTATGTATAACGATGTAATAATGTGGGTGGAGACATATCTGACAACATCGAAGAGTGCCCTTCTAGTTTACAACTAAAATGGCCGACAGTCAGCCATCCTGGATCTGATCTCGAAAAACAATGACGTGCTTATTTATGTAAGCCATCATTCATTATCTTTGTGCCAAGTTTGAATAAAATCGGTCCATACATGTCCAAGATATGGTTGCAGACACACGCATGCATGCACGCGAGAATCGAGACCAAATCCATAAGTCCCTGTTTCAGACCAAGTCCAACGGAGGCTAATAATGTTAAACAAACTCCTGCCAATGAGTGGGGAAGAAACGCAACCCCTTCATTACATGGGGGATACCTGTACACAACGTTCAAATTGATGCAATCCACCCCAGAATGCTCAGCGCCCATGCACAGAAACCTCCAGCAACAACGGTCAGCAGGGCAGGGAACGTATATCGTTTGTGCCAGATAAGGATCATTACCTAAAATGGATCATAAAGCTTCTAAAAGAAGCCAAAGATACTTGGAAAAGTACCTGAGAGAAAAGGGTGTGTGCCTCTGCACAACAAAAGAATCGGAGAGCTTTCTGATTAACTCGCCCAATAAGTTAATATCTTGCAGCTCGTACTGCAAAAGCTACTGATGATTTGGGCTTGTGCAAAGCCTGTGGAATGGGCGTTCTATCTGACCTCTCCGATCACCCCGATCAGTGAGTGCACTTTGAACCTTGCAGGATTACCTTGTGTTGACACGGCAGGCTTGGTGATTTATTTAACGGATGTCTACAATTGGAAACATGATGCCATCATTACCAACATTCAGGTGGACTTCACAGAGGGAGACACCATGTCTGGTTTGGGTGCTTCTTACCACCGATGGGAAGGTCATGTCTAGAGCTTGTTGGTGCACAGGGTAAGTATGGAATAATGACATTTACTATTAAAAATATCCCCGAGCGGGAGTGCCGGTCATCTCTGCCAGAGGTCGAAAGTAACTCTGTGCCAGACTGGAATAGGGCAGTTCATAAAGTACGTACGCTCTACTTCCGGGTTTCAAAACACCCACCCCCCTCTGTATGCAGGCTAGTGACCACCCACCCACCCCCTCTGTATACAGGCTAGTGACCACCCACCCACCCACCCCGGTACGCAGCCCGTACGCGGGCTTTAACCACCCACCCCCTCATACATCGCTAATCGCTTGCAAAGCCAGCAGTTCCTTATGAACCGATGTTTGTAAGTCATGACGATGCAGTCCCTAGCGTGTGTAATTTACCTTTTTCTTTTAATATCACAGCACGTCATTATGAAAATAAAAGTACAAATTGACATTCAAGACAATGTTAATGTCATAAATGAAAGTAAGTGTGCACATAAACTTGTGTTCCATTGTTTTAGTTAAATCTGACAAAAAGCTTCAAATGTAATATTTGTCTCGGAGAGTTCCGGTTCTTAAGTTAATACTTTTATTTTTGTATGTACTTTATGAACGGCCCATACGGGGAATCAGAGCGAAGTTTGAAGGGCTATAAAATCGGAACGAGAGCAAATTTCAAAAAAATGGCTCGTGTTGTTCTAGATAATAGTCCATAGTACTTGAATCACTAATAACATTTGATCTCTTGATAAATGAGGGAGGAGATACGATTTGAATCGACGATTTTCGCAACTTTGACAGCCTCGTGACGTTGACCTCGACCTTGGACGACTTGAAAGTTAAATCGTTGTGCATGTCTCATCGACCTCTATCCATTCCACTATTGGTTATTTGTTCCACTCGTTTGATTGGGCGGACGACGGAAGACTTCGAGACTGTTATTATTAGGTCATCTCTACTGAGATGATAGAGATGACCTAATAATGTTGAGAGGTGGGGAGGGAGGGTAGAAGGGTTGGGGGAGGGAGGAGTTCTATCGGCTAAGAAATTATTATTTTTTTCGTTCTGTGGCCACAAGAGCCATTATGATAGATTTTTGCATCTGTTGGTAAAAAGAGAAGCATGTGTGTGTTTGTGTGTGCGTGTGTTATAGCCACTGCTCGCTTGTACTCACAGGAAATGGTACAAGCTTGACACCTCTCATCCATGGATATTTCTATTTCCTACATTTCCGCATTAACATTTCAATATTGTTTGCTTGTGGTACCCACCTATCAGCATCTTAAAACATCACTTAGATGAACAAAAATACATTCAACATGTTGAAACATTTGTATTTCAAGAGACTAAAAAACAAGAGAGAAAACAAAAAAGCCACTCACAAGAAATGCAGACATCACGGAAGAGCGATTCGAGCAATGAGACGTAGTGTGGAGACTTTTCAAACAGAGTGATCTTTTTCCGAAGTGCATTCTCAAACTCGATAAACTCATTCCTGGTTTCAGGGTGCTGCATATCAATACTTACGATGGCCTCTCTTTCACCTTACAAAGGAGGAATAAAAATGAGTCACCATCAACAATACATTACAATTAGCAAAGATCAAGACTTTTTTTTCTTTCTTTTACAAACAGAGAGAGTACAATGGTTAGTGTCCTTCATTCGCCCAAAATGGTTACCGTGTGTCCTTCATTCCCCCCAAAATGGGTTAAAGAGTATCCTTCCCCAACAGCCTTAACATTGGAGGAACAAATGCATTCTAGAGAATAGTACAGTTCCATCCATCCATCCACACTCTGTGCAGAGCGTTGGTGCTGCCTAAGCAGTTTCCTGGGCTATTGGGCACAATCCTGGACGGGTCGCCACTTTGACACAGTATACCAGCAAGCTGGCACTCATTTTGCCGACCTCAGAAGGATGACAGGTGGAGTCAACCCCACCTGGTAT
This sequence comes from Eptatretus atami, assembly GCA_035128595.1. NCBI lineage: Eukaryota > Metazoa > Chordata > Myxini > Myxiniformes > Myxinidae > Eptatretus > Eptatretus atami. The sequence goes on from CM068963.1 coordinate 291,093, forward strand.
CAATTCAACAGCCAAGTGGCATTTGAACTCAGGATCCTCAGATCGCAAGCCCACCACCATAACCATTAAATCAACACCACGCATATATATAGTACAGTTGTGCAAGTGAATATGAAATAATCACCCTTGTCTGGTAAAGATAGTGCTGATGTAAAAATAAAAACTTGTTTTAAAGCACAACTTAACAAAGTGCTGGATGTGTGTGCACGAGGTCAACAGATCGATAGTGTGCTTGTGTTGTTTGAAGCAATGCCAAAACCCCCTTCTGGTCAAACTTCCAAAATCCAGGTTGACAGTGCACACCTTAACTTCTTTTCCCACCTTCCAGAGGCCATTCATTTGCACTCTTCCCTCCAGGGCTTTGAGCAGACAGTGCACCACCACCTCACATCATCCCCCATAGAGCATTATTACACACATTAACCCTAACTTGCTGATTTCAGTGTCTTTTCTCTCTCTCCTGGTCGTTTATTCCCTTCCTGGGTGTGCCCAATTGTTGGCCAGCTCCCCCACTGTCAATCTAACCTTGCTCTTCCATGAGCCTCACCTTTGTAGAACGAGTAAAAAGTTAAACAAGGTTCCTACTGCACATTTCCAATCGTATTTAAAAGAATAATCACCATCATCATAATTATTGGACAGAGACATAAGCCTGTGGTTGCCACCTCAAATTATACACCACCACAACCACTGCTGCCACTTTCAACACAACCCATCTTTCCAGCGCTGCCGCTTCGAGTTCAGTGATATTGCACCCTGACCACTCTCGGATGTTATCAACCCAACGCATCTTTGGTCGACCTACCGAATGACGACATCCCTCCGGAAAACTATCCACAGCATCTACTGCCAGTCCACCATGCCCAGCCATGCTGCCCTGCATTCCATCAGATTGCTACTACTGAGGCACCATCGTGAGCTGATCATCTCCATTAGACTCATTTGTAACATGGTCACGTCACTTGATGTTGAGCAGGTGTCGCCAGACGGTTCAGCCAAAGCCGTCTCGTCGCCTGTCGGTTGCCTTCAACGACAAGGTATAACACCACACAGTACTCTTGACATGATTGGTGCCCGAGCAAGCTGTGCCTTTGTTTCGAGGCTCACATGGGTGGAACGCAAGTACTTACTGCTGAGGAGTGGATTTGCCCACACCTCTGCATTCCCACCTTTGCTGTCATCTAGAGTGTGCTTGATAGACATGTCCATGTACTTGAAAGATGTGACTTGGGTTATTGGTATCAAGCGGGATGTGATAGTGTTGTCCATTGTTGGCTGGACAACCATGTATTGCCAGGATGGATGACTAGCCCATACGCATCCGATATGTCACTCAGGCTAGCAAGCATCTCTTCTGCATCGGCTCTGCATAGCAACATCACCAAGTCATCGGCATATCTGATCTCTTTTACGGAGATACCATACCACTTACATTTGGTGCCCTTAGGTGTGATGTGCGTTCATACCACTCCCACATGAAACATTCAGTGTGAAGGCTGAAGAGTATTGGGGACAATGGACAACCTTGTCGTACTCAGACTGGCATCTCAAACTCGTCTGTCATCCAGCATTTCCAATGGAGCTGACCATTTGAGTTGATGTAGAGATCCTCAATCAGTCACATCACATCCGCTTCTCTACCAAAATCCCACAGTTTCGTACACTACTGCATGGTTGACAGTCAAATGTCTTCTTATAGTCAACAAAGACCAGGTGGAGAGGGCGTTTGCCTGTGTAGTAAACTTCAGCCACACCTTTCAGAAGGTAGATCCCATCAGTTGTGCCCTTACCACGTGCAAAGCCACATTGGGTGTCTCTCATTTCAAAACTGGCGGTTCTTTCCAGTCTACATTGACACATTGAGAATGATCTTACTTGCATGGCTGATTAGTGCAAGCATTCTGTAATTGCTGCACAGACCACTGTTGGTCTTTTTCTGCAAAGTAATATACACTGACTTAGTCATCGACAGTGGCCACTTTCCGGTGTTTCAGATATTACACTGCCTTGTGGAGGGCTTCAAATACTTCTGGGTTCTGTGCCACAGCTTTAAGAGCTTCCAATGGGACATCAACTCTGGTAGCCTTCTGGTTTTTCAGTGCCTGAATAGCTTTCTTGGTTTCTTCCGGTGTGGGTGGATTTTGTTCAACCTTAGCTGTGTGCTGGGGTAGCCATGACCGGTTGGATTCAAATAGCTCCTCAGCATATTGATGCCGACGCTGTATTTCTTCTTCGACTGACTCCAATACCAAGCCGTTTGCATCTTTGACGTTCACCACAGGGGCATGGAATTTCTGAAGAAGAGCATCAGCAGTTTTGAACAGAGTTCTGGAGTCATGATCCTGGTATGCTTGGTTAATGGTGTTAATATTTGCCACCAACCATTCATCAAGATCCTTCTGATGTGTTTGACCTCATTCCTCAGACCTGTAAATTCTGGAGTGCCTACAGCTTGCCTCTTGTGCTCAATTTGTTGAAGTGTTGTTCGACAAATAGGGCTGTTTCCTCCGAGACATTTGCATACCACAGGTCTCAAGTTACATCGTGTTTGGTATGTGCGATAACTTCAAGAGTCACCTTGTGCAACACGGTATGTATCCAGCCAACGAAGGTCTTCAGACGTTGGTTCCGACCTTGGGGCTTCAACATTTGGACGTTTATATTTCAGTCCATGCAGAGCAGCAGGATGATACTTCCACTTCAGGTTGAAAATTACTCGCCGATGGTCAGTGTCAAAGCAAGTACTGGAGGAATGACAATCAATCAGGCAATTCCCTGCTTCTGTGCTGATTAGAATGTAATCAATGGCATTTCTTGCCCTGCTGATCCAAGTTACCTGATGAGAAGATCATTTGGGAAACCAGGAATGCACAGCGGTGAAGTTGTTACCCATGGTGAACTCAACCAGTCTGTCTCCTCTTGGATTTTTGTCACCATAACCATGAGGTCCGAGGACGAGAAGAATGCATTGGTTTCCAAGTTTTGCATTGAAGTCACCAGCCATGACAAGTGTCAATTCTTTTTATTAGAATTGATTAAGTCTTGCAGCTGCTCGTGGAAGTAAATCACATGCTCATATTGTTGCGGAAATGGGCCCTTAGTGGGTTATTAAATATAGGATTAGCCCAGATCCCCCCTTAAATGCATGTTTAGCCAGGTTGTTTGGTAATCGGACGTTACATTTGTGTCGGGAGGTGTAGCAGGCTGTCCAATGTTCATACAGTGCTGGTGTACCGAGAGGCACCGTTCTTCTTCTTCCTTCCCCCCTTCGAACCAGCCCCCGCCCAGCGCTCTGACAGAGTCAGTCAACGAGACATGTCAGTAACCCATTGGCGGAGAGCGGCTGCAAACTCAAAGGATGGACCAATCACGTATCCACGGAGGCGGTCCAGAAGAGCGAGCCCCAAGAAGCAAGGGAGAAACTGCTAGTGTCGAGTCTGCGATCTGCTGTATGAGGAGTGGTTTGGTCGAGTCTGCGATCTGTTTCGTGAGAAAGGCCCGCCCGAAAGGCAAGAGGAATTGCATGAGGTCAGTCTGCGATCTGCTCGTGAGAAAGGCCTGCCCCGAAAGGCAAGAGAAACTGCTGAGGTTCAGTCTGCGATCTGCTTCGTGAGAAAGGCCTGCCCCGAAAGGCAAGAGGAACTGCATGAGGTCAGTCTGCGATCGGCTTCGTGAGAAAGGCCCGCCCCGAAAGGCAAGAGGAACTGCATGAGGTGTGAGTCGGCGATCGACTTTATGAGGAGTGACTCGACGAGCTGTTCCTCCTCGGCCATGGACCCAGCATGCAGGTGATTCCCAGGTTCATCCTGAGTCCAGTGACGGAGCCTCTGACTGTCCTGACTCCATGCACGGATCGACACGTCTTTCCATCCCATCGATTCGCCTGCGGAGCCCAACTCCCAGATTTGGCCTAGTCTGGTGAACCGGCCAGGCCTGGATTTGTATACTGGACCTTGTGAGAAACCAGCTGGAACATACCATACATCTTTCTCTCTTGTGCCGTCGCCCTTACGGGGGCTGGACACGCCGAGGCTGGTGCATGAGCGGTGCGACAAAAGGACGTCATCGCCATCTTGCCACGCGGCGTGCATGAGCAGTGCCGGCAAGGAGGAGGCCGTCGCCGCCATCTTGCCACGCGGCGTGCTCGAGCTGGGCGCTCAAATCCGTTGACATCGGCTTGTCACGAGCCGCATTCGTGCCTTCGACACTTTTCCTCTCGTCCATGAGGCATCACCAAGTACTCCGTGTCTTGTCTGTACATTGTCCAGTCCGAAGGTTTATTTCGCTAGGGCCCCCTTCGAAACCCATATCCGTAGCTCCCTAATTAAGAGCGGGTTATAGATTAATTATAACGTTCGTGAATGCTTTGCTTGTGTTGTGTTCCCCGATGTGTCCCCAATAAATCTGGCTGAGTTATACGAAAGTTGTCGCCTTGAATAAATTTGGGCCACGCCGAGGAACAATCCGCTTGATTTGTATATAAAACCAAAACGGGCTACGGACTGGCAGACTTCGCTCGGTCTCTGACAAACCCAGTCTGTAGCCAGGATCTATATCCCCAACTGGTAAGGCCCAGGTGTACTTTGGTATCGTGATTTGAGGCGAGTAACCCGAGACCTGTGCCGAACTAGCCGGCGTTATAACCCGAGACGGCGGTGCTGTTAAGTGACGCCGAATCTTCAACAATATAACATGAACACTATGTTACAAGCTGTGTTGATATGTCTGGAAACACCGATGTTACCCACTGTGTCCAAAGTTTCTTCTCCCAAATCGGGATATTCTTGATTGGTAGTCTGCCTCGTGTCACAACATGGAAAGAAACTGCTTCTCAAATGCAAGTGAATGTGTCAGTGATCAAGCCTTCGAAAAGGTGGTAGGGGTGTGCACAAAGCCCATTACAATCATTTTTCCCTCCAACAAACCCTCAAAGTTGTTTGAAAGATTTCAGACTTAACACAAACCTCCCCTGCCCCCACACAAAAAAACCCATATTGATAGAGATACATTATTACCCTCACCAGATGAGAGGGTATTGCATTTGGTTACTATAGTTTGTTGCGAAATCGAGGAGTCCCTGTATATAGGTTGGTCTGGTCTGTTATTCTGTCTATTTGTCAATCGCCTAGAGGTCAAATTATTACTCCAATCTTCATGAAACTTCACTACCTGGAAGAGGTAGTGACAAGCTAAATGCCTACTGATCAATTCAATAGGTCAGGTCAATTTTACAGGTCACAGTTTTAAACTGGTCTTCACGAAACTTCACCACATGGTGAAGTACGTAAGCAAGAAGCCTTTTGATTTTGAGGTCAAAAGGTCAACAACTTTGTCAAACTTCTAAAATCCTCAATTTTCGTCCGATGGAGGAGAAATTTGAACAGGATTTGCATATCAGGTCACTGAATTCAACCAACAGCCATGTTTGAGGTCAAGATGCCAAAAGATCAACATGGGCCGAATTTCTAAAATTGTCAATTTTCATCCGAATGACTTGAAATTCAAAGGAGTTGCATATTTGTTCATTGAATTCAACGACCAAATATTTTTGAGGTCAACTGGGACCAAAAGGTCAATAACTTAGGTGGAATTTCTAAAATTCTCAATTTTCATCCGATTGACTTGAAATTTCAAGACCATATGCATATGAGATTACTGAATTGAAGTACCAATTATTTTTGAGATCAACATAGGCCAAATTTCTAAAATCCTCAATTTTCATCCGATTGACTTGATTTTTGAACAGGATTTGTATGTCAGGTCAATTAATTCAACAAATTCATTTTAAAATGAAATGTATGTATGTATGTATGTATGTATGTATGTATGTATGTATGTATGTATGTAAATAAATATTGTTACAGTTGTGGAAATTCACAGAACACCATTCAGGTTTCCCAGAGATCAGTTATAGGCCATGGGCTAGACAGGGCCACCGTGCACCCCCTCCCCACCTCCCAACAAAACTGTTTTTTTGAAGTGTCTGGATATGCTGAATACGAATTTGAATGTTAATATTGAAAATATTGGGATTGCACTACCTCTTTTAGCCTCATGAAAAGGGGTACCCTCAAAAATGAATTTTCGGCATTTGTGCCAAAAGTGATTTCCGTACCCAATCAGAATGGCTTCTAGACGACCCATTACACCAGTGTTTCTCAACCGGGGTTCCCCGGAACCCTAGGGTTCCGCAAGAGGTCGCTAGTCGCAGAGTAAACAGTAATAAATAGGCTAATGTATTTTTGAGTAGTTTTTGTTATTTAATATTCGTAATTTTACTATACACGTACGGCATATTTGGGAAACTCCTTGGTTATTATAATAGAGGCTTCAACCTCTTATATTATTTACAATTATAACAACCATAGGGAATGTATTTAACATGTCTCTATGGCGCCAGTGTGAAACCGCCCTCACTGGTTAGTGACGTCCTGTACGCGGCGGATTCGTGTATCATTGAGTGACTGACTCAAGTACGGGACGCATGCACGGTGTCCATCTATCTTCTCTGTGCTTCCTAGCGGAAGTCTCTCTCTCAAGGTTAGTTCTTCTGTTTACCTTTATTGCTTCAGCTTTATTTGTGTAAGTTTTGTTGATCAAGTTACATGAGGTGTGTTTTTTAATTGTCAAACAGACTCGGGTTGACAAACACTTTCAAAATGACGTTTTCAAAAAAAAATTTTGGTGAATTAAAACCTCGGTGTAGGTCTCATAAACGAGCAGCATGTTTTTTTTTCATTGCCGATAAATTTGACAAAAAGGGGGTCATTTTTTCCTTAAACCAGGTATCCGAAAAAAAATATATATATTTACCACGTGAACTACGATAAAAATATAAAAAGCTAGATATTAATAATTGTACATAATAATTTTTATGCAGGGTTCCCTGAGACATGAAAACTATTTCAAGGGTTCCACAAGGGTAAAAAGGTTGAGAAAACGCTGCATTACACTGTCAGACTACACATATTATGGCTTATATGAAACATAATCTCATGCTGGTTCCATGTATGTGTCTAAAATTAATATATCCAAGAGCTTATAAAACATGTTGAGTACATGTACTGTATCGTCTTATTAACTGCCCATTACTGTGTTGTAGAGTTTTCAATAAAGCTTATTTTATCCTGTTTCTTGTTATCTATCCTGCTAATTAACCATGAGGTGACATGCCAATGCCAACTGCATTCCACTTGATGCCAAAATGGGTCCAATATCTTGGATACCCGCAATGTTATCACATCCTAAATTGCATATGGTTAATCTCATTGTGTTTGTTAACTATGACCAGAGCCTCCATCGAGGTCAATACCTGACACAGAAATGACTTGGTGCTGAAGAGAAAGCTTGATTTCTCATGAACAAAGATATCCATATTGAAATTGGTATTGTGTGAATTTTTTTTCCTCCACATAATTATACAGTCATGCGCCGCTTAACGACGTTCCGGGCAATGACGGATCGCATATACGACGGATCTGCCAGCTCTGAAAAAAAAAAAAATAAAAAAAATGTAGCTGAAAAATTCCTATCGTCGAGTGATGTAGCCGACGTAGCGCTGCCAATCGTATAAAAATAGCACATACATTATGTACGCTGTACAGTACATAATACTTCATAATGATAATAAACGACAGTGTGCCCTGTTATAATGCGATCGTTGAGGTCCATAAAATGTCATCGCGAAAAAAGCAGGGTCATGCTAAATCGGGATTCAAGGAAATCGGCTTTCAAACTGAACCAATGTTTGCACGTTTACCTTCCGCAAGTAATTACCTTTAAATTGAAGAATTCCGCGAATAAATCGTTTTTACAGTCGAAATTAAAACACAAATTTCTTTTTGGTGAAGCTTTTCATGTTGTTAAAACAATCGCACTGTTCCGAAAATATATATCACAATTGACGGGTGCTCGTTTCTTCATTTATAAATTATAACATCGATGCAATGATTACGTATTTATAAAATCCAAACGCTATTTATTCATCTTTCTATAATCGATCGAGAGGAGATTGTAAGCTGCTGCTAACAATACCGATGGCCGTCATGAACAGCACAAAGGTAAAACTAACGTGTCTTCCGTCTCTCTTGGATGTGTGTCAAATTGCCGACAGTATTCAGTACAGTAACATGCTGTACAGGTTTGTATCCGAGGAGCAATAGGCTACACCATATAGCCTAGGTGTGTAGTTCTGTGTAAGTATGATGTTCGAAAACGAAAACGAAAAAAAAAAAAAGATGTTCGCACAACGACGACGTCGCTTAACGACGCGTTTCTCAGAACGTAACCCCGTCGTTAAGTGGTGCATGACTGTATTTTTAATGTCCAGAATATGGCCATTGGAGCAGTAGTACAGACACCTCCCCCTCAAGGAACTTCAACAACAAATATTCATTTCCTCTTCCAACTTTCCCTTCCTTCTCACAAACAGGACGCGTATTCCGCACCCCTCACAATCGGTGCGCTCAACCCCGCACTCCATCAACCCCGGCTTGGACTCGGCGGACATCCCAGCCCTCTCTGGCTCCAAGGGAAATTGTTGCCTGCACTGGGTCGCCTTTCCCTTTCCCGCATACGCGGAGCATTTTCTATTACCCCTCACGCTGACTTAACTTCCTTGTTCTGCAATGCTGCCTTACCCTTTTAACCCTTTCCCTCACACATACCTTTGTATACACTTGCCATTTCCACCGAATTTCTTTTTCTCTCTCACACGTACCCAATACCCGATGATAAACCTCATCTCATGTTATGGGATCTGAGATGCAGTGGTTTTGTAAGAGGTATTTGAAGCACTGGCTTGAGATTCGGAGACTGGAATTGTGGCGAGATCAATGGTTAGGTGGTATAGATACCCGATTGGTCGAGTCGCTCTGATTGGTTAACCCATGCCCCAAGGAGTATAGATGTATTGGTGTCCATAAGCTGACTCCAATGATAACTGAGTTAACACCAGAAGGCGAGCGTCATGGATCCCGAAACAAAGGATTTCGTCATCCTTGGGTGTCATTTCCCTGGTCTCTGAATATGCAACGACTGAGGCGAGTGATCTCACTGTGAGGACACATTCTAGAAGCCACGCCCGATGTCTGTGGTAGATCAGTTTTTGGCTCCACGGCAAGAATAACACTTTCTTTATCTTTAACCTACGGGATTTCAATACATGAATGGAACTGGATAGGGATGGTTACCACCACGTATTTTTCATAGATGTTGAGATACCCATGGTGATCTGGAAACTCTAGATAGAGAGATAGCACCCCAGTTTCTTGACTTCTCTGTTCTCTAGAAGTCATGGGAAATATCTCATGGTGTCCTCTGCTAACATTTCTGGTATTAAGTATTCAACAGGCTCATCGCTGGACTTGGTATTGTGGCAACGCCTGGCCGGTGTGGCAAAGGAGATTGACCATAGTGCTCATTGATGCCGCTGGAGGATGATCCAGAACTGCATGGTCCACCGTAGGGCTTCAGTTTCCTAATACTGACCGAACACAAGTCTCTGTTGTACCATTGCACTCTAAAATTGCAGGCTTTACCATTCTTAAAGACCATCGGCCAGACCTCACCAGGATATTGGAGTTCTGCAGGAATGAAGTGGGCTCTTAGGAGATTCGAACAACAGCTGAGTGAGATTTGGAGAGTCTGGGTGCTTGGAAGAAGCCTGAAGAGTTGTCGAGTGCCTTCAAAGACCACGCCTTGATGTTAGCCAGTTGATGTCTTTTTGGAACTCACCGAAGAGGCGAAGAAGGGAATTATTACTCTCAACCGGGTCATCTGGACCTATTGACCAGATTCGCAACGACAGGCTGAATGGCAGAAGCTGAGCTGTTGAGGAATTTACGGCATAAAAAACTGGACGTGTAGTAAGGTTGGATTTCACAGGAGGCCAATTGTGCGAGGAAGATAGAGAGAGGGAAGAGCATTTAACCATAGTGGGTCAAAGCGCCTGCTTGTATGGGAATATCACCTGCATTGCCGTTCCTCCAAGCCCAATCCTCCGGGGTATCTGCACTTAGAGGCAGAGGGTGGTGAGCTCTTGACAGAGGAGTCCCCAAAGTGAAGGCCTGCTGAGGTCCGGTTTACTTTGAGCGGCTGTTCCAGGGCTGATCCACCAGCTGTCGAGTGGATGTCAGGGGTGTTACAATCCCGATTGCTGACCTCCCAATCAACTGTGGTCCACCATCGTTTGTGAAAACACAGGCTGTCGGTGAACCGGTTCAAGTGGGTTGAAGCCCTGGGATCTGTGGCATCCATGCTTGAACTTCTCAAGGCTGGTGGAATGCCTGTACTCGGGGTCGTGGCATGCAGTTTCTTGTGCTCTGCCTGGAACACAGGGCATCATCCAAACTACCTGGAAGAGGGGCCTTGTTGTTGTCCTTCTTCTGGAAAAGGAAGGGTGATCGCCAAAGACTGCAACAACCACCCGAAGGGATGCTGCCTCAGTGCTGGGCAAGGTCTTATAGCTCGGAGAGGAACTTCTTGATTAGGCGTTTGACAAACCATCTTGAGTAACCAACGTCCAGACGGCAGAATAGGCTCCAAAGCTTACGAAAAGAGAGATAGAATATAGATCCAAGAAGCGTCACCAAAGGTCAAATTCGATTGGACCGTCGAGATAAATCCTTGCTCTTACGTATCCCTCACCCGAATCGTAGAGTAGAGTTTCGGCAGGGGCTGCTTGCAGCTTATAAAGTGGTAAAGCATTTGATTCAGTGGAATCGGGATGCCTGGCCCCACAACTTTTCAGCACTTGTAGGGACTGCAATTCTGGGGAGAATGAATAAGAGAAGATCAAGCTTGTGGTGCATCGGTTGGAATCGCTCAAGACTCATGATCCCTTGATATTATTAGGATGATAGACAGTCATCTATATGCAGAGAAGATCCAGATAATCCTTTTGGAGATAGAGGTGAAAAAAATGAGAGACAGAGCCGCTGGGAATATAATAGGAGATATTATATGGGTCAAACTAAGATCCAGGCTTTCAGTCACATCATGGATAGAGATCCAGCCTGTAACTGTTTGGTGAGAGGATGTATTTATGTGTATATGTTATGTTATACATTTTCGTCAAGGTCTGCGTATGAGAGCGAACACACAACGCACGCAAAAGGGGGAGACAAGAGGAGAGTGGGAGAGTGGAAATGGAAAAACGAGTAGTGGGGAAGCAGAGACATTACGATGTTTTTTGATGGATTTTGGCAAGTGATTTTTGATCGGCATTAAGCTTGGGAAAGGTTAATCAGGACAGAACCTGAGGAAGAATTTACAGATGGACATTAAGGAGACTTTCATGGGTCGAGGATTTGGGAGGTGTGTTTGGGGTGGTATGGGGGTCATAGGGTTTCTGGATCACACCTTAATTATTGGGATGGAGACAATAACCGAAGTAAGAGTTTGGTTGAAGCAACTGGTAGAGAGAACTCAAGAGAGGATAGAAATGGGTATGGTAAACGCACGCATGTGTGGGAGTTTTATTTTTATCAAACCTAGAAAAAGGTAGAAGAAAAAAGAGGATGAAAGTTTAGATGAAGGTTGAAAGCAGCTCGATTTCCAGTTTTGGTGATTTTTGGTGAATAAGTTTTATAGTAGAAAGAGGAGTTAGATAGGAAACAGAGTATTAATTATACTTGAGCGCCCTCACGGAAATATGGTGGGGACAATGTCGCAGACAGAACAGCGGGCTGGGAGGGCGAGACGGGAGAGAGATGCAAAAGGAGATGGTAGCCTGGCGACCTGCCTGTGGTGAGAAGAGTGAAGAGGCCCAAGACTCAGCTCACCAGGGAGATACCAATGATTTCTAAATACCTGGTTTCCATAGTGTGAAGCCGAGAAAGGTGAGAGGCAGGAGCACTAGACACACCAGAGGGAGAGCAGGACTCTGTCACACAGTGGACAAAATTTAATTCCGACAAACTTTGTGATGTGGTCGAGGAGCTTTTGTAAGTGGGTTGGGGAAGGTACTTTTTTTGCACGATGGATGTTTCTTCTTCTTAGTACGGGGTGACTGGCTTGGAGGCCAGGTTGGAAATGTGGCTTTCCCCAAGAAAGATCATGGCTGATAGTAGACCGCAGAAGCTTGAATGAAAGGACTTCCTTCGGAGGATTGCAAAGATGTTGCTTTCGAGTAGAAGTGGGTGGTGGGGTCGCGAACCAAGGGGGTGACGGAGGAGGTTGTGTGGAGGGATCTCTCTTTGTCTAGTCCAGGATCCCTTTTCAGAGAGATCAGTCATATTTTGAGTATAGTGTGGGATTTGTCCAGGATTGAAAAGGAATTGTTCATGATCTCCACATGTTTGATTCTTTTAAACAAATTAGTTCCTCTTGTGAGTTATATATATATAGACAGAGAGTGAAAGCTGCTGCTTGCCGGTCCCGGAAAAGTAATGGCAGAGGGCTGTTGTCATCAGAAGGTTATTAACTGAGAATCAAAGAAGCAATTGTTGGTACATCAGGTTGAGTCAGAAAAGAGATCAAAGTCCATTTTGATGAAAACTTTCAAAAGTAGAAAAAAAGGCCAGGCAAGGAAATGGTGGCCTTGAGGAAACCTCACACAGCCTTCTGTTACAGGATTAGAAGAGAGAAGAGGCACTCAAAGCCGTTAGGGTCGGTTACTATCCGCATATAGACCGTTGTCGCGTACACGAAGAGGTAAATTCTGGCTAGGTGCAGTGCATGAAATTTGGGCAAAGATCGGTCGGGCATTGGATACCGCATAACAAGCCAGGAAAGAAGAGTTTGGTGAGCAAAGGCACGGGTGCCAGAACCATATCAAACCACAAAATAATTTTGTGATATGAGGTTCGGAGATAGGCTCATGATATTACATGTTTTCCAGCCGGTAGTGACCTGGTCTGAAAACCAAATTGATGATCGGAAATCAATCCATTGGAGCAGAGGAAGGATTTAATCTGTCTGAAGCGATGACTGGATTTAACCACCAATTGTACCTTTATTTTACCATTCTTCAAATTTAGACTGATCGATTGGGAGAAGGCCGGCTTGGTGCTGCAGTTGCAGGGATCTGTTTTTGAAGCCACATTTTTTATGCAGGGGGGGTAAAGTTTGCTGATTTCCAAGCAGATGGCAGATGACCTTCGTGTATTCAACACATTTGAAAACCTTTATGACATCATGATAGCCAAAATAGATGTACGGTGAAATAGAACAGAAAGAGGGTGAGCAATCCACGAAGAGCTATAGCCACGCGTGTTATTAGAAACATGATAGGCCTGGCTAGAATAGGGCTTACCGTGCCACCCCCCCTTCTCAGCCCCACACCTCTATTATTAACACAACTATGTTTTTTTGAAGTGTCTGGATTATGGTGAAAATACTAATTTGGTATATAGAATTTTTAACATTGAAGAATCATATTTGGTTGGATTGTCAATTCTACCTTTAATTTTTCTTTTAGCCTCAGGGATATGAAATTAAGAGAAGGTAACTTTTATGCAAATTAACCGCCTCAATGAAATTTTAGTCATTTGTTGCCAAAAGAACGATTTCCCGTACCCAATCAGAATGGCTTCCTAGACGACACAATTCCACACTGTCAGACTAACACATATTAATGGCTTATAAATGCCAAACATAATCTCATGCTGGTTCCATGTATGTGTTTCTAAAATTTAATATAGTCTGTCTTCCATTTAGAGCTATATAACTATGTTGAGTACATGTACTGTATCGTCCTTATTAACTGCTTCTTCCATCTGACAGAAAATACTTCTTAGTGTTGTGAGAGTTTGTATCATAAAGCATGTACTCTCTTAATCCTGTTTCTGTTACATAGTATCGTAGCTAAATATAAGCATGGGTGAACATGCTAAGAATATAGCCGAACATGGACATTACGCAGGTGCCAGGAAGGAAGTGGGGGTCCTTTAGAGTCGTTGGGAGTATAAGGCCACGCAAGTGGTGAGAGGAACATCGGAGGGGATTTTTGTGTCTGGATAATAGGGGTGGGTGAGATGGAGGTGGATTGTGTTGTGTTAACTATGACATTGTTTAAGCCTCCATCGAGGTCATACGGGTGACCAGAAATGACGGGTTGTGGAATGGGAAAGAGGAGGGAAAGCTTGGGAATTTCATCATGGGGAGAAGAAGGGAGAGGGGATATTCCAATTGAAAATTGGTATTGTGTGAATTTGGTTTTTTGCCTTCCACATATTTATTAATGTGTTAATGTGCAGAATAGCCATGTAGGAGGCAGATAGGTGAAGGAAGAGGAAATCGCCCCTCAAAGGGGGACTTCAACACAAATATTCCCATATTGCAGATAGGGGTACATTAGGAAAGGGTAATTGAGATGGACGCCAACCGATTTACAATGTGGAAAGGCCAACAAGGTTAGTAATAGGAGAATAAGAATATGGGAGTTTATTATTGACAGGGTTAAACATCAAATATGTAGTTAGAGCGTTTTCTCTTTTAGGATCAAAGACAAGTCACTTAAGTCATTAGGAATAGCAAAATAACATCAGAAGTTATTAAATGTTAAGTCAACAGACAGGTGAGTAGACATTTTAATATTTTTTAAGGTTGTGGGCCTTCTTACTATTTTGCAGGGTGGGTCAAGAGTTAAGACTGAGTAGCAATGAGGTGCAAAGGAGTGATGTCTTGGAACGCCTTGAATGCAGACTAGTGAGGAGAACGTAAGAGAAAGAGAGGCCCCCAACCACACAGCGCCGAAGGATGGTGGCAGTGGAGGCCAAGGGACAAGGCCAAAGTCCAGTGCATCATACACATCCTGGGGCTTCAGTATGGACCTCTCGTGGCATTATCGAATGAAGTGCAGAATCCGATGAAAGACTTGCCGGTTGAAGGACATATGTGACAGG
>CM068963.1:312471-332505 GCA_035128595.1 Eptatretus atami
GCGGAGATGCCGCTCGTCCGTGGGATTCGCCGTGGCTGGCGAAAAGATCGTCGTGATCGTGATCGTCGATCGTGTCTAGTCTAGTGGGATAAGTCTGCCCTGTGTCTATACAACCTGGTGACAGCTCGGAGTCTGACCAAGATTGAAGAGCATAGCTGAACCATTAGCTGTTAACATTTATTGAAATGGATGACAGTAAAATCTCATGATATTGTTACTTACCTGATGAATAAACAATGACTGGTAATGACATGAAATAATATATCAAACAGAAATATCTTGAAATATGTATTGAAAGATTATACTGTGTTATCGCTTGGTAAAAGGAAATGTTACAGACTGTTATTACTACTATATGTAAATTATATGTTGGTTTTCAATGATTGTTTGTAATCAGAATTTGGGAAATAAGGATGAATGTAGCACATTATATGCATTGTAAAATACATTACTATTTATTAGAGTGGGAAAAAGGAAAAATTAAATCCACCCTGCCGAATTATTAAATGAATAATGTTCTAGCAATTTATTTTATTTTAAAAACCCAACCTGTTTTGATTTTGTGAATACCGTTCTGTTGTTTATAGTGTGATAACATCAAATGTGTGTTCAATGTATCTGGAATTAAATTTGGTACTTTGGATAATATATATATGGATAACAAATTAGGTCATATTCTTATTCTGGACTATTTGGCAGAAGAAAAAAAAATGGCTTAAAAATAAGCTTTGTTGAAACTTCTACAACACAGTAATGAACGGTTAATAAGACGATACAGTACATGTACTCAACATGTTATATCGAGAGAGATAACAATAAGATCTACAAGGTAAAATAATAGTATCAATTAATTAAATAATATCCAAATAATTAACGCGAACGTGGTGACAGTCGCAAGGTTGAAAATATGCTCATATTCGCTAAACAAAACATCCAATGGGCAGGCTATAATGTGGCAATAGGTCCCTTGCAGAGACCCAGGTGAGGAGGTGAAGTGCTGACAACCATGAAATCGTCACGCCATCAACGGCATTCAATCATGGCGGATCACCACATACAGGTTGCCAGCTAGGAACTGGCAGAAGGACAATGCCAATCCTTGACTCTACTATCCTCGCAGCCTGTAACGGGTGCACAAGATCTTTACTCTGAAAAAAGTTGGTGGCAGAAATCCAGACTCAGTTGCGTGACAGGTTGGATGGATGACAAGAAAAATTGATTAAGTTTTGGTGAAGATCGAGAATTTTTTCAATTTTTTAATGTAATCTTAATCTTCACCATTGCGAGATGGGTCCAAACAATGATAATAGAGCAATGTTGCCTGGATGAATCGCTGCAGATGGATGAACACCATCTGAAAACGTGTGATGGATGAACAAGACGTTGTGGATGAGTATGGGTTCAGATGAACTTGAAGAAGCCGATAGATTAAGTTCAGTTCAGCAGATCTGGCTATAAGTTGGTATACAAAACGTAAACTGTTCAACCGGCAGTGGTATGCACTCAATGAGGTTTGGAACAGTACAAAAACTATTTTTAAATCGAAAACAGGGATGTAGGCGACTGTTCCTGCCAAAAAGTATGTAAAGAAGGTAGGCGTGGTCACAAGAAATGATCATATAAAAACTAATCCCTCACTTTTTATTGAATAATGGTTGTCCTAGAAAGATAAAGTTACAGAGAACACAACAAACAAGCTTCAAATAAGCTAAGATCCTCGTCCTCCTAATGAGAACGTCCATAAAACGAATATGACGTCAATTGGTGAATGTAATCTAGGTTTGCGATAAATAATTCATCTGTGGGCTAATACCGGCTTCGATTCCCGCAAACAAATCAAAAGCTTGCCTAGTTTCAGGAATAATGTTTTAGGCGATTTTCCCATATAGCGGCGATATTTGATCACACTTTTTTTGTTCTAAGAAGAATTTCCTCAAAAAATCGGAGAATGGTTATGGCTGTGCAGTGGGTATTTCTCGAATAATGCAAGTTTCTCACTGAAGTCTGATGAAAACTGTGCTGTGCAAGTAAAGAATGGACTGAGTAAGACTAAATTATGAAGATCTAGTCAAAAAAAATAGAATGACGTCATAAAAATTCGGATATGATCATAGTGGCATATGGCGAATTTCATCTGCTAATTGGCCTGTTGATTCCGGCAAAACAGAATTCAAAAAGGCTGCCTAAGTTTCGGAGATAATTTTTTGGTGGCGATTTCCTTGCGGGAGATATTCTGACGTCACATAACTTTTTTCTCTAGAGGAATTTTCAAAATCCGGAGATCGTTACTGTGTGCGCGGTATTTTTACATATACATCGCCAAGTTTTCAGAGTTTTCGATGAAAACTGTAGGCTGTGGAACAAAAAAGTCCCAGAACAACAACGTGAAGTAAGACTTGGAGATCCTCCACGAGGATCTAAAAACAACCACACACAACAACACACAAAGCACGCACTTCTCAGCGACAACCATGTGTTCAAGAAAAGATGTAGAGATGGTTTCACTTGATCATTATGTTTTTGGGTTGTCCGTCGCCGTACGTGGATAATTTTTTTATCTCAGCAACCGCTTGTCCGACTTTGGGGGCACAAGGTGTCGACCAGAGGTGCGGCTACTCGTGTGGAATGTTTTTAATTATTCATCACGTGAGTAGTGTGGCAAAGCCCATGGTTGGGGAAGGGGGCCGGCGGGGAACACAACATGGAAACAATTGAAACTTGGCACATGGACAGTACTCCCATGGGAAACAAGTGATGTTTTTGATGTCCACAGGTGGCTTTTGTGCATGATGGTCAAATTGGCATATGTCGAATGTTTTCTGAATCAGGATGAATCTTTTTGAGGGTCAATCTCAGGCTAATTGCATGAGGGAAAAAATTTGAATGGACGTCAATCTGTCATGTAGTTCAAGCAGCCATTTTTTTCTTTGACATAAAAGCTTTCAAAATCTTTTATCCGAAACAGATGAACAGATACGGTGAAAACTTTACAGGTATCGATCAACCTATCCATCGAGGAACAAAAAGTTCTCAACATATATCTTTTTTCTACCCCATCATAGATCACGCAACGTTTTTTTTTTGTTTTTTTCGACATCATACGGTCAACAAGGTTTGGCAGGCTATGATTTTTGAAGAATAAAACCTTTAAATCTTCTCCAAATTGGCTTGATCAGATCGATGTAAACGTCACAATCATGATCTAGCAATCATGGGGAATACGTTTTAAAATTTTCAAACCTGAATCGGATGGATGCATGGGCTGGCCAGCCAGAATTATTTGATGTTTTAATCTGGGTTCTGGTCACAGTTCTCAGGGATTTATATCAACTTGTACACGTATGTAAATAAGATGTATAATGTTCGGGTGCGAGACAATATCTGACAACATCGAAAGAGTGGCCTTCCTAGTTTACAACTAAAATGCCGACAGTCCAGGAGCCATCCTGGGTCTGATCTCGAAAAACAATGACGTGCTTATTTATGTAAGCCATCATTCATTATCTTTCTGTGCCAATTTGAATAAAATCGGTCCATACATGTCCAAAGATAATGGTTGCGACACCACGCATGCATGCACGCGAGAATCGAGACCCAAAATCCATAAGTCCCTGTTTCAGATTTAGACCAAGTCCAACGAGGCTAATCTATCGTTAAACAAACTCCTGCCCAATTGCAGTGGGGAAGAAAACGCAACCCTTCATATCTACATGGGGATAAACCTGTACACAACGTTCAAAATGATGCAATCCACCCTCAAGAATGGCTCAGCGCATGCAACAGAAAACCTCCGCACAACGGTCAGCAGGGCAGGGAACGTATATCGTTTGTGCCAGATAAGGATCATTAACTAAATGGAATCATACAGCTTCTAAAAGAAGCAAAGATAACTTGGAAAGTACTGAAGACGAAAAAGGGTGTGTGCCTCTGCAACAACAAAAGAATCGGAGAGTTTTCTGATTAAAACTACGGCCAATAAGTTATATCTTGCAGCTCGTACTGCAAAAGCTACTGATGATTTGGGCCTTGTTGCAAAGCTGTGGGAATGGGCGTCTATCTGACCTCTCCAATCACCCGATCAGTGGTGCACTTTGAACCTTGGCAGGATACTTGTGTTGACACGGCAGGCCTTGGTGATTTATTTAACGGATGTCTACAATTGGAACATGACCATCATTACAACATTCAGGTGGACCTTCACAAGAGGGAGACACCAGTGTCTCCTGGTTTGGGTGCCTTCTTTTACGACCGAGTGCGAAGGTCATTCTAAGCTTGTTGGTGCAACAGGGTAAGTATGGAATAATGACATTTACTATAAAAATATCCCCAGAGCGGGAGTGCCCGGTCATCTTCTGCGAAGGTCGAAAGTAATCTCTGTCCAGAACTGGAATAGGGGCAGTTCAAGTACGTACGCTCTACTTCCGGGTTTCAAAACCACCCCCCCCTCTGAAATGCAGGCCTAGTGACCACCCACCCCCACCCCCCTCTGTATACAGGCCTAAGTGACACCACCACCACCCGGTACCGGTAACGCAGCCCGTACGCGGGCCCTTTTAACCACCACCCCTCATACATCGCTAATCGCTTGCAAAAGCCAGCAGTTCCTTATGAACCGATGTTTGTAAAGCTCATGACGATGCAGTCCCCAGCGGTGTAATTTTACCTTTTTTCTTTTAATATCACGCGTCATTATGAAAATAAAAGTACAATTGACATTCAAGACAATGTTTAATGTCATAAATGAACAGTAGTGTGCACATAACTTGTGTCATTGTTTTAGTTAAATCTGAGTGAGAACAAAAAGCTTCAAATGTAATATTTTGTCATTCGGGAGTCCGTTTTAGTTAATCACTTTTATTTTTGTAATGTACTTTTATGAACGGCCCATACGGGGAATCAGATGCGAATTTGAAGGGCTTATAAAATCGGAACGAGAGCAAAATTGTCAAAAAAGGCTCGTGTTGTTCTAGATAATAGCCATAGAATCTGCATCACTAATACATTTGATCTCTTGATAAAATGAGGGAGGAGATAGATTTGAAATCGACGATTTTCGGCAACTTTGACAGCCTCGTGACGTTGACCTCGACCTTCGGCACGACCTTTGAAAGTTATATCGTTGTGCATGTCTCATCGACCTCTATCATTCCACTATTGGTTATTTGTTTCCACTCGGTTTGATTGTGGACGGACGGAACGGACCGGACAGACTTCGAGAACTGTTATTAATTCAGGTCAATCTCTACTGAGATGACAGAGATGAACCTAACTAATGTTAGGTGGGGAGAGGTAAGAAAGGGGTTGGGGGGAGGGAGGAGTTCTATCGGCTAAGAAATTATTAATTTTTTTCGCTTCTGTGGCCACAAGAAGCCATTATGATAGATTTTGCATCTGTTGAAAAAGAGAAGCATGTGTGTGTTTGTGGTGGCTGACGTGTGTTATAAGCCACTGCTCGCTTGTACTCACAGCAAATGGGTACAAGCTTACACATCCTCATCCATGATATTTCTATTCCTACATTTTCGCGCATTAACCATTTATATTGTTGCGTTGTGGTACCACCTTATCAGCATCTTTAAAACCTCCTTAGATGAACAAAATAAATCATCAACATGTTGAAACATTTGGTTTTCAAGAGACTAAAAAACAAGAGAGAATACAAAAAGACCACTCACAAGAAAATGTCGACATCAACGGAAGAGGCGATCGAGCATGAGACGTAGTGTGGAGATTTTCAAAACAGAGTGATCTTTTTTTCGCGAAAGGCCATTCTCAAACTCGATAAAACTCATTCCTGGGTCCTGGTTTAAGGGTGCCTGCATATCAATAACTTAACGATGGCCTCCTTCTTTTCACCTTACAAGGCAGGATAAAAATGAAGTCACCAATCAAACAAAACATTACAATAGCAAAGATCAAGACTTTTTTTTCTTTCTTTTCTAACAAACAAGAGAGAGTACAAATGGTTCGTGTCCTTCAATTCGCCCAACAATGGTTACCGTGTGTCCTTCATTCCCCCAAAATGGGTTAAAGAGTATCCTTCCCAACAGCCTTCACATTAGGAGGAACAAATTGCATTCTAGAGATACGTACAGTTCCCATCCATCATTGGGACCACACTCTGTGCAGCAGCGTTGGTGCTGCCTAAAGCAGTTTCCTGGCTATTGGGCACAATCCTGACAGGGTCGCCACTTTGACACAGTAAATAACAAGCTGGCACTCATTTTGCCGACTCAGAAGGATGGAACAGGTTGTGATACCCCACCTGGTTATCAATTCAACAGCAAGTGCAGTTTGACTCAGGAATCCTCAGATGCAAGCCACACCTAACCATTAATCAACACACGCATATATAATAGTACAGTTGTGCAAGTGAATATGAAATATCACCCCTGTCTGGTAGATGTGCGAATGTAAAAAATAAAAAACTTGTTTTAAAGCACAATTAACAAAGTGCTGGATGTGTGTGCAGCGGTCAAACAGATCGATAGTGTGCTTGTGGGTTGTTTGAGCAATGCCGAACCCCCTTCTGTCAAACTTCCAAAAACCAGGTTTGACAAGTGCATCACCTTAACTTCTTCCACTCCGAGGCCATTCAATTTGCCACTCTTCTTCCCTCCAGGCTTTGAGCAGACAGTGCAACCTACCACCTCACATAATCCCCCATAGAGCAATTAATTAATTACCACACATTAACCCTAACTTGCGTGATTTCATTCATGTCTTTTCTTCTCTCCTTTCCTGGTCGTTTATCCCTTCCTGGTGGGTGCCCATTGTTTGGCCGGCTCCCCACTTCAATCTAACCTTGCTTCTTCATGAGCCCTCCCTTTGGTAGAACGAGTAAAAGTTAAAAAGGTTCCCTCGCACATTTTCAAATCGTATTTAAAAGAATAATCACCATCATCATTAATTTTGGACAGAGATTAGCCTGTTGGGTTTGGCCACCTCAAATTAATACACCACCACACAAACCACTGCTGCCACTTTTCAACACAACCCATCTTTCCAAATCTTTCCAGCGCTGCCGCTTCGAGTTCAGTGATATTGCAACCCTGACCACTCTCGTGATGTTACAACCCACACACTTTGGTCGACTCTACCGAATGACGACATCCCTCATTCGGAAAACTATCCACAGCAATCTACTGCCCAGAGTCCACCATGCCCAGCCATGCTGCCGCCCTGGCATTCATCAGAAAATTGCTACTACTGAGGCACGATCGTGAGCTGATCATCTCCTTAGACTCATTTGTAACATGGTCATCGTCACTTAAGTTTGAGCATGGTTCAGCCAGAACGGTTTCAGCCAAAGCCGTCTCTCGTCGCCTGTCGGTTTGCCTTCAACGACAAGGGTATAACACCACACAGTACTCTTTTGACATGCATTGGTGCCCGAGCAAGCTGTGCCTTTGTTTCCGAGCTCAAATGGGTGGAAGCAAGTACTTACTGCTGAGAGTGGGAATTTGCCCAAAACCTCTGCATCCCACTTTGCTGTCATCTGAAGTGTGCTTGATAGACATGGTCATGTATTGAAAGATGTGAAACTTGGGTTTATTGTAATCAAGCGGGATGTGATAGTGGTTGTGCTTGTTGGCTGGACAACCATGTATTGCCAGGAATGGATGACTAAGCCCATAATACGCATCTGAATATGTCAACTCAGCTAAGCAAGCAATCTCTCTGCAATCGCGCTCTGCATAGCAACATACAAGTCATCGGCATATCTGGTAATCTCTTTTACGGAGATACCATACCACTTTACATTTGTGCCCCTTAGGTTGTGATGTGCGTTCATACACCTCCCATGAAACATTCAGTGGTGAAAGGCTGAAGAGTATTGGGGACAATGGACAACCTTGTCGTATCAGAACTGGCTCTCAACTCGTCTGTCATCCAGCAATTTCCAAATGGAGCCTGACCCACTTTGAGTTGATGTAGAGATCCTCAAATCAGTCAACATCACATCCTCTTCTCTACCAAATCCCAAGTTTCGTACACTACTGATGTTGAAATGAAGTCAAATGTCTTTTATAAGTCCAGACAAAGAGACAGGTGGAGAGGGCGTTTTGCCTGTGTAGTAAACTTCAGCACAACCTTTCGAGTAAGGTAGATCCCAATCAGTTGTGCCTTACCAGCGTGAAAAGCCCATTGGGTGTCCTTCTCATTTCAAAACTGGTGGCGTTCTTTCCAAGTCTACATTGACACATTGAGAAGATCTTACTTGCCATGGCTGATTTAGTGCATAGCATTCTGTAATTGCTGCACAGACCACTGTTGGTCCTTTTTTCTGCAAGAGTATATACTGACTTAGTCCATTCGCAATTGACTTTCCCGGTGTTTCAGATATTACACTGCCTTTGTGGAGGGCCTTCAAAATACTTCTGGGTTCTGTGCACAAAGCTTTTAGAGCTTCCAATGGGACATCCAACTCTGGTAGCTCTTCTGGTTTTTCAAGTGCCTGAATAGCTTTCCTTGGTTTTTTTCCGGTGTGGGTGGATTTTGTTCAACCTTAGCTGTGTGCTGGGGTGGCATGACCGGTTGGATTCAAATAGCCCCCCCCTTTCTCAAGCAATATTGATGGCCCGACACGACGCTGTATTTCTTCTTCGACTGACTCCCAATACCAAGCCGTTTGCATCTTTGACGTTCAATACAGGGGGCATGGAATTTCTGAGAAGAGAATCACAGCAGTTTTTGAACAGAGTCTGGAGTCAATGATCCTGGTATGGCTTGGTTAATGGTGTTAATATTGCCACATACCATCTCATCAAGAATCCTTCTGGATGTGTTTGAAACTACTCAATTCCTTCACGACCTGTAAATTCCTGGAGTGCTACAAGCTTGCCTCTTGTTGCTTCAATTTTGTTGAAGTGGTTTGTTCGACAATAGGGCTGTTTTTTCCTCCGAGACATTTGCATACACAGTCTAGTTACAATCGTGTTTCTGGTGATGTGCGATAACTTCAAGACAGTCACCTTGTGCAACAACGGTATGTACCAGCCAAACGAAGGTCTTTTCAGACGTTGGTTCCGACCTTGGCTTTCACATTTGGGAGTTTATATTTCAGTTCCATGCCAGAAGCAGGCAAGATGATAACTTCCAACTTCAAGGTTGAAAATTACCTCGCCGATGGGTCAGTGGTCAAGCAAGTACGGAGGAATGACAATCAATCAGGCTAATTCCCATGCTTCTGTGCTGAATTAGATGTAATCAATGGCATTCTTGCCTGCTAGATCCAAGTTTATACCTGATGAAAGATCATTTTGGAAACGCGGAATGCGCAACAGGCGGTGAAGTTTTCAATGGTGAACCAACAGTCTGTTCCTCCTCTTTGGAATTTTTGTCACCATAACCATGAGGTCCGAGGACGAGAAGAAAATGCAATTCGTTTCCAAGTTTTGCATTAAGTCACCTAGCTATGACAAGTGTCAATTCTTTTTATTAGAATGTAGATTAATGTCTTGGCCTGTCGGGAAGTAAATCCACATGCTCCATTGTTGCGGATGGTCCTAGTGGGTTATTAAATATAGGATTTGCCCTCAGGAAAAATTTTCCCCCCTTAAATCATGTTTTAGCCAGGTTGTTTTGGAGTGCGGACTACATTGTGTCGGAGGTGTAAGAGGCTGCCATGTTCAATAGTGTCTGGTTACCGAAGGGCACCGGTTCTTACTCTTCTTCCCCCCTTCGAACCAGCCCGCCCAGCGCTTGAAACAGAGTCGTCAACGAGACTGTAGTACAATTGGCGGAAGCGGTCTGGAAACTCAAGGATGGACCAAATCTCTATCAGAGCGCGTTCCGAGACGAGCCTCAACGAAGAGGCAAGGGAACTGCTAGTGTCGATCTGGCGTCTGCTTGTATGAGGAGTGGTTTATGGTCGGTCTGCGATCTGTTTCGTGAAGAAGCCGCCTGAAGGAAGAGAATTGCATGAGTAGTCTGTCGATCTGCTCGGAAAGGCATGCCCGAAATGGCAGAGAGAACTCAATGCAGGTCAGTCCTGCGATCTGCTTCGTGAGAAAGGCCTCCGAAATGCAAGAGGCTTGCATGAGGTCCAGCTGCGATCCTTTCGTGAACAGCCGCCCCTCGAAAGGCAAGAGGAGAATTGACGCGATGAGTTGATGCTGGCGACTGCAACTGTTTAAGGTGGACTCAGCATGAGTGTTCCTCGCTGACCAGCATCATGCCTCTCCTAGTCCAGGACGGAGCCTCTGACTCGTCCTGAACTCCATGCACAGATCGACACGTCTTTTCATCCCAATCGATTCGTGCGACGCAAACTCCAGTATTGGTCCTAGTCCGGTGAACCGGCCAGGCTGGATTGTAATACTGGACCTTGTGAGAAAAGCATGGAACATACCATACCATTCTCTCTTCGTGGCCGTCGTCCTTAACGGGGCTGACACGCCGAAGCTTGGTGCATGAGCGGTGCGACAAAAGAGTCATCGCATCTTGCACAGCGGCGTGCATGAGCATGCCGCAAGTGAGGAGCCGTCGCCGCATCTTGCCACGCGGCGTGCTCGAGCTGGGCGCTTCAATCGATGAATCGTGTCACGAGCCGGCATTCGTGTCCTATCGAACACTTTCCTCTCGTCATGGACATCACCAAAGTATTGCCGTGTCATGCTCGTAATTGTCGAGTCAAGGTTTATTTCGTAGGCCGAGCCCCCTTGAAACACATATCCGAGCTCCTAATAAGAGCGGGTTATAGGATTATATTATAACGTCGTGACTGCTTGCTTGTTGTTGTTCCTCCCGAGTGTTCAAATTAAATCTGGCTGAGTTATACAACAGTTGTTCGCCTGAATAAATTATGGGCCACGCACCGAGGAAACAATCCGCTTGATTGTATACTAAACAGGGCTAACGGACTGCAAGACTCGCTTCGGTCACTCGAAAACTCCAGTCTAGCCAGGATCTATATCCTCAATGGTAAGCGCCCAGGTGCTTTGGTAATCGTGATTTGAGGCGAAGATAACCCACCTGCCGAACTAGCGCGCTTTATACCCGAGACGGCGGTGCTGTAATGACGCGATCTACAATATAACATGAACACTGATGGTTACAAGCTGTGTTGATATGTCTGGAAACACCGGATTACCCACTGTTCCAAAGTTTCCTTCTCAATGGGATATCTTTGATTGGTCAGCTGCTTCGTTCACAACAGGAAAATGAAAAGCTGCTTCCTCAATGAAGTGAATGTCGCGGATCAACTATCAAAAGGTGGTAGGGGTGTCACAAAGCCATTACAATCATTTTCCCTCCAAAAACCTCAAGTTGTTTTGAAAAGATTTCAGACTTACACAAACTCCCCTGCCCCACACAAAAAACCCATATTGGATAAGATACATTATTACCTGCAATATGAAGGGATGCATTTGGTTACTAAAGTTTTTGCGTAAATCGAGGAATCTGTATATAGGTTGGTCGTCGTTATATCTGTCTATTTGTCATCGACTAGAGGTCAAACTATTATGTGTGAACTCTACACTCATGAACTTCCAATACCTAAGAGTAGTGACAAGCTAAATGCCATGGAATCATAATTCAAAGTCATTCAATTTACGTCACTTTAAAACTGGTCTAAAACTTCACCACATGGGATACGTAAGCAAAGAAGACCTTTTGATTTTGATCAAAAGTCAACATTTTGTCAAACTTCTAAAATCCTCTATTTTCGTCCAGATGGAGTGAAATTGTTAACAGGATTTGCATAACAAGTCATGAAGTTCAACCAACAGCCATGTTGAGGTCAAGATCCAAAAATCACATGGGCCAATTTCTAAAAAATTGTAATTTTCATCCGAAGACCTTAATTCAAAAGGATTGCATATTTGTTCATATGAATTCAACGACCAAATATTGAGGTCAAACTGGACAAGGTCAATAACTTAGGTGCTATTTCTAAAATTTCATTTTCATCCGATTGAATCTTGAAATTTCAAGACCCATATGACCATAGGTTACTGAATTGAAGTACACAATATTTATGAGTCAAATAGCAAAATTTCTAAAATCCCAATTTTACCGTTGAACTTGATTTTTGAAAGATTGTATGCAGGTAAATTAATCCAACAATCAAAAATTTTAAAATGAAATGTATGTATGTATAGTATGTAATGTGATGTATGTAAGTAATGTATGTAATCTAATATATTGTTTACAGGTTTGGAATTCACAAACACCATTAGTTTCAGAGATCATAAGGCTGGCTAACGGAACCGTGCACCCCCTCCCCACCTCCCACCAACAAACCTATGTTTTTTTGAAGTGCTGGATATGCTGAATCGAATTTGAATGTTAATATTGAAAATATTGGGATGCACTAACGGCTCTTTACCATGAAAGGGTACTCAAAAATGAATTTTTCGGCATTATGTGCCAAAAGTGATTTCCGAACGCCAATCAGTAATGGTTCAGACGACGACCCATACACCCAGTGTTTCAACCGTGGTTCACCGAACCCTAGGGTTCCGGAAGGTCACGTAGGGTTCCCGGAGAAACATATAATAGGCTAATGTAATTTTATTGAGTAGTTTTTGTTTGAAGATTTAATATTTCTAATTTACTATACACGTAGGCAAATTGTTGGGAAATCTGTTATTAATCATAGAGCTTCAACCTTCTATATTATTCATTTTCAATTATATCAATGGAGTATATATAAACGAGTCTCTATGGCGCCAGATGTGAAACCAGCCTCACTGGGTAGTGGAACGTCCTGTACGGCGGAGGTTCGTGTATCATTGAGTGGACTGACTCCATACGACGACATGCACGGTTCCATCTATCTTCCTTGGCCTCGCTAGCTAAGTCTCTCTCCTTCAAGTAGTTTTCGTTGTACCCTCTTAAACATGCTTCGAAGCTTTATTTGTGATAAGTTTGTTGATCAAGTTAATGAGTGTGTCTTTATAATTGTCAAACACTCGGGTTGACAACATTCACAAAAATGACGTTTTCAAATAAAAATTTTGGTGAATTAAAACTCGGTGCTGGTCATAAAGACAGCATGGTTTTTTTTTCATTGCCGATAAATTGACAAAAAGGGGTCATTTTTTCCTTAAACCAGGTATCGAAAAAATATATTATATTTACCCGTGAATACATAAAAATATAAAAGAGCTAGATATTAATATTCTACATAATAATTTTATGCAGGTTCCCTGAGACATGAAAACTATTCAAGGGTTCACCAAACAGTAAAAAGTTGAAGAAACGCTGAATTTAATGTAACTACACATATTGGACTATATGAAACATAATCTCATGCTGGTTCATGATGTTCTAAAATCTAATAATACCAAGAGCTTATATAACAATCGGATTGAGTAACATTACTGTATGTCTTTATTAAAACTGCCCATTACTTGTGTTGTAGAGTTTTCGAATAACTCTATTTATCCTGTTTCCTTGTTACTAATCCTGCTAATTACCGATGAGGGACATGCCAATTCGCCAACTGGCATTCCCACTTGTGCCAAAATGGGTCCAATATCTTGGTATCCCAATGTTAAATCACATCCTAAATTGCATATGTTATCATCATTGTTGTTGTTACTATGGACAGAGCCCATCGAGGTCAATAATGACACAAGAAATGAATTGGGTTCTGAAGAAAGCTTGTATTTCTCCATGGGAACACAAGAATATCCATTGAAAATCGTATGTTGAATTTTTTTCTCCAACATAATTATACAGTCATCGCCGCTTAACGAGTCCGGCAATGGGAATCGCATATAAGACAGGATCTGCCGCTCTGAAAAAAAAAAATGAAAAAAATGTAGCTGAAAAATTCTATCGTCCGAGTGGATGTGCCACGTACGTCCGCTGCCAATCGTATAAAAAAATAGCACATACAATTATGTACGCTGTACGTAACATAATACTGTCATAATGATATAAACGACAGTGTGGCCCTGTTATGATAATGCGATCGTTGAGGTCCAGTATACATTCAATGTCGATTGCAGGTCGTAAACTATGAATGAGGATCGAGGGTCTGAGCCGATGAGGATAGCAGTTGGCTGCGTAGGCATGGTAGCTAGGGACAGATCGGTTGTGATTCAAGGGGAAATATTACGGTCGCTGAGAATTTGTCAAACGCCCGCGAATGTGAGAGACCAAATGTTTGCACTTTACTTCAGCAAGTAATTTAACCTTTAAATGTGAAGAATTCCGCGAGAGTAAATCGGTTTTTAAACAGTTCGAAATAAAATCACAAATTATCTTTTTTGGTGAGCTTTTCCGATGTTTGTTTAAAACATCGCAGACTGTGTCGAAAATATATATCACAATTGCACGGGTGCTCGGTTTCTTCATTTATCAATTATAACAATCGATGAATGAATTTACGTATTTATAAAATCCATAAACGCTACTTTGATAGTTTCATCTTTCTTATAATCGATGCGAATGAGGAGATTGTAAGCTGCTGCTAACAATACGCGATGGGCGTCAATGACAGCAACATAAGGTAAAGAACTAACGTGTCTTCCGTCTGCTCTTGGATGTGTGTTACAATTGCCGACAGTATTCAGTTACAGTAACATGCTGTAAGCAGTTTGTATCGAGGAGCAATAGGCTACACCATAATAGCCTAGGTGTGTAAGTTCTGTGTAAGTATATGTTCGAAACGAAAACGAAAAAAAAAAAATGATGTTCGCACAACGACGACGTCGCTTAAAAAACGACGCGTTCTCAGAACGTACCCGTCGTTAATGGTGCATGACTGTATTATTTAATGTCCAGAATATGCCAATTGAAAGGCAGTAGTACAGACACCCCCCTCAGACTTCAACAACAAATATTCATTGAAGATTAAACTTAGAATTAATAGTCCCATCATTTAACAGTTGAAGCGCAACAGGCTTAGGTTAAAGATTACACTTCACATATATTTGACATTAACTGATCAAAATAGGTAGTTACGTTTTTCATTTCTAGGTTCAAAGGGACAATCACTTAAGACAATTATCGAATAGCAAACATAACTATCGAATTTTAAAATTTAATCACCAGATATGGCATATGTTTAAACATTTTTAATGTGTGGTTTCTTACTATTTGGCAAGGTTACACATCCAGAGGCTAGAGTGCAAACCATGGCAAAGTGAACGTGTGTGAGACCCAAATGCACTCTCATCAGAACGTCAAGAGAAAGAGAGGCCCCACGAACGCCGAAGGATGGTGCAGTGGGGAGGCAAGGAAAAAGGCCAAAGTCCAGGTGCATCATCCACCATCCATGGCGCTCTCCAGCTATATGGACCCTCTCGTGGCATTATCAATAGTGCAGAATTCCTGATGAAAGACTTGCCAGTTGTAAAGGACATACGTAAAAAACAGGAGACCTGTCTCAGCCATTTGAGAACTCCTGTTTTTACGACCGAGATGACTGCTACCTGTGGACCTCATAACAAACACAGTAATTTATCAGAAGGAGAATGGATAATCACACAACAGAGAATGTTCACCAAAAGATTCACTATGAATCTCATCGACTTTCCAGTCATTCATGATCCATCTGAACCATCATGTTCCCAAGTTAAGTCGGAGGGGCTTTAACTGGTGGACAAGGTGCCTCTTCTCACCCGATTGTATAATTCTTGCACTCGAATGAACGGAAGAAAGTGAAAGTCAGGGACATGGACCTACTGAGGGCTTAAGTCAGTTATAGTTTGGATGGATGGAGAACGTGTTGCTAAAACTAGCTGAGAACAAATTCAGATGAGAATTTGGCTGATCAGAATTAGAGGTCCCATGATTGTTTTGCTACAGAAGCTAAATCACCACAAATCTGCAGTGTCCCAATACACACAAATGCCAGACAAATGGAGAAGTACAAGCATAGAACAAGGAGGCAACAAATCAACTAGCAAAGGCACACAGTGAGCGCTTTGGTGCTGTATGCCAAGTTAATAGACAGGGATATCAATCAATCGCAAGAATATGATGAAACTAGCAGAAGGCTAACTGAAAATTTATATACTCTTCACCTGGAAATGCCACCAACCTCCCAATCCCAATTCGTGGAGAAACACCTCAAAGCTAAAGCTTGGAGAAACATGACAATACCAAGGACCAGCACTTGCCTTTTGCACACTAAAACAGAAGAGGCAACTTTCCAGCCTCTTAAACATTGTCGTACCAGCTCTCACCTACCATGACATTAGTGCACACGTTCGATGGTGCATATGAAACTTGGTTCTAGGACAATGATCCAGGAGTGTTGAAATTACCTACGTTTCAAGTGATTCTGGAGAGTTCGCAAAAGCTGATGCACTTGGAAATGGCCTCCATCTGCCCAGGACCTTGTGAAACATGACAAGCTGTAATTCCATTCACAATTGAAAAAAAAATTTGAATTACCTGTGATATCAGGCCAAAACCAACTCCTCAACACGTCGAAAGTGCACAGGCTCGTTGAATTCAATTGGGCAAGATATTTGCGTAGCAGTCATCCGAATAGGGAATTGAAACTCGAAGCCATATGCTCATATGGCATGACACTTCGTCACCTTTCCCAGGAGCGAAAAATTTAATAACCTTGCTGAACCGAATGGACACTCAGAAAAACTACTCATTACGTCACGATGAGTTGGAAACTGCCCTTGCTCAGGCTGTTGCTGAAACCATCAAAGTACTGTGCTCGTCACGAAATCACTCGATCACCAGGGCCCCCTTCCATTTTCCATCTGAATTTTGATAATTTTGAACCAAGTTACTGCAACAACCCTCACTGGAATTGTCTCTATTCCGACCACTGCTACTGGCATCATGTATCTATGGACACGAAGCAACGCCAGGGAAATCAGGAGTTGAACTACCAGGTGGGAATGGAAGGCGGCCCCACAATTGCCAACCCTGATATCCCTGATGCTGGTGACCGGACACGGTTGCACTTGTTAAGCCAAAAAACTGAGCCTCTCTGGGTATGAGGGGTGTGTTCTCCCACAGCATGTACAGATATTGCTGATCAGTGAAAACACCAGTGATGATGAGGAGAATGATGAATCAGATGAACGATGACAGCATACCAGAGGGAACAGGAATTCTTCTTCGTGTGTGTGGTGTTTTATCCACATCCTCATCTCAACACAACGCATCTCAACAACCCACGCCATCCCCACCACAGACCAACACAGACAAATCATCGCCGTGGAAAGCGCGGATCGTGTAGAAATCATCGGCTTGTCCCGCGTCTGTCGGCGGAAGGATGCGCTCGTCCGTGGGATATTCGCCCGTGCCCGGCTGGCGAAAAGATCGTCGTGATCGTGATCGTGATCGTGTCTAGTCTGTGGGAATTAAGTTCTGCCCTGTGTCTATACAACTGGTGACAGCTCCGGGAGTCCTGACAAGACTTGCAAGAGCATTAATCTGAAAGCCATTAGCTGTTAACATTTAATTGAAATGGATGACAGTAAATCTCCATATATTGTACTACCTGATGAATACAGATTGAAAACTGTATGATCATGATATATCTCAACAAGAAATTTCTTGAATTGTATATGAAACGATATATGTGTTATCGCTGTTAAAAGGAACAATGTTACAGATGCTTATTATCCTACTATATGTAAATATAAATGTTGGTTTCAATCATTGTTTTAATCAGAACTTGGAATAAGGATAATGTAGCACATTATATGCATCTGTAAAATACAATTACATATATCTATTTAGAGGGTGGGAAAGGAATATACCCAGCGATTATTAACTATGATAATGTTTCTCAGGCAATTTATTGTTAATTTTAAAACCCCAACCCTGCCTTTTTGATTTTTGTGAATACCGTTCTGTTGTTTATAGTGTGATATAACATCATGTGTTCAATGATTATCTGGATTTAAAATTGTATTTGGGATATATAATTATGGATTAACAATTAAAGGTTACATATTCCTTATTCTGACTATTTCAGCAAAGAAAAAAAAATGGCTTAATATAAGCTTTCGGTCTTTGAAAACTTCTCCACACAGTATGAAAGGTTATATGAAGACATTAACAGGTACATGTTACTCAAACATGTTATATAAGCTCTTGAGATATTTAATTTTAGAGACACATTACAACATGGAACCAGCATGAGATTATGTTTCATATAAGCCATAATCATGTGTAGTCTGACAGTGTAAATGGGTCGTCTAGAAGCCATTCTGATTGGGTACGGGAAATCGCTTTTGGCACAATGATGGAAAAATTCATTTTTGAGGGTACCCCTTTTATTGAGGCTAAAGAGGTAAAGTCGCATCATATTTTCAATGTAACATTTCAACATTTCAGTATTAGCATATCCAGGACACTTTCAAAAAAACATAGTTTTGTTGGGAGGTGGGGGGGGGGGGTGCGACGGTGGCCCTAATCTTAGCCATCGGCCTATTAGGTCGATAGGTGTGTGTCAGATTAGATTTCCCCACGATGTCTTAAACGGCTTTTTTCGTTGTAACCGCGCTGTGATCTTTGAGTCACGAATTATTCTTTGCTATCTTTTATTTTTGGAACAACCACTTACTTTCAAACAACCACAACTTCAACAACCACGCATCCCCACCACCAGAGCAACCACAACATCGCCTCCACCTTCATCTCCACAACGCCGCCATAATTTTTCCCAAGCCACGCGAATCCAGGACGAGCGGCATGCTCCGCACGACAGACGCGGAGCCGATGTTTCTACAACTCGCTTCCCGCTTTCCACGGCTTGATGATTTCTACAACGTCCGCCTTTCCAGGCTGATTTTATAGCCAAGGTCCGGCTTTCCTATGCTTGATGATTTCTACAATGTTCCCCGCTTTTCCATGGCTGATGATGTTCTACAACGTCCGCTTTCCACGGCTGATGATTTCTTACAACGTCCGCTTCTCCGCTTTCGCCACGAAATCGGATCAAAATACCAAAAGGGGCGGAGCCAGGGGGGGTGAAGGGTCGAAGGTGGGGGATCAACCTACCTCCCATGGACCCCATAAAAAGGCGCCGCTGGAACGCCACGCGAGTCAGTTTCTTCTTGCCTGGAGAGTTTGCCTGGAGTCGGTCTGGGTTCGCCAAGCAGCGAGTCGAGTTGTCGCTCTGGGTGCGCTGTGGAGTTCGTCTGAAAGTCTGGGAACGGAGTCGAGTGGCAGTCCTTTTGGAGTCGCGGTGCAGTCGGAGAACACCACAAGGTTCGAGTCCAGTGGAGGGCAGTCGGAGCGCAGCGAAGCTGGAGCGCCGCCAAGCCTGGAGGCCGTGCAGAATTGCGGGAAGGTGGAGGAAAAGCGGAGAGAGAGGTTCGCCAGCCAGCGAGTCACCACGAGGGTGGCAGGTAACCAGCACGGTCTCGTTGGAGCTCTTGCGGTCTCCACAGTTCCACAAACATTAAAGGCCTACGGTCCAGTCTGCCCTTTCCTTTTCTCCTGGGTTTTTCTTGGATGAAAGTTGTGGCACCGGTTCCTTAAGTAGAATTGTTTTAATAAGTGTACGTATAAATAGACAACGGCTGTAGCTTTGATTACTGTGTCCTGTCCCTTACCCATTGCATTAATTGCCTTGACTGCATACGTGTGTAATAAATGTCCTTGTTTAAATGTTCACTGTTCGTTGTGTCCTTTCCTGTCATTGACTGCCATTATTACGTACGGAAATTAGCTGGGTTTATAATAGCCGATAAAGTAATCGGATCCGGCAG
Organism: Eptatretus atami; assembly: GCA_035128595.1. Lineage (NCBI taxonomy): Eukaryota > Metazoa > Chordata > Myxini > Myxiniformes > Myxinidae > Eptatretus > Eptatretus atami. The sequence continues at coordinate 332,127 of CM068963.1, forward strand.
GGCTTGGCGATATAACACTGCTGGCAAATCGCAAACGGTGCGAGCTGCGTACAACGGCTCGTATCCGTACGGTCCGTCGAGGTGTAAATCCCCGGCATTTTCTGTCTACGCGCATACTTAGGTAAATCGACAATTCGGCGATCGGACCCTGTCGCGCGTGGACAGAATAGTTGGCTGATTTACGTGTGATTAAAAACACCCGCAGCTGGATTTCGGCGTTGATCCGAAAGCTGCGACTAGTTTGCCACGTTCCGGTGGGCGCACGGCTGCGATTAGTTAACAGTGGCGCTCGCACGCCGAGTGGTGAGAAACCATAACAATATATATCGAACAGAAATACTGGTGGCCCATTGGACACAGTCCAGAAGCAAAGGTCTTC
>CM068963.1:354446-365967 GCA_035128595.1 Eptatretus atami
TTTGAGGGTTTACTGTACAGCACGATAGCTCTAAAAGTTGTGGGGATGGATTCAGACAAAACTTGGGGGACACTCTGGGTGTGTGACAAGGACAAATTCATTCAATTTTGGTGAAGATTCAAATCTGGACCCAGGAATTTTTTAAGGTGATTCTTCATTTTTTTTAAGTGATCGGGCTAAACCGATATATCGAAAAGTTTTGGATGGACTCGGACAAAACTTAGTGGACAGGTTGGTTGTGTGACAAGGACGAATTGATTCGATTTTGGTGAAGATCCGAAGACAATAATTTGTTAATTTTTAAAGTGATTCTTCACCATTGACACATGGGCCCAAAAACGATATGTGGCATGATATTTCAAAAATTTATTGGGCCCGATATATTCTATTGGATCAGGCATTGCGCGGAGAAGGTACGTGCTCTCCCGAGTGCCATTCTCGTCTCAATTGTGATGCGTTTATTGCCGGCTGCCACCGCCCTTCCTCTATTTTCTCGAAGCCCAGGAACGGAACCCCCACTTTTCCCATTAGCCCTTGGTTTTCATTATCACACTTGGTTACCTAACCCCTGTGATATTTGAGGATTAACTGTATATATCACGATGTTGAAAAAAGTTGCGGACGAATTTTGAAAAAAAAACTCGGTGGATGAGTTGGTTAGGTGACGAGAACAAGCCAATTCGGTTTTGGTTCAGGTCCGGATCCAGATCCGGCCTACCAGAGGTATACAAAACATAAACCGTTCAGCCTGGCAGAGGTGTCGACTCCACGGAGTGACGTTCAAGTTTTTACTTGTAATAATTGTGGTTTCCCTTCATATCTGAAGAAGGCCAATGACCTGAAACATCCAATCTACCTTATCACTGTTTCTAGTGCAGAAGCTGTTGCACACACAACAAGCAGGATAACCTGTCAGTGAACCTCAAAGACAATCAGACCACCTGCTATTGAGGCAGGAATTTTGTAATTTAGCCAGGGTGCTGGTGATAACCCACAAACTCTTTGCAAAAGAGACTGTGGGATTACTTTAGGCTATTGAATTTGAAGTTCATAGCATTAGAAAAAATAAAATTATGACAAAATTAAACATGGTCAGTATCAAAGTTTAAAAAAATAATAATAATAATAATAATATAATAATTAATTCTTGCACAACACTTTTTATTATAGCACATATTAGTGGTGACAGTTTTAAGGATTATGAAAAAACTGCGAGGGAGGGAAGGGATCTCTCCAAACATTTAACACATCCCATTCAAGCCACCATTTAAAGTGGAATCTTGGACACGTTTCTTCAGAATTTTGGTTTCTGCCTTGTTTGTTTTTTTGCAATCCCAATTGAAAATTATGAGATCTTCTTAAATGATAATTTACTTATAAATTATTTATTTCATTTCTTTAAAACTACAAACTAATCAGAATTACTGTTTATAATCAGAATGGCAATTCACAACAGGAAGGTAATAAAAAAAATTTACACATCATCTTGAATGACACAATGTCCTGTAAGAGAGAAAAAGTTGCACAGCAGCTTTTTCATTGACACCAGAAACACCTAATTTTACAATATGGAACACAAAAAAATAAACTAGAAAGTATTCCAAAATGAAAAGTCTGTCTGCTTTGGACTCTAACTGAACTTGAAAACAGCAGCTAAAAAAAAAAATTGTGCATTTAATTAACCAGTGTTCTCCACATTCTTATAACATCTAGGTTTGTTGAAAATTTCATTTTCAAATTTACAAACAAACCTCAGCAGTTTCCTATTGTATGTTCGAGGAAGAAGGTGGCGCCATTTGATGTGAGTGGACCTGGTATTGAGAGAGGAGCGGTATTGGCAATTTCGATCATGAGAAGGAACTTTAACTCATGGGCCCTTGACGTTAAAGGCCCTGTCACACCTTGATGTTTTAGCCAGCGTATGGCAAGGTCTCAAAATGTATGTAAAATGCTGGAGACGCTGACATTGAATGTTTTTTTTTAAGTTTGGGCGTTAATAACGTGTTGGACGTATGCATAACGTATTAGTAACGTACACAGAACGTTTTAATCACATATAGATAACTTATACCAACGAATGCTGAGCGTGTTGTCGGCGTTCACAACCTATGCCCAACGATAGTCTAACTTATGCATAGCGCGCGCAGCGTATCGCCGACGATCACGTGGCGTAGGCTATTCATAGGCTGCGGCTCGACAATTCAAATCATAACCGACTAGACATCGAAGTGTGAAGCCGCTGTCACACCTTGACGTTTTAGCCAGCGTATGCCACGTATGAAAAATTTGCCGAACCAAGCTGGCACACGTCGAATACGTTATGGGTAAGTTTTGTATACGTTATATGCACGTGGCATACGTCGTAGTACGCTGGCATACGTCGAGAAATTTTCAGCATGTTGAAATTTCTCGACGTACTCGACGTATGACACACATTCCGCATACGCTGGCATAAGTTGTAGGAACGCTACGGATCGTTGACACACATCGACATACGTTACTTGTACGTTACTCATAAGTCGAAACACGTCAATGTAATGGTTAGCGTCAGTGTCCAGACTCCCTGGTTTTTTTTTTCTTCGGTACGACGGTGATGTTGAAACTCGATTCTAGTGTTAGCCGAACAAGTAATAACTAGCCGAAACCACGTCACAGACAGATTCCGTTCATTCACCACCCACCAGTTCACCCACACTCGAGGGACATGGACTGGACAGGGCGTGCTTGCCCCCGCCTACTCATCCCCCACCCCTGCCCCTTCCCCCCCTACTCCCCCCGCCTCTGCCCATTCCCCCCGCCTACTCATCCCCCGCCCCTGCCCATTCCCCTTCAATTTGCTTACCCTCGCCAACAATTTAATTACCCCAGCCCCGCCCCGTCTTCACTCCCGCCCCCCCCCGTTCTCTGATTCCCACCCCACTTGCCCCGGGCCCCCGCCCCCTGTCCACCCCTCTCACACTCACCCGCTAATCACCCAGCCCCCGTCCATTTCCCTGTCTCCGCTTTTCAATTTGCTTACCCCACCCAAAAATTTGCTTACCTTGCCCCCCGCCTCTTCACCCCCTGCCCCGTCTCCATCCCCCGCCCCCGTTCACTCCTCGCCCATGCTCTTCATTCCTGCCCCGTCTCTTCACTCCTGCCCCCGTCCTTCATCCCCCGCACCCGCCTCTTCATCCCCCGCCTGCCTCTTCACTCTCGCCCGTCTCAACGAAAAGTGTTTATTTCAGCTTCAGAGTTGAAGGTGGATATTGGCATTATGTGCGATGCACTCTTACAGGTACGAAGTTTCTTTCAGTCCAGCTCACAGTACCGAGAAAAACATGACGCGACCACTAGGAGGAGCACATAATTGGTCCTTCAGTATTAATATACTGTATAGAAGATACAATGTTTCTTGTTACATTTTTTGTGTCAAATTCACATTCTGAGGTAGTCAGCATGGCCGAAGAGGGTTTACATTGCAGACGCTATTTTCGAGGAGTGAATTAACCTCTCAGCGGCAACGTCTGTCGACGACGACGTAATGACGTCAGCGAATGACCGATGATGTCATGACGTCTGACGCCTCTCAGCGGTGACGTCAACGTCGCCATGTAAACGAATGTAAAACGAAAGTGTTTATTCTGCTTCAGAGTTGAAAGTTGATTATGCCACTATGTGCGATGCACTCTTACAGGTACGAAGTTTCTTCAGTCCAGGTCACAGTACCGAGAAAAACGTGACGCGACCGCTAGGGGAGCACAAAATTGGTCCTTCAGTATTAATATATAGATAAATAATAATAATAATAATAATGATAATCATCATCATCACTGAACAGTTAGCACTAATAGTCCCACATACCAAATGTTTCACAAGCAACATGGAGATCTGCCTCTTCCTGCAGCTTTTGCAATCTCAGTTTCTCAGCAAGAGCATCCTCAGGTTGCAGCTGTTCCACCTGTCCAGGTAAACAGAGGATGCAAAAAATAAAAGGAAAATAGTTCCTCACACCCATGGAAGAAAAAATTAAAATAAAAAGACTCAGTTACATACTTGCTCTCCTCCAGCCAAATAACAACATAAAACAATGTCGACCTGTATGGATGGAAAACACACACACACACACACACACACACACACACACACACACACACAACCACCACCACCACCACACATGACCACCTTGTTTCAAAGACCACCTGCCTTCAATGACCACTGCAAGGTGCCCCCAAAATGAAATTTCTGTGAATGATCCTACATTAAAAGACGACCTGCTTGACGCGACCAGTGGCCACTTACTTCCTTTCGGAAATGGCTGTGCAATCTCAAGTGACCTCGGAAGTTGAAAAGGGTTGCATGTAATCATTGAGAGAACTACTTTAATGCTGTTCAGTTCATTTGCAGTCAAGTACGGTGTGTAAGATTCGTCAGCGAGTGTGCACGCGAGAGCGTCAGCGAATGTGCACGGGAGAGCGCAGGGAGTGTGCATGGGAGAGCGTCAGCGAGAGTGCACGGGAGAGCGTCAGCGAGTGTGCATGGGAGAGCGTCAGCGAGTGTGCACACGAGAGCGTCAGCGAGTGCGCACGCGAGAGCGTCAGCGAGTGTGCACGCGAGAGCGTCAGCGAGTGTGCACGCGAGAGCGTCAGTGAACTGCACTTTTCGATATATTTTGCAACCTCGATTAGAAATTAAACATACACTCATGGATTGTGCTTGCGTTCTGCAAGCCGAAAAATAAATCAATTAAATGAAGAACTAGAAGGTTTATAGAACACGACACCCTTCACAGTATTATTACTTCGTGTACAGTCCGACTGCTGGTTGCATCATTCCTGGGAGCACAGCTGAACCACTGAGGCAGTGCCCCGCATCCAGTAAGCCGATACTCATTTTGCCGACTTCAGAAGGATGAGAGGCTGAATCAGCCCAACTGGTGTTATTTAACAGCAAAACAGGGGCTCAAATTCAAGACCCTAAGATCTTTAGCCAGCTACCTCAACCAAGAAGCCAAGACCAAGCTTACCACATGCAGTGTTCAAGTATAATACAGCACAGTGCTTTAATTTTAATAAAATAACGATGTTAAAGGTCGTTTAAAAAATTTGGAAGTTTACCGCTACTGAAGCAGTCTTGTATACATCACCCTGATACAAAGTAATAAGACGACATTGTCGCAATTCAGGAGATGTAGGCTTTATTGATTACCATTGAATGCAGCATCACTCGACATCTTCTTCACCCCAACACTAACATACAACGCCTTCTAAAGCAATATAATTGATATATAGCATGGCTCTTGGAAGTATTATGAGGGCGATTTGTGTTCCACTGTGTTCAGGTATATAATTCAACTTTAATGAAAGTTTAAAGAGGTCCTTAAAGGGCGGAGGAGCTCCTGGTGAGCCAACGGCCATCTATATCTAGTGCCCAACTGTGTCTGCAGACATCCTCCTGCAGTTTGGGTTACTTTCTTTTAGGTTGGTGGCAGGATTTGCACTCCAGCGACCAGAAAACCCTTCACTCTGCAAAACACAAGAAAAGCACAAAGAAATCTGAAAACCCACTCCGTGGGAGTACCTCCTGTGCAGCTGCCCTTTCAAGGGCAGCTCACCGGAAGAGGGATTGAGGCGAAGCTTTCGGGACCCCCACTCTGATAAGAGGAAATCCACAAGGTAACCTTCCCGGGTCAGATTGTGGTAGTGTGTGTCAGGGTGGTGCTGAGGTGTCATCCACCAGACGGCGGTCTCCTCGAGTTAACCTGAGGCCCACCCTACGGGTGGGTGCCTGTAATGTCCTATCCATAAGAGAGGATGATCACCTGTCTCTGTTATCTGAGCTCAAGCGTTTGAACATCGGTATTGCAGCACTCTCTGAGGTTTGGAGACCGGATTGCGGCGAGATCATGGCGGGTGGTTGCACCTACTCTTGGTCTGGTCACTCTGATGGTTACCATGCCCAAGGAGTTGCTGTAGTTGTGTTTAATAGGATGACAAGGATAATTAAGGTAACACCGGTCAACGAGCATATTATGAGACTACGGATTCATCACTTCTTGGGTGTCATTTCCTTGGTCTCTGTATGTGCTCCAACTGTATGGTAAATGGTACAAGTATGGTAAAAGGAAAGACTTGTCTTTCTATTGTTCAGATTCATGTTCAAAATATCACATTTGATTCAAATAATTGTTCTTCGATCATAAACTGATATGACGGATGGACACAACCCAATTGCTTCACCCTGCTTTTCGCATCACGTGCGCAGGGTAATGAGTGATCAGTAGGAGCTCTTCATGTATGTGCATGCTAAGCTCTGCCCCTCTCCCAGCTGAGGGAGTGATGCACCGCTGTCACGATGCAAGCTTCACCGTTTTCCTGGGCGACGGAGTGAGGCTCCACCTGCTGACTTTTGCTTCAGGATATTTAGACAATTTTGTGATTTTTGTTTTCTTGGATCATAGCTTTGAGTTGCGTCAGCATGGCCAATTTAAACTTTCTTGATATGAAACCCATCAAGACATTTGCAAACCACAAGTCACATGGTATTTTCTACGACAAAGCATGAAAGGATGACAGGAAAATGGCCAGAAACAGGGTGATGCAAGTGCGCACAATGGGAGATTTCACTGCCAGACTGTATTCATTACATTCTTCTTTTTTGAAGCCAAGTGATGACAACAGAATTATCAAATGACGAGAGGGCGGGGTCATGATGTCACAATGCAGCATCATATAGAACTTCATCATTCTGCCTGCACCAAAATTTGACAAAAACATCCACCAGCAAGCAAAACCAGGGCTGGATTTAGGGCATGGCAGTTGCCTAAGGAGCTTCCACAATACTGTTTTGAAAAAAATAATAAAAGTTTTATTGCAGTGTTAAAGGGACAATACAACAACTGCTCTCACACGCCTGGACCAATGAGACATGAAAGCGAAACGAAACCGCAAAATCTGGGTCCATTTACAACGTCAAGTCAAAGTCTACATTTGTGGATATGCCACAAGGAAAGAAAGTCAAAAATTAAAAAAGGAGGTCGGAGGAGTGAGAACCATTGTGATGAGATTGGCGGATGACCGGGCAATCACTTCCCTGGGGCCTCAGTGCCAAATCTGGCCCCGAGCAGAAGTGGCAAAAAATGTAAACCATCGAGAATTACCATTATATTGGCACATGAGAAAGGGGATCACAAATCACAACTTTGAAGAAGGGTTAATATTAAAACATATAAAAGGTGGTTTTGCTCATCAATTTGGAAGTGGCAACAATTCGAAAACTCTATGGTGTGAAATAACTAAATACAACTCTGATAACCCATTCTCCAGATAACGATCCGATCAATCGGCGTTAAGGTGTATCAGATCGCGTCACGTCCTGTTCACAGATATCAACGGACAAAACGATGCTCCACATTTTTTTTTGAATGGTGTCACACATTTACCATCTTTTGGATGTGATGTCACGTTGCAGCAATCTCATGCAACAGAAGGTGAGAGGTATTCCAAACAACAAACTTAATAAGTTTGCAATCTATTTTTACCCAGCTGCTGAATCCCTCTCTCCTTTCATAAAAGCTTAGAAAGGCTGAAAAACCTGGTTACAATCTATTTGGATCGACCAATTTTAGTTTAGTTGATTAAAATTTTTAAAACATCCATCTGTCATTTCTCCTCCATCATGGCACGTCCAATTGTCCATACAAACATGGTGGAGGCCTTATGAAAGGGGGATAGGGTATTGGGGGGGGGGGGAGGAGAATGGCAGCAGCTCAAAGCTTATTCCAACATTACCTTTGTTTTCTCTTCAATCTTAACTTTTAATTTTCCTTTCTTCTTTTCTGTTGGTTTATCTGATAAAAGGAAAATGGAATCCGACATCAGCAACAATCAGTGAAAAATTGCAACAGTATGTTCTATTGAAGTTTGTGAAGCTGGAAAAGCACTGCATACTTGCTGACTTAATAAAAGCAGTATTTATGAGAGAGAGCATGTTAATGGTAATGTGCATTGGGCTGGACCATTCCAGTCACGATGGTCAGAATGTTAATCGCCCATTTACAGTCGTTAAGTTCCTCGATGTGCCTTGACCTCTGCATTTAGAACAAGAATGACCGGATTGTGGTCACAACCTGCCACATAAACGCAATACAGTACCACATGCTACAATTTCCCACAATATACTTAGGCCTAAGTCACATTTGCTCTACGGCGAGGATACGGCGGCCGTACGCCCTCTGAATTGACAGAAACGTGCGGCGGCCGCAGAGTTTCTGCGGTGGCCTCAGGGTGGCCCTACGCCGTTTGGCTATCTTTTACAGGCCGTAGGGGTCGCCGTGGAATTATAACGCGGAGTTATAACTTTTTTCATTTCTACATTCGCCGTAGCAATTCGACAAGCCGAAAAAAAAAAAACTGGTAAAAAAAAATAAAAAAAATGAACCCACTCGTTACCGTCCGTCTGGCCGCACGTTCGCCTTAGGGCCCCCCTGCGGTCGCCTTGCGGGCACCATGAGGCTACCTTGCGTCTGCCTTGAAAATTCTATGGCCGCCGCAGGGCCCCCTTAAGGTCACCGTGCGACATCAAATCAAAGACCGTACGGCAACCCCACGTTTTCGGTCTCCACAAATTTCTAAATACGCCGTGCGGCTCCCCGAAAAATAAAAACATATGTGACTGCTACATTGTGTGACCGTGGAAATACTGCGGCCGCCGTATAATTGCTAGTGGCCGTAGATTTTGGAGACCCCACGGCCGCCGTGGCAAATGTGACTTAGGCCTTAACATCGTTTTATTATGCAAGATGTGAAAGCAAAAACTGTCACTATTATAGAGGTAAACAAGTCATTGGTTAATAGTGTTATGTAATACCACTGGAAGCACCCCTGGAAGCACAACCTGCAAACCACCTGTAACAGTCCATAACGTTTGGACATACACACTCCCCACCCTCCCCGAGCGTTGCATCATTTTTGAACGGCCTCGATGCGTACGCAATTTATGGGTTGACACGGTGACCTATCGTTCCCCTTTTAGTTTACTGGACATTGATTCTACTTAGAACAAATAAATTGCACACAAAAGTTGATGGGGAAAACTTTCAAAAAGAACTTTTAATGAAAGGTGTAGATAAAATAAGTGCAGATGAATTATTCAACAGAGTAGACAGTGATAAAACCAGGGGCCATAGCCTGAGAGTAAAGAAGAGGAGAGTTAAGATGGTAGTAAGGCTGAGGACTTTCACTCAGAGAGTAGTTAATGCTTGGAATGGTCTCCCTGGAAAGGTAGTTGATGGAAGATTCAGCTCTGGAGTGTTCTGTTTGACCCATCTTCTTTGTATAGTTGCCACCGCGCCTGTTATTTAAAGTTCAGAAAGAAAACAAACATAGATTGTGCTCGTTAACACAAAGCAAGAGTGCAAAAGACCCTTCCTTCACATGTTAGTTTTCTCAAGACTGCGTGGGGTTAGGTGATCTACGAACCCTCAAGTTTTATATGTTGTACACCGCTCCTTCCCAATTCAATATCCAGGCGATGCATGACATCAATCGCCGGGAACCGAAGGGAGGGAGTACTGTAAGCTCACCTTTTATGAGAGTTTCGTTTGTGTGTTTTTTGAGTAATGCGCGCCTGTCATTCACACCACTTTTTAATTTACGTTCACGAGCGTTTGGAATTACGAGATTCCAGTGCGTGAGTGATGCTGCGATTTAATTTTCGCACTGAACAGCATGAAAACGCATTTGTTACAACAGCTGATGATAGCTAGATAGATCGCCTCCCTCTCCCTCGTTTTCCCCTCCCTCAGTTAGTTTCCTAAAACCCTCCATCTCAGCTTTGTGTGTTTGGTGAAGAGTTTACCAATTTGCCGCTGTAATAAGTGTAGCCTTTACAATCATGACGAGAAAGTGTCCGTGGTGTAGCGAGGTTGGTAGTGTGAGCAAAAGACAGGGGAAGGCCGTCACTGTTGAAGTAAAAATGGATGTTTTAGGACGGTATGAAAGAGGTGATTACACAGCTGATATGAGGTGTGCGCTGGGCTTTAGTGAGTCCACGTTGCGAACAATAAGAAAGTGTGGAAAAAATAAAAGAAAGTGTTAAATGTGGAACCTCAATGAATGCAACCAAGACATTGTATGCTGGAAGTTCTATTATGGAAAAAAATAAAAATAAAAATAAAAAAGGAACACATGCTCAGCGCATGGATTGAACACCAAAACCAGGAGAATGTGCATGTCAGCATACTTGTGATACAAGCAAAGGCCAGAAGCATTTATAAAGACTTAAGTGATGAAGATGAAGTGAAGCCATTTAGCACTAGTTCTGGGTGGTTTTCAAACTTCCAGAAGTGTTACAACCATCACATCAAAATGACCGGAGAGGATGCTGCTGCCGACACCGATGCCGCCGACAAGTTTCTTGAGTTTCTCAAGGAAGGTGGATATTTTCAACATTGATGAGATGGGTCTGTTTTGGAAGAGGATGCCACATAGGATGTACATTTCTCGTAAGAAGAGTGCACCTGGGGGGTTTAAAGCAGCAAAAGATCGCTTCACGCTGTTTTTGGGAGGTAATGCTGAAGGTGATTGTAAATTGAAACCGTTAATGGTTTACCATTCATAAAATCCCAAGGCTATGAAGGGATATGTTAAAAAATGTTTGCCTGTCTATTGGTATTCAAATGCCAAGGGCTGGATAACAGGCAAAATGTTTTGTGAATATTTTAGCTCCCAGCTTGCTCCCGAGTTGAAGGAATATTGTGAGAAGGAGAATTTGAGTTTTATAATTCTCATCCTCCTCGATAATTCCCCAGCTCATCCAACATCCATCCAGGACCTTAACGAAAACATGAAGATTGTGTTTCTTCCACCCAACACGACATCTCTAATTCAACTCATGGACCAGGAAGTGATTGCTACATTCAAGGCGTATTATCTCCGAATAACACCTGCAAACCTGGTGAAATCAACTGATAATAATTATCTGATTATAATCAGATAACTGTAAAGGAATTCTGGAAGGCCCTTACAATAAAGGATGCTCTATGTAATGTTGAGTCTTGGAAGGAAGTCACCCGTTCCTGCATGAATGGTGTATGGAGGAAACTTTGCCCTCAATTTGTTCACGGCTTCAAGGGTTTCAATGTGAATAATGATTTGTCAAAAGCACAACGTAGCATTGTCAAAATAGCCAAGACTGTCGGCTTTGATGAGGTGGAGGAGGGTGATGTTGAGTTGCTGGACTCATACTGGGAGGAGCTCTCAAATGAGGACCTTGTAATGCTGGAGAAGGAATGCCAGGTGGAGGAGTCAGAAGCAGAAAGTGAAGAGGTTGAGCCACCTGTATACTCTCATTAGTAAAAGGATGGTGGAGGCTTTCCACCTCATTGATGTGGGTCTCACCATCTTCAATGAAGATGACCCCAACACGGAACGCAGCTCAAGAGTGGCCCGAAATGTCCAAGCAGACCTCAGCTCCTATAAGTTAATTCAAAAAGAAAAGCAGATGAAGGCGCTCAGACGAATTTGTTTTCCTTTTTTCAAAA
>CM068963.1:369863-380350 GCA_035128595.1 Eptatretus atami
TGTCCCTCCAGCAAATAACAACATAAACAATGTCTGACGCTGTATGGATGGAAACACACACACCCACACCACACAACACACCACAAACAACAACACACACACCACCCCACACCACCACACATGACCCCTTGTTTCAATCAAAGACCACTGCCTTCAATTGACCACTGCAAGGTGCCCCAAATATGAATTCTCTGTGAATGATCCTACAATAAAAGACGCACTGCTTGAGCGCGCGTGGCCACTTATTTCCCTCCCTCCTTTTTTTTTCTTCGTGAAATGGCTGGTGCAATCTCAGTGACTCGGAAGGTTGAAAAGGGTTTTCCATGTAATCATTAGAAGAACTACTTTAATGCTGTTCATGTTCATTTTCAGTCAAGTGACGGTGTGTAAAGATTTCGTCAGCAGAGTGTGCACGCGAGAGCGTGCAGCGAATGTGACGGGAAGAGCGCGGGAGTGGTGCATTGGTGAGAGCGTCAGCGAGAGTGCACGGGAGACGTCGCGAGTGTGCATGGGAGAGCGTCGCGAGTGTGCACACGGAGCGTCAGCGAGTGTGCACGCGAAGAGCGTCACGGTTGCGCACGCATGAGAAGCGTCAGCGGTGTGCACTTTTCGATATATTTTGCAACCCGATTTAGTAATTAAAAGTAACACTCAGGATTGTGCTTGCGTTCTGCAAGCCGAAAATAAATCATTAAATGAAGAACTAGAAGGGTTTTATAGAACACGACACCCTTCAACAGATTATTACTTTTCGTTGTACAGTCTGATCGTGGTTGCATCATTCCTGGGAGCCAAGCTTGAACCAACTGAGGCAGTGCCCCGCATCCAGTAAGGCCGATACTTCATTTTGGCCGACTTCAGAAGATGATGGTGAATCAGCCAACTTGGTGTTATTTTACAGCAAAACAGGGGATCAAATTCAAGACCTAAGATCTTTAGCCAGCTACTCAACAAAGAAGCCAAGACCAAGCTTACCACATGCAGTGTTCAGTATAATACAGCACAGTGCTTTAATTTTAATAAATACATGTTTAAGGTCGTTTAAAAAATTTGGAAGTTTACCGCTACTCGAAGCAGTCTTGTATACATCACCCTGATACAAAGTAATAAGACGACATTGTCGCAATTCGGAGATGTTAGGCTTTATTGATTACCATTGAATGCAGCATCACTCGACATCTCTCTTCACCCCAACACTAAACATACAACGCCTTCTAAAGCAATATAATTGATATATAGCATGGCTCTTGGAAGTATTATGAGGGCGATTTGTGTTCGCACTTGTGTTCGGTATATAATTCAACTTAATGAAAGTTTAAAGAGGTCCTTAAAGGGCGGAGGAGCTCCTGGTGAGCCAACGGCCATCTATATCTAGTGCCAACTGTGTCTGCAGGACATCCTCCTGCAGTTTGGGTTACTTTCTTTTAGGTTGTGGAGGATTTGCACTCCAGCACCAAAAACCTCACTCTGCAAACACAAGAAAAGCACAAAGAATCGAAACCCACTCGTGGGGTACCTCCTGTGCAGCTGCCTTTTCAAGGGCAGCTCACCGGAGAGATATGAGGCGAAGCTTTGGGACCCCCACTCTGATAGAGGAAATCCACAAGGTAACTTTCCCGGTCAGATTGTGGTAGGTGTGTCGGGTGTGCTGAGGTGTCATCCACCAGACGGCGGTCTCTCGAGTTAACCTGAGGCCCACCTACGGTGGGTGCCTGTAATGTCCTATCATAAGAGAGGATGATCACCTGTCTCTGTTATCTGAGCTCAAGCGTTTGAACATCGGTATTGCAAGCACTCTCTTGAGGTTGGAGACCGGATTGCGGCGAGATCATGGCGGGGGTTTGCACCTACTCTTGGTCTGTCATCTGATGGTTACCATGCCCAAGGAGTTGCTGTAGTTGTGTTTAATAGGATGACAAGGTTAATTAAGGTACACCGGTCAACGAGCATATTATGAGACTACGGATTCATCACTTCTTGGGTGTCATTTCCTTGGTCTCTGTATGTGCTCCCAACTGTATGGTAAATGGTACAAGTATGGTAAAAGGAAAGACTTGTCTTTCTATTTTTCAGATTCATGTTCAAAATATCACATTTGATTCAAATAATGTTTCTTCGATCATAAACTGATATGACGGATGGACACACCAATTGCTTCACCCTGCTTTCGCATCACGTGCGCAGGGTAATGAGTGATCAGTAGGAGCTCTCATGTATGTGGCATGCTAAGCTCTGCCCCTCTCCCAGCTGAGGGAGTGATGCACCGCTGTCACGATGCAAGCTTCACCGTTTCCTGGGCGCGGAGTGAGGCTCCACCTGCTGACTTTTGCTTCAGGATATTTAGACAATTTTGTGATTTTTGTTTTTCTTGGATCATAGCTTTGAGTTGCGTCAGCATGGCCAATTTAAACTTTCTTGATATGAAACCCATCAAGACATTTGCAAACCACAAGTCACATGGTATTCTACGACAAAGCATGAAAGGATGACAGGAAAATGGCCAGAAACAGGGTGATGCAAGTGCGCACAATGGAGATTTCACTGCCAGACTGTATTCATTACATTCTTCTTTTTTGAGCAAGTGATGACAACAGAATTATCAAATGACGAGAGGCGGGGTCATGATGGTCACAATGCACGCATATAGAACTTCATCATTCTGCCTGCACCAAAATTTGACAAAACATCCACAGCAAGCAAAACCAGGCTGGATTTAGGGCATGGCAGTTGCCTAAGGAGCTTCCACAATACTGTTTTGAAAAAAATAATAAAAAGTTTTATTGCAGTGTTAAAGGGACAATACAACAACTGCTCTCACACGCCTGGACCAATGAGACATGAAAGCGAAACGAAACCGCAAAATCTGGGTCCATTTACAACGTCAAGTCAAAGTCTACATTTGTGGATATGCCACAAGGAAAGAAAGTCAAAATTAAAAAAGGAGGTCGGAGGAGTGAGAACCATTGTGATGAGATTGGCGGATGACCGGGCAATCACTTCCCTGGGGCTCAGTGCCAAATCTGGCCCCGAGCAGAAGTGGCAAAAAATGTAAACCATCGAGAATTACCATTATATTGGCACATGAAAAGGGGATCACAAATCACAACTTTGAAGAAGGGTTAATATTAAAACATATAAAAGTGGTTTTGCTCATCAATTTGGAAGTGGCAACAATTCGAAAACTCTATGGTGTGAAATAACTAAATACAACTCTGATAACCCATTCTCCAGATAACGATCCGATCAATCGGCGTTAAGGTGTATCAGATCGCTCACGTCCTGTTCACAGATATCAACGGACAAAACGATGCTCCACATTTTTTTTTGAATTGTGTCACACATTTACCATCTTTTTGATGTGATGTCACGTTGCAGCAATCTCATGCAACAGAAGGTGAGAGGTATTCCAAACAACAAAACTTAATAAGTTTGCAATCTATTTTTACCCAGCTGCTGAATCCCTCTCTCCTTTCATAAAAGCTTAGAAAGGCTGAAAAACTGGTTACAATCTATTTGGATCGACAATTTTAGTTTAGTTGATTAAAATTTTTAAAACAATCCATCTGTCATTTCTCCTCCATCATGGCACGTCCAATTGTCCATACAAACATGGTGGAGGCCTTATGAAAGGGGGATAGGGTATTGGGGGGGGGGAGGAGAATGGCAGCAGCTCAAAGCATTCCAACATACCTTTGTTTTCTCTTCAATCTTAACTTTTAATTTTCCTTTCTTCTTTTCTGTTGGTTTATCTGATAAAAGGAAAATGGAATCCGACATCAGCAACAATCAGTGAAAAAATTGCAACAGTATGTTCTATTGAAGTTTGTGAAGCTGGAAAAGCACTGCATACTTGCTGACTTAATAAAAGCAGTATTTATGAGAGAGAGCATGTTAATGGTAATGTGCATTGGGCTGGACCATTCCAGTCACGATGGTCAGAATGTTAATCGCCCATTTACAGTCGTTAAGTTCCTCGATGCCTCCTGACCTCTGCATTTAGAACAAGAATGACCGGATTTGGTCACAACCTGCCACATAAACGCAATACAGTACCACATGCTACAATTTCCCACAATATACTTAGGCCTAAGTCACATTTGCTCTACGGCGAGGATACGGCGGCCGTACGCCCTCTGAATTGACAGAAACGTGCGGGGCCGCAGAGTTTCTGCGGTGGCCTCAGGGTGGCCCTACGCCGTTTGGCTATCTTTTACAGGCCGTAGGGGGTCGCCGTGGATTATAACGCGGAGTTATAACTTTTTTCATTTCTACATTCGCCGTAGCAATTCGACAAGCCGAAAAAAAAAAAACTGGTAAAAAAAAATAAAAAAATGAACCCACTCGTTACCGTCCGTCTGGCCGCACGTTCGCCTTAGGGCCCCCTGCGGTCGCCTTGCGGGCACCATGAGGCTACCTTGCGTCTGCCTTGAAAATTCTATGGCCGCCGCAGGCCCCCTTAAGGTCACCGTGCGACATCAAATCAAAGACCGTACCGCAACCCCACGTTTTCGGTCTCCACAAATTTCTAAATACGCCGTGCGGCTCCCCGAAAAATAAAAACATATGTGACTGCTACATTGTGTACCGTGGAAAATACTGCGGCCCCCGTATAATTGCTAGTGGCCGTAGATTTTGGAGACCCCACGGCCGCCGTGGCAAATGTGACTTAGGCCTTAACATCGTTTATTATGCAAGATGTGAAAGCAAAAACTGTCACTATTATAGAGGTAAACAAGTCATTGGTTAATAGTGTTATGTATACCACTGGAAGCACCCCTGGAAGCACAACCTGCAAACCACCTGTAACAGTCCATAACGTTTGGACATACACACTCCCCACCCTCCCGAGCGTTGCATCATTTTTGAACGGCCTCGATGCGTACGCAATTTATGGGTTGACACGGTGACCTATCGTTCCCCTTTTAGTTTACTGGACATTGATTCTACTTAGAACAAAATAATTGCACACAAAAGTTGATGGGGAAAACTTTCAAAAAGAACTTTTAATGAAAGGTGTAGATAAAATAAGTGCAGATGAATTATTCAACAGAGTAGACAGTGATAAAACCAGGGGCCATAGCCTGAGAGTAAAGAAGAGGAGAGTTAAGATGGTAGTAAGGCTGAGGACTTTCACTCAGAGAGTAGTTAATGCTTGGAATGGTCTCCCTGGAAAGGTAGTTGATGGAAGATTCAGCTCTGGAGTGTTCTGTTTGACCCATCTTCTTTGTATAGTTGCCACCGCGCCTGTTATTTAAAGTTCAGAAAGAAAACAAACATAGATTGTGCTCGTTAACACAAAGCAAGAGTGCAAAAGACCCTTCCTTCACATGTTAGTTTTCTCAAGACTGCGTGGGGTTAGGTGATCTACGAACCCTCAAGTTTTATATGTTGTACACCGCTCCTTCCCAATTCAATATCCAGGCGATGCATGACATCAATCGCCGGGAACCGAAGGGAGGGAGTACTGTAAGCTCACCTTTTATGAGAGTTTCGTTTGTGTGTTTTTTGAGTAATGCGCGCCTGTCATTCACACCACTTTTTAATTTACGTTCACGAGCGTTTGGAATTACGAGATTCCAGTGCCGTGAGTGATGCTGCGATTTAATTTTCGCACTGAACAGCATGAAAACGCATTTGTTACAACAGCTGATGATAGCTAGATAGATCGCCTCCCTCTCCCTCGTTTTCCCCTCCCTCAGTTAGTTTCCTAAAACCCTCCATCTCAGCTTTGTGTGTTTGGTGAAGAGTTTACCAATTTGCCGCTGTAATAAGTGTAGCCTTTACAATCATGACGAGAAAGTGTCCGTGGTGTAGCGAGGTTGGTAGTGTGAGCAAAAGACAGGGGAAGGCCGTCACTGTTGAAGTAAAAATGGATTTTTTAGGACGGTATGAAAGAGGTGATTACACAGCTGATATGAGGTGTGCGCTGGGCTTTAGTGAGTCCACGTTCGAACAATAAGAAAGTGTGGAAAAAATAAAAGAAAGTGTTAAATGTGGAACCTCAATGAATGCAACCAAGACATTGTATGCTGGAAGTTCTATTATGGAAAAAATAAAAATAAAAATAAAAAAGGAACACATGCTCAGCGCATGGATTGAACACCAAAACCAGGAGAATGTGCATGTCAGCATACTTGTGATACAAGCAAAGGCCAGAAGCATTTATAAAGACTTAAGTGATGAAGATGAAGTGAAGCCATTTAGCACTAGTTCTGGGTGGTTTTCAAACTTCCAGAGAGTGTTACAACCATCACATCAAAATGACCGGAGAGGATGCTGCTGCCGACACCGATGCCGCCGACAAGTTTCTTGAGTTTCTCAAGGAAGGTGGATATTTTTCAACATTGATGAGATGGGTCTGTTTTGGAAGAGGATGCCACATAGGATGTACATTTCTCGGAAGAAGAGTGCACCTGGGGGGTTTTAAGCAGCAAAAGATCGCTTCACGCTGTTTTTGGGAGGTAATGCTGAAGGTGATTGTAAATTGAAACCGTTAATGGTTTACCAATTCATAAAATCCCAAGCTATGAAGGGATATGTTAAAAATGTTTGCCTGTCTATTGGTATTCAAATGCCAAGGGCTGGATAACAGGCAAAATGTTTTGTGAATATTTTAGCTCCCAGCTTGCTCCGAGTTGAAGGAATATTGTGAGAAGGAGAATTTGAGTTTTATAATTCTCATCCTCCTCGATAATTCCCCAGCTCATCCAACATCCATCCAGGACCTTAACGAAAAATGAAGATTGTTGTTTCTTCCACCCAACACGACATCTCTAATTCAACTCATGGACCAGGAAGTGATTGCTACATTCCAGGCGTATTATCTCCGAATAACACCTGCAAACCTGGTGAAATCAACTGATAATAATTATCTGATTATAATCAGATAACTGTAAAGGAATTCTGGAAGGCCCTTACAATAAAGGATGCTCTATGTAATGTTGAGTCTTGGAAGGAAGTCACCCGTTCCTGCATGAATGGTGTATGGAGGAAACTTTGCCTCAATTTGTTCACGGCTTCAAGGGTTTCAATGTGAATAATGATTTGTCAAAAGCACAACGTAGCATTGTCAAAAAGCCAAGACTGTCGGCTTTGATGAGGTGGAGGAGGGTGATGTTGAGTTGCTGGACTCATACTGGGAGGAGCTCTCAAATGAGGACCTTGTAATGCGGAGAAGGAATGCCAGGTGGAGGAGTCAGAAGCAGAAAGTGAAGAGGTTGAGCACCTGTTATACTCTCATTAGTAAAAGGATGGTGGAGGCTTTCCACCTCATTGATGTGGGTCTCACCATCTTCAATGAAGATGACCCCAACACGGAACGCAGCTCAAGAGTGGCCCGAAATGTCCAAGCAGACCTCAGCTCCTATAAGTTAATTCAAAAAGAAAGCAGATGAAGGCGCTCAGACGAATTTGTTTTCCTTTTTTCAAAAAAAAAAAAATGAAGGGAAAGAACATCCAAAGGACGATGCCAGTGATCCCTCAACATCTAGCGGTCAAAAAACTAAACCGCATCTCATAGCCTCTCCAATTCAACATCCGTCAACACCACCACCATCTTCGCCAAGGTCATCTGACACACATGATCACCCTCCACTTGACCCACCTCCTTCCCCTCAACACTTCCAGAAACAAGAAGACATCAGCAGCAGCAGCAGCAGGTAACATCGTGTTAACATCCCCTTTCTTTAATTTTTCTATTTTTAGTTGTTAGAATTTATTAAATGCAACAGTATGCGGTAGTGTTTTTCACAATTTTTCATTGTTTGTATCTTAAACATTACATTACAAAACCACTGTAATCGTAAAAATAGAACAATAAAAATGACGATTGATGCAGCCAGCACTCCCGAACCTGCACCTATTACATTATTTATTTTGGGGAAATTGGTTATAATTTACAAGTTTGACATTTACACGACTATCTTGAAGAACGCAACTATGGTGTAAATCACGTGTCAAACTCAAGGCCCGGGGCCAAATGTGGCCCGCCACGTCATTTTATGTGGCCCGCGAGAGCTTAAAAGGTGTATTAAAATAAGTCTATGCTGCTTTACAGTGTGCATTGACCATAAACTACATCTCCCACAATGCATTTCGATTATGTTACGCGCCAAGTGACAGCTTCCCGCCTCTAGATAGCAGTGTATCCACATCAGTGTCGGCGATTTTTCCAGCAAGTGGAATTGAGAAATACCTACTTTTCATCCCAAAATGTCCAGGAAAAGAAAAGTTGATGCAGATGGAAGGCAGTTTCAAGAAAGATGGGAAAGTGAATACATGTTTGTGCTTCAAGGAGAAAAACCGGTACGTCTTTTGTGTTATGAGGCCGGTTCGGTCGTTGAAGAGTACAATCTCCCTCGGCATTTTGACACCAAACACGGAGCTAAAATATGCCAAATTTAGCCTCCAAGAAAAACAGCAGATTGTCCAAGAAATTAAAAGGCGGACTGCAATCGCAGCAGAATATGTTCACAAAAGCTACAGCTAAAAACGAGCATGCAGCAGTGAAAGCTAGCTTTATTGTGGCTGAAGAAATTGCCCGAGCTTCAAAGTCGTTTTCAGAGGGTGCATTTTTGAAGGTGTGTGAGCAAGTGTGCCCCGACCAGATACAAACATTTTAAAATGTCAGTTTGTCAAGAAACACCATCGTGGACAGAGTTAAGGAACTAGCGGGAAATCTGGCAACACAGCTGGCTGAAGAAACACGCAGTTACCTGGCATTTTCATTAGCTGTTGATGAAAGCACAGACAACGCGGATACAGCGCAGCTGTCCATTTTTATTAGAGGCGTGAAGTCGGACCTCTCTGTCACGGAGGAGCTCTTGACGTAGCTGCCATGCACGGGACCACAACGGGATGGGCATTTTTGATGTGGGTGGAGAATTCCGTAAGTAAAAGTGAATTACCGTGGGAAAAGTTGGTGGGACTAACTACCGATGGTGCACCTGCAATGTGTGGAGGAAAAAAAAGGCCTGGTGGGACTAATGAAGGAGAAAATGCAAACAAGTAACTGTCACACACCTCTGGTAACGTATCATTGTATTATCCATCAAGAAGCTCTCTGTGAAAGGTTCTGGAGCTGGATGATATAATGACCACGGTTATGAAAACAGTGAACTTCATTCGGGCACGTGGCCTGAATCACCGGCAGTTCCAGCTGTTCTTGCAGGAGGTGAGCTCGAGCATGGAGATGTGCCGTACCATACAGAAGTAAGGTGGCTGAGTAGGAGCAAAGTCCTCAAACGTTTTTTTTGAGCTTAGGGAAGAAATTGCTCTTTTCATGCAAGTAAAGGAAAACCCTTGTCTGAACTGTCAGATCCAAACTGGATGTGTGACTTTGCTATGTGTGTGACATAACGGAGCATCTTCGCCCAACTCAATCAGAGACTCAGGGACGCAAACAAGTCATCACGCAGTGCGCAGTACATGATCACAGCTTTCCAGCGTAAACTTGACCTTTGGAAGTCCAAGTGAAACAGGATATCTTGCCCACTTCCCTGTTTGTCAGAGCATCTCAGCCTCAGTTCCAGGTGCTTTTTCATGTGCTCAGTTGGCTACCAAACTGAGCCGGTTAATGAATGAGTTGATCGGCGCTTCTCTTCTTTAAAGCACAGCACTCAGGCTTTGCCATCTTTACCAATCCTTTCACCACCAACGTCTGCAGTGCACCTCATCACCTTCAGATGGAGTTAATAGAGCTTCAAAGCGATAGTGGTCTGAGAGCAAAGTTCCAGGATGCTGCAATTGAGGACTTTTACCGTCTGCTGCCCCCTGGTTTGATGCCACAGCTCCGACTTCATGCTGCTCGTGTTCTGTCCATGTTTGGGAGCACCTATCTGTGCGAACAGATGTTCTCAATAATGAATCTAAACAAGACCAAGCACAGATCCCGCATCACCGATGGCACCTCCACGCTGTTTTAAGGATTGCCTCAGCACAAGACCTAAAACCAGACATTGACACACTAGCCACGGGAAAACGGTGTCAGACATCCGGCCAGAAAACACATAGGTAAGCATTTTAATAACCTGAACTAAAAATATAATCAAATGTATCTCAACCAAGAATAAGAACAGTTGCATATGTGTGCAATTTAATGATTGTGCTTGCATTTTGTTCTGTGTTTGTTATTTTCAGAACATGATCAATGAATGAGGATGGTGTGTGAGATATTGTCTCAGGTTGAGGAGGGTCTTACTGGGTGTGTTCAAGGACAGGCAGCATCACCTCATCAACTTGACCATATAGTTGTGAACTGAGACAACCCTTATTTTGTTATTTTTAGTTAAATACAATTACTACTTTGTATGGTGTAGCAATGTATTCACTGTGTTTGCAGGTTTTTGTGTTCATGCAGACAAAAGTTTACTGTAATCAAACCATCTCTTATTAGTTGGATGTACATACGCCCTCTGCAAGGCTGTGTGCATCCATTTGTTTTTGTAAAATGCTACATGTCACGCATGTTCTTAGCAGCTCACAATTGT
>CM068963.1:381858-397483 GCA_035128595.1 Eptatretus atami
CCCCAACTGGTAAGGCCCAGGTGTACTTTGGTATCGTGATCTGAGGCACGTGACCAGAGACCTGTGCCGAACTAGCCGGCATTATAACCCCTGAGATGGCGGTGCTGTTAAGTGACGCCTAATCTTCAACATTTGGTGTCCGGAGTGGGGTGCGAATCCCTCCACCGCCGAATCTGTAACAATATCTTAACCATCCTTTGAGCTAGGAAGCTGAAATTTGGGGACAAAAGTGAAGATGTGCTTTGGCAAAAACAGTATTTCTTCTTTTTTGATTCATCAATTACTTTATTATTATCGATTTATCATTGACTTATTTATTTTAGTTCTCAACCTGACAATATCTCAGGCAACTTTTGAGCAAGGAAGCTGATATTTGGGCATGATAGTAAACAAGTGATTTGGCTATGAAGGTCATTTATGAGTTTTTGATTAATAAATTAATTTTTCGATTAATTACTTAATTTTCAAAAAGTTCCAGATTTGGATGAAACAGGTATGCTATTGAGGTATGCTATTAGCCAATTGATTGAGAAATTAATTATTTTACGATTATTATTTATTTATTTTAATTGTGCAATTAATCAATTATTGTACACCACAACCTCCCATTTCCATCCCCATGTGCTACAACGCACCCCAGCAATGTCGCATGTTGGAGGATTTGTTATTTATTTGAATTGGAGGAGATATACTTGTTTTCCTGCTTTCTGTTTGTTCATTTCTTCATCCGGGCGATATCTCAGCCATCCTTTTTTTAAAAATATATACAATGTCCAGGCTCATACAAGAATAAGAGCGAACAGAGAGAACGGATCATAAGAGGAGTAGGAGAGGGAAGCAAAAAATTGGGGAAATTGAGTCATTAGATCTGTGGAAAAGAGAGGGATGGGGCAGGGTACACACAGTAAACAAGATGGACACTACAGGTACTTTCAGGAAGGAAAGCAGGGAATTTGAAGGAGGTAGGTTTGGGGTGGATTAACAGGAGTCGAAGAGATCATGGTTTTGGATGGGGGAAGATAAAAGATGGAGGTGAACAACTGTTTTGAAGACCTGGAGGGAAGAATGGGATTGAAGAGTGTGTGTGTGTTTGTTCCAAAGGTGGGAAAAAAAGAGGAGTGAAGGTGGGCATTGATAATTATTGATTTTGGTAGTTTTAGCAGAAGGGGGTTGCTGGCGGACCTTGAGCGCCCTGCGGAAATATGGTTGGGGCGGGGGGGATCGCAGACAGAGCGGGGGGGGAGGTAGTAGAGGAGACAGTGGAAGACAGAAAGACCACTGACCTGCCTGCGGTGAGTGTGAGACACCCAACGACTCAGCCTCATCGCAGGAGATACAAATTATCCTAAATGTCTTGGTTTCTCCAGCGTGAAGCCGAGAAAGGTGAATGGTGGGAGCACCAGCGTAGAGGAGAGGGCAGTACTCCATCAGGCTGCGGGTAAAAGTTTTGTACGTGGTCAGGAGCTCAGGTGTGCTAAGAAAGGACTTTGCACGATGTAGGATGCCAAGTTGTTGACTGGCTTTGGAGGCCAGCTTGGAAATGTGGCTTTCCCAAGAAAGATCATGGAAAGAAAATCTTTCCCTTTCAGCTAGAAAGCTGAAATTTGAGGACAAAAGTGAAGAGGTGCTTTGGTAAAAACAGTATTTATATTTTTTGATTAATCAATTAATTGATTAATTACTTAATTATCGATTTATTAAGTCCGATTTTCTTTTCTTTCTCATCTGGGCAATATCTATCTTGGGCGTGTTTTGAGCGAGCTTACATTTGGACAAAACAGAGAACAACTGATTTGGCCATGAAGAGTATTTTTAGCCGCGTCGCGTTGCGAACGCTGGCTCTAAGAGAGCTCCGCGTTGTTCTTCTTCTTGTGAAAACAAAACCTTTAGGACACGGCTCTTGGACACATTTGTCCTTGTTGATTTATTGATGAATCAATTATTCATTTTTCGATGAATTATTTAATTTTCAAAAAGTTACAGATTCGGATGAAACAGTGGTGGTTTTGGTGTGCTATTAGCCAATGGATTAAGAAATTAATTTATTACGATTATGATTAAATAATTTCAATGACTGAATTAATCAATGAATCGATCAATAATTGTACACCGCTCCTTCCAGATTCAGTCTCCATGTGCTGCACGGCGGCATCGCCGGGCGCCACAGTAATGTCACTTGCTGGAGGATTTGTTATTTATTTAGCATGGGAGCGGTGTACTTTGAATGTACCTCCACTTGATTTTACTACTTTTCAACGTACCTTTGGCTTGTTCAACTAATCATCCTTTGTGTTTCCAGTTTTGTCGCTCCACATGGCTCAGATTTTTTATACGCGTCTGAGGTACATATCAGGTGAGGTTAGGTATGGGAGGGTGCACCAGAGCAGCACATCGCTGCGTCCACTTTCCGTCGGTACTCCAGGGGCCTGCATCTGGCCATCCCCCAAGGAGGATGCCTGGCACATCCCAATCTCCTTGAGATGCCCATCAACCTCCTGCAACCACAAGGCACGCGGTCATCCCGTTGGCCATCTCTCACGAGGTTCCCTCACCGAGATAGTCTGGTGAGCAGAATCAGCATCAGGAAATTGAGCCACATGTCCATACAGCCGCAGCTGATGCTGATGGGCTGTACAGGTAACAAATCTCATTTGAGTCTCAGCAACTACTCGTTGGACACAATCTGACCAGCGATAGCCAATGATTCTCCGAAGCGGTCCTGGTACCGAAGGAGTTAAGTCTCCGTCTCAGATCCCTGGTCAGAGTCCAAGTCTCACATCCATAGAGCAAGACTGGAAGCACCAACGACCTGAAGACTCAGACTTTAATCATCCTGCACAGGTACCGACTGCGCCACACCCCATGATCCAGTGAGTCCATGACTCCCCAGACATCTAATGACCTCCGGCTCACAACATGCAGTGCCATGAATACCACAGCCAAAGAAAGTGAATCTCTCATGACCTCAACATCCTCATTAGAACCAGGAACAGACATGATGGCAGCATCCAATAAATCATTGAAAGCCTGGATCTTTGTTTTGACCCTGAAAACCCATAGTCCCAGCGGCTCCGACTCCTCATCGTGCCTCAAGGTCCCCTATCAGGACATCCAGTGTTTCCGAAAAGATGACTCCATTATCTGTGAAATCAAGGTCAGAGATCTTGACATGCCCAAGCGAAGGACTGCAGCTTGATTTGTCAAACATCTTCCCAAAAATCCAGTCCATGCAAGTGTTGAGGAGTCTGGGGGCCAAAACAAACCCCTGACAAACTCCAGTAACAACTGGAAATAAGTTGGAGATGGAACCACCACACCTCACAGCACTTTCTCTACAAGGGTATAGCACAGAAATCAGATAAACTTTGGGGGCACCCCACATAGACAGAGAATCCTCCAGACGGCATCCAGATTCACTGAATCAAATGCTTTGCTGCGAGCAGCCCCTTCGCAACATAGGCTGCGAGCAGCCCCTTCCGAAACTCATCTGTGTTCGGTGAGGACCCTGAGAACAAGGATACAGTCAATCGTTGACTTCTTTGGTGTAAAGCCCAATTGGTTCTGGAGCAGATGGTGGCGAACCCAATGAAGAATTACCCGAGCAAAGACCTTGCCTGGCACTGAGAGCGTCGTCACCCCTCGGTCGTTGTTGCAGTACTGGTGATCACCTTCCCTTTCCAGAGAGGGATGAGGAGGCCCCTTTTCCAGTCAGTTGGGATGATGCCTGTGCTCCAGAGCACAGAACTGCATGCAGCAACACCAGTGCAGGATTTCCACCAGGCTTGATACCACATATCCCGAGGGCTTTGCCCCCATTCCATTGGTTCACCAGAGCCTGTGTTTCCACAAACAAAGGCAGTTCACAGTTGATTGGAGGGCAAGCAATGGGGAAAGTTATATCCCTGACATCCAACTAATCAGCCGGTGAGTCAGCCTGGTATAGCCGCTCGAAGTAACCAGCCCAGCAGGCCTTCATTTCAGATTCCACCACCCTCCCTCTAACAGCAGTACTCCAAGGGATAGGCTTGGAGGAGCACAATACACAAATTCCTCTGTAAGCAGGATGAGAATCACTCGTCCACAGGTGATGCTCTACCCCTTCACAGACTCCTCACACAAAGGCCTCCTTTTCCACCCTCAGTGCACGAACAATTATACGCCTCAGCTCCCTGAAAAGCTCAGCTGCAACTCTGGTCAATGGTATTCAATGTCCCTTGGGAGACAAAGTTTCTCTTTGCCTGCTGAAGGGTGCCAAGGCATCCGCCGGCAACATCAAGGATAGTAGTCTTGAAGGCACTCCACAACTCTTCAGGATTCCCCACATCACCCAGACCCCCCACAAATCCCCACGCAGCCTGTTCGCAAACTCCTCAGCTACCCTCTCATCCTTGAGCTTGCCAACGTCCAGCTAAGACTGGGATGGTACCATTCTCCTGGATTTAAGCTGCAACTTCAGAGATGCTACAACAAATCTGTAGCTGGTATTGAGGAACTGAGCACTCTGGTAGACTCTACACTTCAGAATCATCCTCCAGTGACCATCAACGATACATGGTCAATCATTGCCACACCAGCAGCATTGGAATACCAAGTCCAGCAATGAGGCTGTGGGTGCTGAAACCATAACCAGCCACCCCAAGTCCACAACTTCTTGGAAAGTCAAAGAAATTTGTGCTACTCTGGTTCACAGTTCCAGATCCATGGGGACCGATATGTCTCATAACCATCCTCATCAGTGCCTGCCGATGCAATGAAATCCCCCAAGACTAGAAGTGCATCTTTTCTGGGGCACTGATCAACCACAGACTCGAGCATGGCGTAGAATGTCTTCTTCACAGAGAGAGCACTCGCCTCAATCGGAGCATACATGGAGACCAGGTAAATGACACCCAAGGAGTGACAAATCCTCAGTCTCATAATATGCTCGTTGACTGGTGTTTTCCCAATTATCATGGAAGTCAACTTATTGGACACAGCTACAGCAACTCTTTGGGCATGGTAACCATCAGAGCCACCAGACCAGTCGTAGGTGTCACCACCCACCATGACTTTGGCACTCTCCGATCTCCGAACCTCAGAGTGATGCAATACCGATGTTCAAGGGCTGCAGCTCAGATGATAGCAGAGACAGATGATCATATTCTCTTAGTGATGGGACATTATAGGCACCCACCTGAAGGGACCGCCTCAGGTCAACCCGAAGGGACCTCAGCAGCACCCAGACACACTGCCGCAATCCAACTCACAGGAAGCTTACCCCGTGATTTTCGGTGAGTTGCCTGAGAGAGTCATGAGTCCTGGTGATCTCATATCATCTGTCATCCGGAGAGGGTCATCCAGTGAGCTGCCCTGCGAAGGGCAACTGCATATGAGGTAATCCCACAGAGTGGGTTTTCAGTTTTCTTTGCCCTTTAGTGTGTTTTGCGGAATGAAGGGTTTTATGGTGGCCGGAGTGCAAATCCTGCCATCAACCTCCTAGGAAAAGTTACCCACTGCAGGATGACGTCCGCAGATGCAGTTGGGCACCAGATATGGATGACTGTTGGCTCACAAGGAGCTCCTCCACCCTTTGACAGCTTTTGTTTTTAATTCTGCTGGTTGTCCATATCCATACACCCTCATCACCAGGAAACCTGGCGGAAGAGACGGTATAATCGCCAACAACCAGACCATGAAACAGGTCAGTACAGGTTCACATGGTACCTGTAGCAAGTCACAGATCTGGTCTGGCCTGACAATGTACATATGAAGACTGAACAACACGTCAGTCAGTTAAAAGCTAGATGTTGTGGTATTTGTGAGTAAGCAGTGGTAAATGCCTGTAAATGAACGAATAAAATGGAAGGTTAAATGTTATGTTTCGTTCAGCACGGATCAGTAAATGTAATATAAAATGCTCGATGTAATAAATTGATTTTGACTGCAGATGGCAGTATTGTATTGTAAACTGCCTGGTGAGATTCATGAAGATGTTGGAACAGTCTCAAACTAAACTTCCAGTATGGATGAGAGTCGCAGTTACTGGAAGGCACGAGATCGTTCTGCGATACTATATATACCTGTGAGGGAGGCGTAGAGAGACGGGTGACATGTGACGAGCCATGTGTTCAATTTAACGTTGACAAGTGAACGAGGTGTTAATGTCCAGAGCGGTTGTTTACGGGTGGAGCCGATTATAATCAGGTTGTTTAAAACTCATTAAGATTGTGCATCGGTAAAGAATTCCTTTGAGCTCTTCAATCATCCTTGACAAGCTAGCGTACGAGAGAGAACGTAACAAGACTCAATCGGTCAACAGCCCTGGTGGACGAGGTGAACACGCCTGAATTGAGCCGGCAGGACAGACATTGGATGGAAATAGCTCAACGCGGGAATCGTTGGACATTGCATCGTATGTCATGGTGAACTTCATTTGACTTTGTATCTGTCTATTTGAAATACCAGTTTAAGAAAGAAACGTTACACTATTGATGTGGTCACTGCAACGCCACTCAGAAGTCACAGACACCAACTGACAAAGATCCATTCGAGTGGTAGCCGACTGATACGATTGTTCACTCATGAAACTCAGACCGTGGATTGTAGTCACAAGAGGACGAGCTGGGTTCGGCATCAAGAACATACATACATCACCAAAGGGAAGGAAAGCCCAAGATGCGTATAACCCTGACAATGTCTATCGGTACATTTTGATTACAACTCAAATGAGGTAATGCATGTTTTGTCCGCTTTGTCCGATCCAATATTCACTGCCCAATGAAGATACGTTCATTTTCATGCGCAGAGGAAAGAAAATAGTGATAGCTCATTTAAAAAAATAAATAAATAACTTTGTTTTCACCTGACTTTTCAAGGCTTGTAAACAAAGTGATATACATGTAATATTATGTGAAGTAAATAAACATTAAAATCGGCTTGGTTGTGAAACATCTGCGTCCGTAATTAATTGGTTGAGAGACCGATGGGGAAATTGCCGAGAGATATAAATAATATGTACATGTACACACACTTCAAATTGTATGAAATGTACACGTCCACACAACATCACCTCAGTTTATGTACATTTTAAAAATTACCCCCGTGTGGGGGTGACGGTCATCTCTATAATACCACAATCCAAATGTTAGTCAGAACCCGAAAACAGTCCAAACAACCGTTTAAATGAAATAGTTCACAGAGATACACTAGATAATACTACTAATGACATAATAATAAATAATATGTATTGTTCATTTAGTACCCGGATTAACACATCAGAATCACCAGTAAGTGCAATACGTGTTCGGTCCGTCCACTCTCTGGACATTACATCTCGGTGTAAGAAAAAAAACGAAAAATAGGCTTAGCTCTCGGAGATTATGATAATCCTGTGGATTATTCTCACTGATTATAATGCAACTTTCAGAATGAAAATTGGTCAAGTATTTATAGAGATATTGAGGTTTGAAAAATCGTTAGACTAGCAAATCATTAATTATTAATTCCACAGAAGTTTCGTGACACTGCACAAAGTAACAGTATGAAAAACATTTGTATGCCAGATTCATTAATTATTAATTCATTAATTATGGAATGTACTCATTGATATATTAATCAAAAACCCGAAGCATGTAGAATAATATCACTTATCCCTCATCCGGATCCGTGGCCTCGCCCACAGCCTGCAGCCCTATGTCCGCCGTGATTATGTTGATATCGGCAAATCGAGAGGACCTGCCGAATTACCCTGCTGATGCACGAATTGATGCAATCGTTCGGCCAGAATATCGTTGTCAAGATGTTGCGTGATTAAACACCAATACAGTCACTCGAATTTATACGCCGACATACTTCTTAACAATCACCTTCGCCCCAGA
This sequence comes from Eptatretus atami, assembly GCA_035128595.1. Classification (NCBI taxonomy): domain Eukaryota; kingdom Metazoa; phylum Chordata; class Myxini; order Myxiniformes; family Myxinidae; genus Eptatretus; species Eptatretus atami. The sequence continues at coordinate 389,715 of CM068963.1, forward strand.
AACACAGTCAATCTGAACCACGCTGGCCACTGCTCAGACGCCATGACCGGAACTACTGCGCAGTTCTACTACGCATTTGGTTAAAAGATGACTCGGCATTTTGGCGGCGCGCACGAATTATATTTTGAAAATAAATGCCGACGTTTACATTTTGGGTTTGAAACTTTTGCACCTTCGGCGAAAATGTATAATATAAAAGGCTAAAATGTGTTTTATATTTATATTTCATTTCTCCTCCTCCTTCTTTGGCGAATCGCATCGGCGTTTTTGGCCATCCCAGATCAGTGACGATCAAACGGGAGGAAATTCAAAAATCTGTCCGTTAGATACAAGATAATATTTTTACATAATCAATAAACAGTTGCCGAATATCTGTAGAATGGCAGACTCGATAGGTTTTGAAAATGGCGATTTTTATAACTTACGTGACCTCGTGACCGTCCTGACCTTGAACCGGACAAAAGTTATATCGTTGTGCAACACTCATCGACCTCTACCCACATACTAAGTTTCATCAAGATCGGAAAGAAAAATTGTTGACAGACGTATGGACGGACGGACGGACGGACATTTGGTCCGGCTTTATTAGGTCATCTCGGTAGAGATGACCTAAAAATGAACAAGGTACGTTTACATTCTAATGAAAATAGTAATGATTAATATGTGAAATATTTAATTTAAAATAAAAAAAGTATTTTGTATGTACTGTATGCTGTTGAGATGTCCATCAATGTGCTCAGTTATCAAGTAGCAAGCTAGCGCATGCCAAGCCAGCCGTTCCTTATCAACAGTTTGCCGTGGAATGCTTGCTTGAGTGCTTAAGCCACTTGGCAAGTGCTCTACAAGAAACTTGGCAACTGAACACACCCCAGAATCATGACATGGCAACAAAGATAAACATCTACAGAATCACTTCTTTCAACCATGTCGATGAAATTGTCCCTTAGGTGGTGGGGTGGGAGGAGGCAGGGGAAGGGGTGGGGTGGGGAGAGGGACCTGACGTTGCATGGCAACGCCGGGTACTCCTGCTCGTGGCATTATAAATGAAACAAACCTATAAGAATAGAGCTATACTAAACGAGAAAGTAGGATTTGATGTAAATGTGTCGATGGATATGCCTCCACTCGCATTAGAAGTCATCCCACTGTTACGTTTGATCTCAATTAAAGGCCACCTGAGAAAGAGCATGAGAGAGAAAAGATAGATATCGAAGAAAGGAGGGGGGGGGACTAATATATATATATATATATATATATATATATATATATATAGATATTGTTACGGATCTGGAACCATTTGCATTCAACATTCAGGTCCCAAAAGTCAGTTATCCTGTTAAGTACATGTGAGACAGGTCCCTTCCTCTTGTCTAGTGGGAGAATCAAAGGTGTGCATTGCGATGTACTTTTAGGTAGGTTATTAAATCTTTACATCCAACGAACATCCAACAACCATCCCAACCCCATCACGATCCACTGTCCACCTGAGTCTCTGGAGCCTCGTATTTTGAGGCAAAATCTTTGTGAAGTACCTTTTTGGGCGAGTCCGCACGTGTGGAGTGGGCAGGATTCCCGGTATGGCCGAAACCCCGCCCAGAAAGGGCGGACCCATGGAAGCCCCGTCCATTCGGGGTGAACAGTGACATCAGTTTTACCAAGGCCCCTCCCTGCTGAGGGAGGTCCACAAAAGTTACGACGCGATCCTCAGCGGAGAGTTCTGCAGAGAGGAGTCTCGAGATTTCTGAGGGGGTTCGGTCGTGAGTTCTGAGTGGGTTCAGTCATGAGTTCTGAGGAGTTCTGGAGTTCGGTGGAGAGGAGTTTTCTCCGGTGGTTGGACCAGGAGTTTTCACGGTGGCTGTGAGCAGTCTGGTTCGTTCTTCACAGTGGCTGTTACGGGGAGAGGAGTTCTGTGGACCCCGACTATTCGCCACGCGAGCTCTGCCACGAGTCCCACACGTGCGACTGGGACCAAACCAATGACCTTTGGCAGGTGCCGCACTACAGAGCACACTTTCCCTCCGACGACCAGGCACCCACCGAACTCTGACCCCCAGCTTGTCCCTCTTCACGGCTGTGAGGGTCAAATTAAGACTCTGGGGTTTCTTTTCTTTTTGTGTGTGTGTCTGCGTGTGGCCAGTCTACAAGTAGAATTGTTTAAGTGTTTTTGCTTATTGTAAATATTTCCCTGCTTGCATATTCACGTCAAGTCTGGCCTTTGTCTTTATTTCACTGTAAATAAAACAATTGCAGAAATATTCCCAGTCCGTTTCCATCCTCTCTTGTATTGGTCCAGCATGGTTCGGGTCTGAGTATAAGCGGGGTTTCATCCCCGGTAATCGGTCTATCATAGCCGGCACGGCTTTGCCAGTTTCCGCTCGGCTGCACCCGAACCGGAGTTGGTAGTCGGTAGTTGGAACACTACGGCAGTCGGTAGAGTGAACCGGTTCGAGCAAGCCGGGAAACCACGCCCTCGGCACAGTTTCCCCGGTAGTTGAAATCGCATAGTTAATTAGGTAAATTGGTTATAGACAAATAGACCCAACGCTACACTGTTGAGATATTGGCGTCCACGGTCGGTTCAGCGTCCCACCAGCTCACGGAATTATCCGGAGGGACGGCCTACAATTCTGGGGAGTCTGGTGGGAGACGGCATAACCTCCCCCACCTAGTGGTCGTTCTCGCCACCGACCCCCGGCCCACAACAATATATACCGTATATACATACAGCATATATAAATAAATATATATATATATACACACAAATATGTTAGATGCTTCAACTTGGGTTAAGATCGAAAAAAAAATTTTTTTGAAGGTTTTGAACCTTTGCTCTGTTTAATCTAACAACGAATCAGTTCATCCTTGCATTGCAGTACTCCATCGTACGTGTCAAGTTTGGTCAAAATCCCTTCACTGGTTCACAGGTTATCAAAATCATCATGCACGGAAACGTGACAACAAAATAACCTTTGGAAGTGGAGGGTTACAAACAATTCATGTGCTTACTCAGAACAATCGTCGGCTCAATCTTCGTCTCTTCCTCCTCATCATCCCAATTATCCTGGAAGAAACATCACAGAACGAGTCATTGTAGCGATGGTGCTCAGATGGTGGGGAGGAAAGGGTAGCGAGGAGAGGGTAGAGGGCAGAGAGGAGAGAGGGGTAGAGAGGAGAGAGGTAGAGAGGGAGAGAGAGGAGGGTAGAGAGGGGAGAGAGGGGGGGTAGAGAGATAGAAGAGGGGGTAGAGATAGAGAGGGGGTAGAGATAGACAGGGGTAGAGATAGAGAGGGGGTAGAGATAGAGAGGGGGTAGAGATAGAGGAGGGGGGTAGAGATAGAGAGGGGGAGAGATAGAGAGGGGTAGAATGAGAGGGGAGGTAGAGATAGAGAGGGGTAGAGATAGAGAGGGGGTAGAGATAGAGAGGGTAGAGATAGAGAGGGGTAAGATAGAGAGGGGGGTAGAGATAGTGAGGGGGTAGAGATAGAGAGGGGGGTAAGAGATAGAGAGAGGGAGTAGAGATAGAGAGGGGTAGAGATAGAGAGAGGGGTAGAGATAGAGAGAGGGGGTAGAGATAGAGGAGAGGGGGGTAGAGATAGAGGGGGTAGAGAATAAGAGGGGGTAGAGATAGAGAGGGGGGTAGAGAGAGAGGGGGAGGTTAGAGAGGTAAGATAGAGAGGGGGTAGAGATAGAGAGGGGGTAGAGATAGAGAGGGGGGTAAGATAGGAAGAGGAGGGGGTAGAGATAGAGAGAGGGGTAGAGATAGAGAGGGGGTAGAGATGAGAGAGGGGGGGTAAGATAGAGAGGGGGTAGAGATAGAAAGGAGGGGTAGAGATAGAGAGGGGGAGAGATAGAGAGGGGTAGAGATAGAGAGGGTAGAGATAGGAGGGAGGAGGTAGAGATAGAGAGGTAGAGATAGAGAGATAGATAAGGGGGTAGAGATAGAGAGGGGGTAGAGATAGAGTAGGGGTGAGAGATAGAGAAGGGGGGTAGAGAGTAGAGAGGGGTAGAGATAGAGAGGGGGTAGAGATAGAGGGGGGATAGAGATAGAGGGGTAGAGATAGAGAGGGGTAGAGATAGAGAGGGGGGTAGAATTAAGGGGGGTAGAGATAGAGAGGGGTAGAGATAGAGAGGGGGTAGAGATAGAGAGGGGGGTAGAGATAGAGAGGGGTAGAGATAGAGAGGAGGGGATAGAGATTAGAGAAGGGGGGTAGAGATGAGAGGGGGGTAGAGATAGAGAGGGGGGTAGAGATAGAGAGGGGGTAGAGATAGAGAGGGGGTAGAGATAGAGAGGGGGTAGAGATAGAGAGGGGGTAGAATAGAGAGGGGTAGAGATAGAGAGGTGGAGTAGGAGATAGAGAGGGGGTAGAGATAGAGAGGGGTAGAAGAAGGAGGGGTGTAGAGATAGAGAGGGGGTGTAGAGATAGAGAGGAGGTAGAGATAGAGAGGGGGGTAGAGATAGAGAGGGGGTAGAGATAGAGAGGGGGTAGAGATAGAGAGGGGGTAGAGATAGAGAGGGGGGGTAGAGATAGAGAGGGGGGTAGAGATAGAGGGGGTAGAGATAGAGAGGGGGGTAGAGATAGAGAGGGGTAGAGATAGAGAGGGGGTAGAGATAGAGAGGGGGGTAGAGATAGAGAGGGGGGGTAAGATAGAGAGGGGTAGAGATAGAGAGGGGGTAGAGATAGAGAGGGGGTAGAGATAGAGAGGGGGGTAGAGATAGAAGGGGGGTAGAGATAGAGAGGAGGGTAGAGATAGAGAGGGGGTAGAGATAGAGAGGTGGTAGAGTAGAGAGGGGGTAGAGATAGAGAGGGGTAGAGTAGAGAGGTGGGTAGAGATAGGAAGAGAGGGGTAGAGATAGAGAGGGGGTAGAGATAGAGAGAGGGGGTAGAGATAGAGAGGGGGTAGAGATAGAGAGGGGGGAGAGAAGAGAGGGGTAGAGATAGAAAGGGGGGTAAAGATAGAGAGGGGGTAGAGATAGAGAGAGGTAGAGATAGAGAGGGGAGGATAGAGAGGTGGTAGAGATAAGAGGGGGTAGAGATAGAGAGGGGTAGAGATAGAAAGAGGGGTAGAGATAGAGAGGGGGGTAGAGATAGAGAGGGGGGTTAGAGATAGAGAGGGTTAGAGATAGAGAGGGGGTAGAGATAGATAGGGGGGTAGAGATAGAGAGGGGGTAGAGATAGAGAGGGGGTAGAGATAGAGAGGGGGTAGAGATAGAGAGGGGGGTAGAGATAGAGAGGGATAGAGATAGAGAGGGGTAGAGATAGAGAGGGGGTAGAGAATAGAGAGGGGGGAGAGAGAAGAGGGGGGTAGAGAGTAGAGAGGGGGTAGAGATAGAGAGGGGTAGAGAGAGAGGAGGGTTAGAGAGAGGGGGTAGCGAGAGAGTTAAAAGAAAGAGGAGAGGAAGAGAAAGTGGCGACGAGAGGAGGAAGAGGGTAACGAGAGAGGATAAAGATGCACAGACCCACACCACAAAATGATTGAGGTTCCTGAACACACAAATTTCCGTAAATCGAACCAAGAGGTATTGCACGTTGTTCGTTACCTTCACATCTTGCTGCTCGTCCTCACCTTCCCACCTGTCACCGTGCTGAGGCAGTGTGACGATTTCCTTCACCTCAGGTTCGAAGTCCTCCATGTCTGAGATGAACGTACAAGAGAACTTCAAAAGCACAGAAATCACATGCGAGCCACATTCCTTTGGCAGAAATTGCGAAAACGACCTGGAAAGCGTCTTATTCTGTTTCTCACCCCACATCGCATGGTCGGCCATGCCGGCGACTCCGCCGCGGATCTTATTAGGAAATCGTCACAACCGCTAAGCATTCTGGGATAAGGCTTTCACCGATTCGTCTGGAAGTGCACGTGGTCGTTGTCGTTGTCGTTGTTGTTGTTGTTTTAATAAATAAAAATTTCTCATACCTGCGAATTTACAAATGGATTTGATAAATTGATTCGGTTTGAGTTTTTTCTGCAACATCTGAGTCGTCACCCGCGTTTCAGATGAGCAGATGGAGTTGCCCACGAAATACGTGACTTTGTTTTGGTAGTTGTTTTTTTGACACGTGACCGTGAATGAGAGCAACGCCGCCTTTTTAAATCTCCATCAGATTCCACAGTGCAAGCTTGTTTTTATCTCGGTGACATTGTGCCATCTGACGGCTCAATCATCGAGACGGTTTTTCCCTTCAACTTCCTCCAAATTTTACAAACTTCAAGTTAAACTTCCTGCTTTCTCCTTTTCGGAGATTCCCTCTCATAACTTCAAATGAATGTCAAATGAATGTCAAATGAACGTCGCTCTCGGTTCCGGCTCATCAAGCATTCATTAATACTAGTACGTGCCCGTAAAAAAAAAAAAAAAATAATAATTAATAAATAATATTCCAACCGCGAGCAACAAACAACAACCACACAGGCGTTTCTTCGCTCTCGCGTGCCCGTACGTGCGTGGCGCGGAAGTTCGCATATCACAGTTACGATGATTCGCAATTTAGGTTTTAATGGCCAATTATTCAATTAGCGCCAACGTTATTTTGCCTTTTCGCAATGTCATCGCAAGGAAAAACAAAAGAAGAAAGAGAAGAGAGAAAAAAAAATTACTTCCTGGTTCGGAGCATACCAGCTCACTCTGATGTTACCGAAATTTATGCACCGGCTCATATGAAAACGATCATAACTTGCGGCATTGTGTTTATCTATAAATGCACATAAGAAATCGAGAAATTATTAGAATACACGAAGTCATCACTCTCCGGAAGCCGCGTCGTTGTAACCCGTAATGGCGAACGCGGCTGAGCTTCCCTTCCCCATCGGCCACGCCCACGCAACAACGTGTCCTGTCATTGGTTTGGAAATAAATGGCCATAACTTGGGAAGCACTTGTCCAATTAATATCAAACCTTGAAAAAGCACATCCTCAGGGCCCCAGCAATATACCTGGCAAGTTTCAATTAGATCGGACAGACACGACACACACACACACACACACACACACACACACACACACACACACACACACACACACACACACACACACACACACATTGCTGGAATTATAGATAGATTCATGTTACTCCATCCATCCCTCCATTGGGACTATGCTCTGTAGAATGTTGGTGCTGCCGAAGCAGTCTCCTTGACTATTGGACACAATCCTGGACGGGTCGCCACTCCGACACAGGATACCAGCATGCTGCACTCATTTTTGCCGACCTCGGAAGGATGACAGGCAGAGTCAACCCCACCTGGTATTAATTTAACAGCCGAGTGGGGTTTGAACTCAGGATCATAGGATCCCAAGCCCACCACCCGAACCATTGAGCCAACACCAAGCATGTAACTCCCAATACCACATATTCCTTTTTTCGTGAAAATAACAACTCGTGATGAGCCCACCCCCAAGAAAACAAACAAACAGTAACCATGTCACATGACAAAGTCCTCGGTCCGTTCAGGGACTCGACGATATCTCGTCCCACGACGAACACCTGGGACTGGGTTAAAAACTTGTGGAGGCATTTGTTTAACAGGGTTATATGCCCTATCGTCCTCAGGACCTGTCGTACTTCCAGCAGAAAGTCCTTTTCTTTTTTTGTATACCTTGTCGAGGCTCGTATGGGAGCTTACACACAATGCACATCAAGGGGGGCATGAGACAAGAGCGGCGGGAGTGGGAAGGACAAAACAGTGGAGAACAGCGACATTCGGAGATCTGTGGAAGGGAGAGGGATGGGGCGGGGAACGGGGAACATGGGGTATACAAGATGGACATC
>CM068963.1:426776-453635 GCA_035128595.1 Eptatretus atami
GGAGTGAATCCACCCAAGGGAAACCCGGGGTCAGTGTAATATTAGTTTAGTGGGTTAGTTAATATTTAACCAAAAGGAGGTTCGCTTTGTTGTTGGTGTTGGAAGAAGGCAGATACCGTCTTCGAAGGGTGAAGGAGTCCATTGACCGCTGGGAGCGTGGCTGTGGAAAGGTGAGTATGCGTAGAGGCACCCCGGGCCGGAGAAGTCGGCCAGAGTAGGCCATGGGTCCCAAGGACCGGATACGTGAATGGGCACACGGGCGACCTCGGAATGGGACCCAGAGCACCGAAATGCCACGTGGCATATATCGGGGGAGTAGCCAGGAAGGGCACTCCCCACCGTTCAATGACGGAGTAGGTAGGCTCGGAAGGAAGCCTCAGGCTGCCCGGGGAGTGCCGGTAGTTCGAGTTCGGCTAGATGGGAATCCTGCCAATTGAGCGCCACGCTGCTCACCCCGAAATTGTGGCAACGAGCACGAAGAAGAATTTGAGGGCCGGCCAATTTATAACAGACACCAACACAAGCGATGGGGATCATGTTGCTGAACCGAACAGTTTAAAAGAGACAGGCGTGTTGAAAAAGCCCGGGATAGTTTAGAGGTCATAAAGGATGACAGATAGTGAATGTGTTCCCCTTCACACCAGCCATCCTCTCACTCTCCGTAGGCTGCTGTATCCACCTTGGAAAGATTTGCTAAATCTGTGAGAGGCTATTCTGAGGCCCATTGGGCCTCGAGCAGATCCACCTGTCTCTTCCTTATTCCCCCAGAAGGACTCCTTAAGGGGTTGGTGAGTAGGCAGGTAGATAGGTTAGCCAGACGAGGAAGTAGCAGGGTTTGGGACACTATGGATTTCAAAAGAAAAAAAAAGAAGAAAAAAAAAAGGGGAGAAAGTCTAAATTTTGTTGCAAACTAAGGAGTGGGTATGGACCAAAGAAGGCAAGGTGATTGGTTGGGGGGAGACAGTAGGGAGGTCCGATGCCGTTTTTCGAAGCGGCCGCACTACGCAACTCCCTCAGAACTCACGGACCAGACCAGAGGCCGGCCAAGCCTTCATATGCCGGCCTGTTTGTGCTGCAATCTGCTGGTCGCATCTGGCATTGCCATGCCTTGTTTGCCTGCCTTCGCCTTGACTCCCATGCCTGCCAAGCCCTTTTGCATTTCCGTGTCAACCATCTCCACCAATGTGCGCCAGGACTATCTCCCAAGTTTTTGCAAGGGACTGCCCTGCAGGCAGCCACATGCCACGGACTGCTTTTGACCTGCGAAATGATTGACTTTGCTGTGTTTTTTTCCCCCACAGATCAACAGGTCCGGCCATGGTTGGGTAAATAGTAGGAAATTGTATATTAATCTTTAAAAATCCACCTGTTTTTTGTTTAGCCCCGCATATTGATTTAAGTTGTCTGAGTGAGTCTGATAGTTTAGTTACGCAGGCACTAGGTGTATTTTATTTTTGGGACATGTATTCAAATGTCGCACTCAGGGATCTGTAGGGCAAAAATGTACTAGGGGAAAAACCTACACCTGCAATGGCAACACGAAATGCTTTACGACTGGACATCTATAAAAAGGGTGGGGGGGGGGGGGGGGGTTGGGTAAGTGGGTATCGAATATGGAAACCATTCGCATTCGACACAAACAGTTGACCCAAAGTTAGTTATTTTGTAAGTTTACTGTGGATAGTTAGAATCTCTCCCCTGTCTAATGGGTTAATATCATGTGCCGGCTGCGCGTTTCTTTCTAGTTAGTTTTCTACATCAATCCCCTCCTACGTCCTTCAAGCCCCAATTCTCGCACGTGTTTCAGAGAGGGAGGACGGGGCGGAGCTCCACCACTTGCCTCAGAGCCCCGAACTCGCCACAGCAGAGTGGAAGCTCCTCCGTCCAAATCAGGGGTGAGATCGCCTCAGCTCTGATCCGCCCATCATGGAAGAATGTCTCCCCTATCGACACTCGGGGAAGACAACAAGAGCCTCTCTCGGGGGAGGACACCGAGAAACGCCGACACCCACCTCTCCAATTGCGGCTGGCACCACGACACCCCGAAAATGCCCCACCCAATCCGGAGGCGAGTTATAGGAGAGCGATCCTCCACCCGATGGGGGAGGATAAGAAGGTCGCGAGCTGTATCCCGTGTGGTGTTGGTTCCTTGGTTTCCTTGGAAGGGTCGTTCATGTGCTTTGGGTCTCTGGGCTCTCTGGTTGTCGGTCATCGTTCGTGGCGCCGGTCGTTCGTAGGATCCTGGCTGCGCTCATTGGAATTCTGGTTTTGGTGGGTTCGAGTCCCACCGTGTGGGGTTGTGTTGGAGCACTGCAGAGTGGGGACCCCGTTCCCTCCACGTACTCCGGTTCCACAAGTGCGAGTCGGTAAAACCGCACGAGGCGGCCAGGTACCGGCCCACGAACTCTGACCCCACTGCCTATCCTCCGTGGCTGGAGGGTCCAATAAAAGGTCACCGGTCTCAATTTTTTTTGGGTGTGTGTGTCTCTGTGTGGCACCAAGTCTGTAAGTAAAACTGTTAAGTGATTGCCATTGTACATTTGCCTACATTTATATTCGTGGATGAAGCTGCTCTGTGTTTCCCTCCCTATTGCCTATCTGTATAATAATATACTGTTAAATGTTACAGGTCGTTGTCTGTGTTTCTTCTTGACCCAGTATGTTCGGGCTTGAGATTAGGGAAGGCCGATTGTGCTGTAAATTGGCTATTTGGACCGGCGCGGCTTTTGGGTAATGCACCACCGCAGTTACGCCGCGGATCCGTAGTGTGGAATAGCGCTCGGTTGGACAAAGCCGGCCGAGGGTGTGGTTCCCCGTAGCTAGACCCGCATGGGGCTAATTGGTAATTGGAATCAGACTAAGATGACCGCTAACGCGCGGTCAAAAATATTGGCGTCCACGGTCCATTAAGCGACATCGACTTCAGAGTTATCCAGATAGTGACGAACCCCTTCTCATTCCCGGGTGTTCGGAGGGGAGACGGCCCAACTGCTCCATTCTTAAGCGGTCGATTCCCTCGCCCCGAACCGGCACTACAACCATATCATGTGCTTTTGACATGGTCTGGCCACCTGCCCTGCTCACTCAAAATCTCTTCCATGGTTACCAAGACCATCTCCACTCATGCTCACAGACGTCCCGCTGTCGCAGTCAACGTGTGGCCCAAAATGGAGTTCTCTATCCCTCTTCCTGTCAGGGCTGGTTTCCTAAAGGCTGCGTTCTGGGCCTGGTTCTTTTTCTTGGTTTTCATCAATGATTCTCCGCTCTCTGGGAAACTCCTCTTATCTCTTGCTGATTACTCCACCCTCTGTCTTACTATCTGCATTCCTCAGACGCGTCACTGCAGCTTCTTCGCTCTCTGCAGATCGGGGAAATCACAAACTGGTGCAACACGTGGAACATGTCATTTCAATCCTGAACACTCTCACACCTCACTATCTTGCTCCGAACAGACAGTTTAGAACCCCCCCCCCTCCATCTACTTTCTCAACAATCCTCTGGAAGAATTTCGTCAAGCTCTGGGTTCCCTAATCTCCAATGATCCTTTCCTGGAAAGCCCACATTTCAAACTGGCTCTAAAGCACAGTCGCCGACTAGTAAATCCCTCCGTCGTGCAAAGTCCTTCTCGGCCTCACCTGAGCTTCTGACCATGTCAAAGCTTCATTGAAGCCTGATGGAGTACTGCTCTCACTTCTGGGCTGGTGCTCTTGTCTCACTTTCTCAGCTTCACGCTATGGAAACCAAAGCATTTAGGATCATTGGTACTCCTTGTGATGAGGCTGGAGTCTTTGGGTCTCTCACTCTCACCACAGGCTCTCACCACTTCAGAGGGGGTCGTGGTCATTCTGTCTTCTACCGTCTATCCTCGCCTCCCGCCCCCCCCTGCTCCTGTCTGGATTGCCCACATTTCCGCAGAGTTGCCAAGGTCCGCAATCAACCCCTCTGGTAAAACTAACCAAATCAACAATCACTGCTCACCTTCCTCTTTCATCCTCTTTTCTGCTTTTGAAATAAACTCCCTCGCTCTGTTCAATCCCATTCTTCCCTACTGGCCTTCAAAACAGCTGTTCACCACCACCTCTTATCTTTCCCCATCCAAACCTTGGTCTTCTTCTATCCCAGCCGTTAATCCACACCAAACCCACCTCCTTCAATTCCCTGCTTTCCTCCTGAAAGTCCTGTAGATGTCCATATTTGTATACCCATGTTCCCTGTCCATCCCTCTCCCTTACCACAGATCATCACTAATGTCTCCGTTCGCCACACTGTTTGTACTTCCCACTTCCGCACCCCTCTCTGTCTCATGCCCTTGCTGTGGTGTGTGTTAAGCTCTCATAGCCTCGGACAAGGTATAACAAAAAATTGTGGACAGATGGGGTGTGATGACCAAGGATCGAATTTACTTAGATTTGGTGAAGATCGGATCCGGATCCGACTACTAGAATTTTTTAAGGCTTCTTCACCATTGAGAGATTTGTGCCAAACAAAAGATATATGGCGTGGTATTTCAAAAATCATTGCGGCGCTGAGATGTTCTCCTGGGATAGGGCAACGTGGCAGAGGTATTGCGCTGCTACGACCGACGCCTTCAGTTGATAATGGAACCACCAGGGTCTGTTCAGTTACCAAGAGCCACGTTTCGTTGGGTGCTTCCTTGATTGTTTAAGCCACTTGGCAAGCGCTCATACAAGCTGATTGGTAATGGAACACACACACACTACACACACACACCTCCTGGAGGCACCTGCCAGCCAAGTACCCAATGTATCCTTGGCTGTGTTGATTCCATGAGTTTTCCTCACCGAAAGGCACATCACCATCCTCCAGATTCCCACATGTGGTATCAGTTCCGATGGCGTCTAATAGAATAAATTCCCACCAACCTGTTTTTTGTCACCTCTAACTTGCCATGTAATGCCATCACATACGATTGGCAGCTCTTTATAAATAATAATGGTTTGCATCTTGAAAACGGGTTCTATAATGCAACGTTCGTTTATTATATCACTTGTGTGAAATTCCCCAAACAAGGGTGAACGCCACACAGGTTTTTGGGTTTGAACAGTACGTACTGTATTCCGGTAATCACACTGACTCTCAATCTGCCGATTACCAATAGACATTGAGATATTGGCCGTGTGTAGGTGTGTGTGTGTGTGTGTGTGTGTGTGTGTGTGTGTGTGGTGTGTGTGTGTGTGTGTGTGTGTGTGTGGTGTGGTGTGTGTGTTGTGTGTGTGTTGTGTGGTTTTCAGAAAAGCATAACTTTTCCTCTGCTAACTCACTCCCCCCTACCCTCCCTCTCTGTCCCATCCTCGCTCCCCTCAACCCCTCTTGAATAACAGTGCAGCACTCTCTTTCCCTCTCCACATCTATAAATAAATATATTATTTATATAAATATACATTATATGTGCATCATATATACATATATATATATATATAATATATATATATATATTGTTTGGCGCGGTTCTTGGAACCGCATGCATACACCAGTAGGTGTCCCGAGACAGTTATGCCATTATATACGTGCAGATAGACCCCTCTTTTGTTTTAGTGGGAAGACAAGGGAGTGTGTGCGATGGTCTTAATGTTCGGTTATAAATGATTTTTCCACTTTTTATTTCATCCCCACTCTTTTTCTTTTCTGAGGCAAAATCCGCTGCGTACGCTTGGGCTGGACTAGCGTTCGAGCTTCCAACCGCTGCCGAATAACCCAGACATGTGCAGCGAGTCACGTACGCTTGGCAAGCAAAGGTGACACCAAGTTGCCAAAACCAGCCATGTGCGCTGATCCTTACCGCTTGTAAGGCACCCAGGTGGGTGGGCTGGACCGGCATCTGCCCGAAACCCGCCCAGGCTGGCAAGACCACGTGAGGGTCGGGGCCAGTCAGAATGCCCGAGCTCGGCGATGACGTCAGATTCGGCATGAGGTCCTCCCCATAGTGCGTCCCACCGGCTCTATAAAACACACAGAGAAATCTCCGAGTTGAAGAGAAGTGAAAGTGTTGTGTTCGGGTGGTGGGTGCTCTCACGCGGACGTGTTCCTGCTTCTTGACTCCGCCCACCGTCTCGGCCTCGATGAAAGCGCAACCTCTGCCTGGTCCGCCCTGCTGCCAACCCTCGCCTCTGCTCTCCTCCATTCCATTCCTCACTTCAAGCTCCTCCTTCCAGAAAACGATTTCCACACGTGTGGCTTGGGACAGAGACACGCAACTATTTCGGGTACGGCACCATGGAGCATCCCCTCCCCCCGAAACGCCCGAGGTACTGAAAGTATAACCTCAAACTCACCCTCTCTCCTGGCTGCAAACAGTCGCCTATTCATTGGGGTTTTTTCCTTTTTCTGTGTGTAGTGTGTGTCTAGAGTGTTGCTGGTGCCAGTCTGTTAAGGTAAGCTGATTAGAAGATCACCTTATTGTTGTTACTTTGTTAATAATCTCGCGTCAAGGTCTGCACACTGTGTCTACTTTTGGTAAGTTACGTTGTATAATGTCGCCCCCAACCCTCCTCTTTCCCTGCGTTACATCCCAATAAACCTTTGTTGTGCCACATGCTTCCTTGCTTGCTGTAAATAATTCATCATTAGAAATGTTTCCTAGCTCGCCTTTGTCTTTTTCCCTCATTGGTTCACGCATGGTTCAAATCCAGGTTTAGGCCGGTCTCCTTTATTCCAATGGTCTGTTCTTTCTACCAGTACGTCCTTGGCAAGTGTGCGCTCGGCTGCTCCGATCGCGAAAGGTAAGACCGATCCGGTAGAGTGATCCGGTTCGGACAAAGGCATACAAGAGGGGCGTGGTTCCCCGGATGTTAAACCGCATGAATTATTAGGTAACGTCTATTCCATAGTTGGAGGACCTAGGTCACGCGATTGAGTTATTGGTTCTAACGTGCGGTTAAGTGACCTGCCCGTGGCACGGAATTATCATAGAGCGATGGCCTACAAATTTTCCGGGTGAGTCTGGTGGGAATCGCCGTAGCTTCCCCCACCTAGTGGTCTTCTCACCGACCGACAGCCGGCCGCAACAATTATGATATAATAATATACTAGCGATACCTGTGCAGCATGCACGGGATAGCAGTACAAACATAGCTGGTAGCAGACGACAGACCGTACACACCGGGAATGACAAAAAAGTACGCATTGTGGCAAAAATGCAAGTGGTATCTATGGAACGCCAAAGACTTCCCGAAAGCATTGGTCGGCGATGTCCGCTAAGTGCCGTGCAGCACATTTTATCGGGCATCGTGTGACGGCGAGCCGAGTTTTAAGTGTGCAAGGCTTGGTATTATAAATAGAGGATAATATAATATACATAATAATATTATATATATATCCTATATATACATATACACACATACACATACAACACTACAAGCCACCTCGCTTCGCTGGACGAGAAGTACTAGAGAAGACGGCAGAGAGATGGGGGGGAGAGAGAGAAAGGGGAAGGTAGAGAGGAGCAGAGGAAGAGAAAAGGGAAAACAGGTGGGAACAGCAAATTAAACAGGCTTACCTGCCTGTGTAACCCCCCCGGGGATCCTTTGACTGGTCGTAGGGTTACATGACCATCACCGCGAGCCTCACACAAAGCGCCATTTCTGTGGTGTTTTGTTTTTAACGGCGATGCCCCGCTTCACACAGGAGCGACAAAAGGTATTCATAAGCTTGAACCGTTCCTGAACCAGATAGTACTGGACAACCGACTGATAGTACAACACAATGACAGGGAGATCGCAGGTATGGGAGGGCATGAATGGAGTCATTGCTGCGTCGTTCGCTTCAATGTGTTTGCTTCTTGATGTTATGGAGTTTCAACTGCTGCCTGATTTTTTGTTATCCTGTTTTTTGTCATCTTTTGTGAACTTCGATCTAATGTCCTTCTGCCTTTTTTTTCTTCTTGTGTATATAATAATAAAATAGGTGTGTGTGTGTGTGTGTGTGTCCTCCACAACTCTCAAAACTATGAAACCTAGCGCCTGAAACTTTGCATGCATACTAAAGTGAACTCCAAATAAATGCACTAGAGTGAAACTGGTGTGTGTATTTAAAACATCCATTTGAGAGATATTAAATGGACATTAAATTATATACTTTATTAGGCGCATCCTCAGCACCTCACTCTTTGGGGTCTTTGGCGTATCCTAAGGTAACTTCGCTGGGGTCTCAAGCCACCATGGTTTTTTTGGCCTGCTCACCATGCCTTGACTGGAACAGGCGCAACGATTTCTTGAAGGATGAAGTTTTTTTTCACTTCCTCACTCATACATATGAATAGGCAAAGCCTTAGAAGCGAAACTAGATTCTTCTCTACATTCGCCTTCTAAAATATATCAAATTAAACAGTCTTTTTTGCGAAGAAAAAATAAATTTACCCTTAACATGTACCTTCACAACAACAATACACCACCTACAACAGGATCCTCAGTCTGCAAAAATACACTATTACCTTCAACGTGTACTTCACAATAACAACTACAAACGCCTAGAACAGATCTCATCTGAAAAAAAAAAATCCTCACATACCTTCACAACAACTACAGGAACGCCTAGAACAGGATCTCATTAAAAAAATTAATAATTACCTTCAACCATATACCTCACAACAACTACACAACCCAAGAAACAGGATCTCATCTGAAAAAAAAATCCTCAACATTACTTTCACAACTCAACTACCAAACCGCCTAGAACAGGATCTCATCTAAAAAATTAATATTACCCTCTCACTTACCTCACAACAACTACAAACCGCTAGAACAGGATCTCCTCTGAAAAAAAAACATTCCTCAAACATTACTCCAAACTGCAACTAACACCGCCAAGATACAGGATCTCATCTAAAAAAAATATTACCTCACATTACCTTCAACGAACAACAACTACACCACCTAGAACAGGATTCCATCTAAAAAAAAATAAAAATACTAGAAGCGAACGTAGAATTCTTCGTTATGATTTTTTGATGATGCGGAGATATCTTTATTAAAATCAGTGGAGGAAATATCACCATTGGTCTGATTTTTGGGTCTTTCATGTCTCCGATGATGCCTTTATCTCCCGGCAATGCTCATACCCATGACAAAAACCAGAGGCAAAAAAAAAACGGAAGCAAAAAAAAAACTGGAAGCAAAAGGGTCGTAGCCAACGACACGGATTCCAAATTGCCAGGTATTGTGTTGTTGTTGTTTGGTTGTTTCCAATTCTCATCATGTGCACAGGCGTTAAGTATGAAGCTCACTGACGTTCGCTATTATCAAAATGCTTGTTTAATGCCATCATAGACGAATTGTTGTACGTTCTGTAAGTTTTGAATATTAGGAGGTTGGAGCGATTTCCATCCATTATCTGATACGAGATTTTCATCGATCTACTCTCACGGAGCTGATTAAAGCATATCATCAAAGATATTATTTCTGTTTTTTAAAGATTAGATATTGTCAGACTAAAATAAGTGTCAATATGGAGGAAATCTTGAAAAATTTTAAGAACATAACGAGTCTTTAACGAAAAGCTATATACCTATATTTTTTCAAATGAAGGCAAGCAAGGGCTCTGTTCCCATCCTTCTTCCTGACATACACCAAAAAATGTGAAATTTCCAAAGCATTAAACTTATATTTTTTCTACTATTGGAGAATTATATTGAGTGAACAAAAAATTTAGGAATGTGCCACAAATTACCAAGCTTTCTTATATCGGCTGCTCCGTTAGGGGTCGCCAACAGGCGGATCATTCCAGTTAGATCGCATTACTGATTTGGCACAGGTTTTACGCCGGCATGCCCCTTCCTGACACACACGCCTGGTCGCCTCTTACGAATCACAGGGATAAGGATTTGGGTTTCGATGATTTCTGGGCTGCCTACAACCCTCTCATAGCGCGGCCGCAGTGCAGAGCCCCCGTCCTCAAGCGATCCTCCATACCCAAGCCTCCAGTATCGGATTACAGCGCACGCCACTACCCAGGTAATCCAAAATACAAGCTTCATATGAGATAATATATTTGATGCCATTCAACGTGTGAGGCCTCGTGCCCTGTCCCAAGAAAACTGCTTATCCACAGCGTCTGCACAGATCTGCGTCTAAAATTTCAGAAATTTTGCGATATACTCCTGCAGGGAATCAAAGCAAACCTGGTGAAAACGGATGTTTTAATAATAAAGTTGTAAACTCGCGGACCAGGAACCGATGTTATCATGAGACCTTTCGACAGACGAGCAGGCAAACTAGCGGAATTAACTGAATGTAATATTTCATGGGCGATTAAACTTGCGAATGTCTACAGTTGTTGTTGCTGATTAAACAAAGGAACTCTTTTGTGCTAAAGTAATTATTTGAACGAATTAATTTTATTTATTAACTGTTTGCGTGCAAAGTGAAGACTGGCTTACAGTTAAGAAAGGGATCCTTTTGGTATGCAGCGATAGCCTGGCCAGCCGTTAATTAATACAACCATTTAATTGGAGTGTTTGCGTGAGTGCTTAAGGCCACTTGCCGAGCGCCCTTGCAGTCTATAGCAGTACCGCTCTAAGTCATTCTGAGCAAATCCATTCACTCACTGTGGAGCTTTTGCCGCGCCAAAACGTCCATTCCGAGTGAGTGGTTCATGCGCCGCCATCCTGAGAAGTGGTTTGTGCTCCTTTCTGAGCAAGTTTGTGAAATAACACCGTTTCCGAGCTGTTTGCCATATTAATGTGTTTTCTCTCTTAAGTTACCGAGACCAATATTTTTTTCCACCCGTCACACGCGCCGTTTTATAAAGATGAATGTGTTGTGAACATATCCCTGAAACGTCTTAAATAACTGCAACGTTGTTTTTTGGTGAAAGCTACTAAAGTTTTTGGTGTACTGTAGTCCGTAATCGCACTGATTCCAAGCTGCCGGTTTTCCTGAAATTGCCGATATCAGCCAAGCACTAATTGTGTGTGTGTGTGTGTGCGTGCTGTGTGTGTGAATTCATAAAGTAAAGCATATTCCTGTGCTACTTCCCACTCTCTCTCCTTCTATCGTCCATCCGTCTCTCTCTCGTCTCTCTCTTCTCTCTCTCATCTCTCTCGACAGTGGTTAAGTCTGGATGGTGTTGTCTCTGGAACGTTCCGGGCCGGTGTTTGCTCTGGACGTGTCCGGCGGTGTTTGTCTCTCTGGACGTGTCCGGGCGGTGTTTGTCTCTGGACGGTGTCCGGGCGGTGGTTTGTCTCTGGACGTGTCCGGGCAGGTGTTGTGTCTCTGGACGTGTCCGGCGGTGTTTGTCTCTGGACGTGTCCGGGCGTGTTTGTTCTCTGGACGTGTCCGAGCGGTGTTTTGCCTCTGGACGTGTCGGGACGTGTTTGGCGCTGATGTGTGGGCAGTATTGTTCGGGGCGGTGTTTGTCCCTGGACAGTCCGGTGTGGTGTTTGTCCTCCGGACATGTCTGCGTGGTGTTGTCTCCAGGCCATGTTTTTAATAGTATGACAGTATAAAATGGATTGCAGACATTATTGTGGTTTCTATAAGTTCCATAAATATATCAAGTATGTACAAAATAATACATAGCATAGTATTGTTTGAATGTACATCTGATTGTCCTGTGTGTGTTTTATAGATCATCTGGTGAGGGAGGAGCCCCAAAAGCTGATCAGAATGATCGGTAGGC
The DNA here is from genome assembly GCA_035128595.1 of Eptatretus atami. Classification (NCBI taxonomy): domain Eukaryota; kingdom Metazoa; phylum Chordata; class Myxini; order Myxiniformes; family Myxinidae; genus Eptatretus; species Eptatretus atami. The sequence goes on from CM068963.1 coordinate 438,411, forward strand.
GATTTCCCAGCATTCCCATTGGTGCACAGATGCTTTCCAAGAAGTATCTGCCTCTGCCCCTTTTGAGGCCACGGCCACGCCACGCGACGGAGCTCAAGAATTAACATGGGTGTGGGTTTCTGGGAGTGTTTTCCGCCATGAACGTGTGGCTGGGTACCAATTGGGGGTCGAAGCTGAGCGGAGCATCAGGGCAATTCAGACGACAATGCCTGGTTGCATGAATGGTTAGGGTGGCGAGCTTGGGGATCCATAAGGTCTTGAGTTGAAATCCGATCGGACCATTTCATTAATACCAGGTGGCAGTTAACTCAGTCTGTCATCTTTCAGAGGTCGGGCGAAATGAGTACAGCTTGCTGAGATTATAGAGCCATTTGAATATTCTGTGGCAGAGTGGTGACCGATCCAGGATTGAGCCCAGTAGCTTAGGAGACTGCTTCAGCAGCACCGACGCTCTGGTACAGAGTATGGTGCCCAATGGATGATGGCATTCTCCTCTGCTTGCTTTGTCACATGGTGGAACAGTGCTTGATGGCAATGCCTCCCGAGAACAGCATCATCTTATGTAGCATCATCCAGACAATTGGTGTTGATCTGTATGTCTTCATGCAATGGATGTATTTGACATTCGACTGCAAAGCAGGAAGAATTTTGGCAGGTCGTAACAGATTGGGTACAAGTGTAGTGACTTTTGTAACTCAAGCTTTCTCTTCGACCTGTCTGAATCTAGGATTAACGTAAGGAAAAGGTATTTACTGTGCTCTGTAATACTCGAGCAGGCGGCGATGTCTGAGGTATTATCGCTCAGAGAAGACACATAACACCAAAAACCACAATTAAATGTAAATATTATCCATTGTTGTCATCATTAAATGTAAAATATATCCATGTTCTGACATAACAGGATGAAAGGTGGCAATTTTTGGTTACCGAATGAAACTTTCATGATCTAGTTTTTATTTCAATTTCTTTACATCGGATAGGTGTCATCACTGGCATCATTCAGTAATCGCTTCCTCAACCTGTGTAAGTGGCGAAAGTTTACAGTCTTTGCAGAACACAGTTCCCCGTGGCAGGAGATGTTTTAGACTTGCATCGAACAATGACAGTTCAACACACATATTTTTTCGACAACCACATGGATTGACTCCATCAAGTTCAACAGGTGCAGACATTTTTTTGTCATCCAATGTAATAAGCAATACCATCTGACCCTGACAATCCACCGTGGCTATCTGTACTAGGGGCATTGAATGTACTGCTGGGTACATCACCATGAAGATAGCCAACTGAATAATTTGCCTCTCTTTGAATGCTGCCTCAAAGCATCAGCAGTGGGGTGGCAAACTCTGTTTCGCAGACCGAGCCTTCGTGCAGAATAAATGATGTCGCGCTCGGTAACACTTGAACAAGACCTGTCCGTACAACTGACATAACAATTGTTCCAGGAAGAGGAACCGGGTTCCTGGCAACAGAACTCCTGTCCACGATTCGGAAACGCTGCCATGATAAATCCCTCATTCGGCTGATAATGGTCAAAGAGGCTTTCTTTTTGCCTTTTCCATGGAAGGGCTTACCGAGTCACATCCAGGAACGTATGAAGCCCAGGATGGCTTCACCTAAAGAGTGGCCCATAAATTCACCGAGAGAATTGAACCAGGTTGAGGACTCTGGCCTGATCTTTTACCTCCTGTCGCGAAAAGGACCGTTGCGGAAAGTCCCCGTACCCGAATAGAGTGATCATGTGCGACATCGGAGTCTGGGGCCGTATGAACGACAGTACTGTGCCTGCGTGAGGCATGCTGGCAGTGCAGTACAGACACAATATCTGCTTCGCAAATGAATCTCACATCAGATCATCCTACCTGCGACAACAGTGGCCTTCCCCTCAATCAGTCGTACCTTTATGACAGATGTCCATGGCCGATCTAGAGATCGAAACAGGAAGTCCTGCCAAACCCTGTGTACTCCATCTGAGAATATAGGAACTCGACTGCTGTTCCTTATTTCTGCCGCTCAGAGATAAGTTCTTCCAGGATAGGGCAGCCTTGCTTCTGGTCTGTAGATGGTGATTGGAAAATCGAAACTGATTTGATCCACTTCGAATATGTTCAGTTGGAACTTGATTGAAAACTCTGGTAGCGATCAAAGATGACGTCGATCCTGGACGTACTTGCCGAGTCACATAAATGACAAGACTTGGTCAAGAGCATGGTTTGCCAGTTGGCCGAGAGTTCCAGGTAAAGATGGCCAAAAGAAGACCATGGATGGAGCCTGCCATATCGACAATGAGTGCGCCATTCGCAGGAATATACGTCATTTAAGACAGCAGGAGAGCTGCTTTAATTTGTTTAGTCCAAAGACACCGTCTGTGCTAGCCAATGGATATGAACTGGAACTGAGGAATGTGAAAGCACAAGTTCGGTCTACAATTTTTGCTTTAACAAGAATCAGTAATCTGTAAAAAGAGTTGTCAGTCCCGAGATTTTAATATCTGAATTCCTTGATGGCGGGCCAGCCTGCCTGTAATGACTGCAATTTCATTTTTGTGATGGGAGCATGCACATCTTGACTGCCAGTAGCTATAAACGTTCCCAAAGGAAACTTGCAGTCGCTTCTTCACCAGCAGCTCCAGGGCGTTCCATAATGTCATTCCGCAGGACGGTGGTGGCTACGACACCAGAGCTGACACTGATCAAATCAGAAAGATGCAGGTGAATGGATTGTATGACTATACATCAACTTCCTTCGAGAGAAAGCACTATCTTTCACAAAGCACTATGCCTATATACCACACTTTTGTATTTATAGATGATTAAATGGTTAAATTTTCACCCCTTTGTTACATGATTTTTCCCTACAAACTAGATATCTGGTCCAGTATCTCTGGAATGAATCTATCTTCCAGTTTCATTTATTTCTAAGAGGGTTGCCACGAAAAGTCCTAAAAGCTCGGTGCCTCACGGCCTACAAAGCCATGCATGCCTCTTCTTTCTATTGTTTGGCATTTTCTACAAGCTGATGGCAATGGCGTTTTCTTCTATCGTTGGCATTTTATTCAAGTATGCAATGTCCTTCTTTTCTATTGTTTGCCCTACATGGCAATACCATGTTGAAAAGGCCTCTTTTATGGCACTGGACATTTTTCCCCAAGAATGACACAAAATTAGTGTGTATGTAGCTAGGTGTGGTGTAAATAATAGAACAGAGGAAAAAAATGATAATATTAACGTTATAACAGGAGAAAATTGTGGACGAAATAATAAGAATGGAAAGATGCAAAAGAGTCTAAAAAAACAAAAGGAGAAGTTTACGTCAAAATTCATCGGGCGATTTTCCTCGAACCAAGTGTGGTTCACAATCTCCTGTAAACACGGAATGTGTGTTGGAATCAATATAAAAACACACAGGAAACACCTCCACTCCATTGAGCAATAACATTTTGTCCACCATTACGAGGGTTCAGCAACCCCAGCAACGTGTGAAGATTCTTGTTCATGTAATAAAACCAGTTGAAAACTGTATAACCTCAACCTGCATCGGAGTCTTTCCTGTGGATCTGTTGGAAGCATCCCCCGTCAGGAGGGAACCACAGCTTCACTCGCAGAGGGTGGTGGACTGGTACACACGCATTAAGTCCACACGTGTCAGGTAACATGCTGTAAATAAGCAGAAACAAATGTATTTGTGAATAGAATCCAAACCAATCATCACAATACGACACTTACATTTACTTGATACGCATATTTCAAGGAACTACTCATCAATGCATATGATTTGAATTTCAAACTAATAAAATGGCATTTTGATTCAACAATACGTGATGGTGATACACCACAAAAGATTTTACTTGGCTCTTCAAAACAAACCTCTCAACCTCAATAATTGAGTATTAAGTCTTTAGGTTTATTATTCGGTGAGGCGAGTGAATAACAAGGTCATTTATTCTGATTACGTGAAACAACCCTGCAACCCTTCCTGCAGAAAACTGACCTTTTGGAATCCCGGCTGCAATTTTCCGTTCATTATCATGTAACTTGAATGAAGAATCAATATCAAACCAGGAAATGGCAGGAGATCCAAATAAATTTTTCCCCCACAATTTTCAAGAATTCCCTGGAGAAACAATAAGCTTGGCCTCTATTTGTTTGAAATGCTTTCTACTCATGCAAGCTGAGAAAACACAAGACCTTGCATCATCTCCAATCTCTTATATAAAGTGGCGTGCCAGGGAATGTGATGTGATTGTTGCTGGTTTTGGCAACAAGTAGACAAACACAGAATGTAATGAAGCCCAAAATATTATCTTGAACTTGGTGTTGGACTGGAACCTTTCTGTAAAGTCCTTTTGTCATCACATTCCAACAAGCGGTCTCGGCCGCGTTTCCACATCATGGTCAAGCGATTGGTGGTTGAAGCCTATTACTAGTGAAAAGATTTATTGAAAATTTAATCTGTGCCAGAGACAAATGAAACAAGCCAAAAATATGTCCCAACTTTGAGTGCATTGTTGTTGAATGAAATTTTTAAAAAGAAAAGAAAATCAGTTACAAAATAATAATTACAACGAGAAGCACTATATTAATTAAAAACAAAAATAAATGCAGTCAAGTTTCATCAATTGTGTGTGTAGTTTTGGGAGAAGAGAGCAAATACTTATTTTTTTTGGTAAAAAAATAATGAAAATAAATAACTAGGTAAACTAATGAGCGAGAATTTTGTATTGGCAATCAATACCACCGTTCGTTTCCGGTCATCAGATACAAAAACATTGGCCAAGTTTCATCAAAATCGTGTGTTTTGGTTCAATCAAGCAATAATGCTGAGGTGTTCATTGGACTCACTGACTGACTCCCATCACCGACTCCCTGACTGACTCCGCTCAGACAACTGTTTGAATCGGCAATCAGCTAATCCTGACTAAAGTCCATGTGAGGTAATTCATACAAATTGAAAAACATGACTGTGGCAACTTTCAATAAATAACATGAATTAATTGCATGTATGAGAAACCCTAGATATACAAAAAATGGTGGCCAATTGCTGTGGCAAAAAAAAAAAAGTGAAAGGATGAAACAATCATCGTTTCATTCCACAGTGGGAGAACAGTAGATCATTGCCTCCAATACAGTGAATACTGTGGAACCTTCCCAACCCTTTCCCACAAATAAACAGATGTTAACTGAATAGCATCGCCCATGACCATTTGTTCATAATGGCAATGTGCTGAACAAGCCGAACAACAAATCCACCGCCATCAAACCATCAGATAAACTACAAAAAATCATATCCTTCCTCAACTCACACACCTCAAGCACCATCAGATATAACAGCAAAAACATCAGTATACTTCAACAAAGACTAAAAAATAAAAAACAAAAGACAACTAAATATAAAATGACAAAAAAAAATAAAAAAAACAAAACAAAAAAAAAAAACATAAGGGAGAAAAATAAAAAATTTAAAAAAACAAAAGGAAAAGAAAATAAACCACAACAAAAAAAGACAATCAAAATAAAAAAACCATTTCCCTCAACTCAACACAACCATCACTCACTATACCATCAGATATACCACAGCAAAACATCAGATATAACTTCAACAAAACATTTTCCCTCGACTCAATCAACACTCAAACACAACATCACTCACTAAAACCATCAGATATACGACAACGATACAGACCTTCACATCACGCACAACCTCAATAACCAAACATCAACCTCCCTCCACAGATCAGATCCCCCCACACCAATTCCATGATCATGCACCATTGTAAACAATGATACTCCCTTTTATAATAATATATGTCACATTAAATTGAATCCAAGGTATTTTGAGAACACGATGCCAAGCGCTCCACCACGTCGGCTGGGGGACCTTCGTACTCAAAAACTCTGAGATCTCTGGGGCCATGTAGCCTTGTGTGCCACCGAGTAGGCCAATAATGTTTTCACGGCGGTGAAAATACAGCAAGGCAAAAGTCCATGAACCTTCAAGACACCCCCTGCTGCCAAGAGTATATTTCCAAGCTGGAGAATAAACAGAAATCAAATATAACATTAAAAACACAACATCAAACCTTTGATGATAAAAGTGTTAAAGAAAGAATCAATTTGTAATGTGAAAAGCAGGCAGAAAACAAAATAACAAAGAAGAGACATGAAAACAAAAAACAACAAATTAAAACATCCACTACCAATGCCAGGAGTTTTATACAATATGGAAGGAGCTTCAAATCACCGGTAGATAACAAGGAGTAAGAACAATAGAGTTACAAAAGTGACCTGGTTTTGCTGGAGGACGGCCCTAGAAAGCCACAGGATGTAGAGGTGTGATAGGAAAGAGAAAATTTGAAAGGTGAGCAATCTAGATAAGGACATATTATATCAAGTGAAAGGCGGTGATATGAAAGGAGGGAATTAATGGAGGTTCTGTGTGAATTAGAGAGACTGACAAATCACCCATTCACTTCACTGATGGGATCTGAAGGGGGAAGGGGGAGAAAAAGAAGGGGGGAGAGGAAGAGAGGTTGGGAAAAGAAGAGAGAGGGGGGAGTGGCGGAAGTTGGAAGGGTAGTGGTGTGGGAGTGAGGAGGGAAGGAGAGCGAGAAAGGGGTGGGGGAGGAAGGCAGCGAGAGATGAGAGAAGGGAAGGCAGATGTGTGGTGGAGTATTAATACAATTCCATACTGTCCATCAAAATACTTAATGGACACACAATATGTCTGAATCCCATTTTCTAAACCAGTCATGACGAAAATACCAGCCCCAAGAGACAAACACCCCCCCCCCCCCCCCCGACATGTCCAGAGTAAATGCAGTTGAAACAACACCACCCACACTTCCGGAGAGAAACACCTGGCCGACATAAACCCACCGGCCCGGACATCATTGAGACGAACACCACCCGGACGACATTTTGGAGAACAAACACTGACTGGACTTGTAAAACCATGTACAATCCGGAGACAAAATCCCGTTCAGACACAGCTTAAAGTCCAGGAAACAAACTCGCCGGACATAACTCACACTGGACAAACGTTTGGGGCCAAACACTGCCCCGTACGCATCTGGAGCTTAGCTGTTCCAGAGACAAGCACTGTACGGAAGCAAACAAGACGACGTCTGAAAAGAGAAACACCACCCGAACACGTCTCGGTGAGCCAATCCGTCCGAAAAAACACCACCAGAGATATATACCGCCCAGCACGTCCAGAGAGAGAGAATTGTGGGAGGGTGCTGCTTTGTATTAGACGGGGGTGGAGCGAGGGAGCCGAGAGGGAGAGAGAGAGAGGAGAAAGAGGTTGGGGAGGGAGTTTATCACAGAGAGAAAAATGTTATGCTTTATGACAACACACACAGATACATCATCATCAACATCAACCATCGCGTTAATGTATGAAGTTATCACATTATTATTAAAAGTAATTTTCATGATCCTAATAACTCCAAGAAAATAAACATAATTTTATGTTCTTAAGAAAGGAAAATAAGCCTTGTGTTGGCTTGAATGGATAAGGTGGCCTGCTCTAAGGATCTTAGGAACTTGAGTTCAAACCCCTGTCGTGCTGTTAAAGAACAACCAGTTGGTTGACTCAGACTGTATCTTTCTGAAGTCGGCAAAAATGAGTACCAGATTACTGGAAACAAGGTCACTGCAATCTTTCGCCAGCTGTGCTTCAGGCAATGATTGTCAGCTCGCTGGTGTGACTGAAGAGTAAGACAGAAAGGTTCATTGAGATTCGGAAGGCCTGCTTGTAGGGAAAGAGTCTGATTGTGGGTGGTATTAATTTGCCAGGAAATATTTGGGGTTCCAAGCACCAGGGAAAAGGGCAGAGCAGATGAGGAATTTCTTGACCTTGTTGAAGATTGCTTTTTCACTGGTTTGTTGATACCATGAAGAAGCAGTAAGCAGTGTAAGACCTCTCATTAGGTACTAACTCGAACTATGGTGGAGAAGGGTTGAGGTGGAACAGCCTTTCTGGACAAAGTGACCTATAACATGTGTGTGTAAGGTGGATTCTGTTTCAGAATTGAGTCTGCGATTGTAGAAACTAAGCGATTAGCCTCTAGGAAGGCAATTTTGAGTGAACAAGAAGAGAAGGTCCATAGATTGGGATAAAACTAACAGGCGCATCTGTATCAGAGAAAAGGGCAGCCTTCAATGAGAAATAGTGGCAACAACATCTTCACAATGGCGCTGAATAAAGATACAAAAATTAAGACACACACCAACAATGGGTGGAATGGATCTATTTTCAAAGACTGCAAATCCAAGTCTGGAAATGGATATTTTATTTTGTTATTCTTCCTTCTAGTAGTTTGTAGGGTTCATTAACTGGCACAATGAGCACAAACATGGTGAATATTGCGACAGGCACCCCACCTCCCCCCTCCCTTGTTGATTTATTACCCCACAAATATTAATTTTGTTTCTTTCTGCCCCCCCCCCCCACCCACCCCTCTCCATTTCACTCCTGTCCTGTACTGTGCTCATAAAAATATTGTTTTCCTTACAGTGACACAGAACGTATCACGGTCTATCTCCAGAATGTAGTTGGTTACCTTTATGTCTCGACTGCACGATGGTTTTGGCTGTGGCATATTGCCAAAAGCAGAAGCCATCTGGAATAAGAGATAAAATATAGACATGGAGACAGAATTTGTATTGTTAAATTTAACAAATTTTCGAGTTCATCTTCTTTCAGTATATTTCAAAAACACGTCATAAACATCGTACTGATGTTAAAGGCTCCTTCAGTCTCACCTGCTCCATGAAATGCCATGGCCTGCTTTCGGTAAATGTTTCCCCCGTAAAGCAACTTGGTCATGCCACGTATCTGCACACATGAAGCAGGAAACATACAAGGGCAAGGCAAATGATTTTTCATTTCTCAGAAAACACGAGCAAGGGAAAAGTTGTTTTGTTTTTGAAAAATTTGAATGTTTTTTTTGTGAAAATAAACACAAAAGGATAAAGATAAAAAATTTGTTTAACAAAATCGAAGGTCCTGGAAGAGCAAGGGGAGAAGGAAAAATGATTGGCGGAAATATGGAGGATGACATGAGACATGGTGGTGCATCCGGCTGCTTGAAGTCTTGAGCGGGGAGAGTGTGATTGAATAGTTACCAGAGGGCAGTTTCACAGTAGGAGAAAAGAGGAACAAAAGGAGTGGAAGTGTGTGGAAAGTGTGGACCTTTGAGTTTAACCTAAGAGGGGGTTACTGGAGGATACGGAAGATAGTGATAGGGATGAGGTAAGGCAGGGGAGCTCGACTGTTGAATCACAAATATGGAAACGATTCGACATGTTGCTCTGTGTGTGCAGAACAACATCCCATCCTGCTGTTTTTTTTTCTCTTCCGTTCAGGCTCGTTCCCTTGTTTGTGTGCAACTAATTGTCCATATTTGAATATGTGTTACTCTTTGTCACCTCCACTGTTTCCAAGACTCCTCTGTTTCTTTTGAAAAGACGCAACAGAAATGAGAGGAGCCACTCCTGTCCTGAAATGTGAGAAGACTTGGCCATTTGTTTCAAGCCCATCACATGATATGCTGATAATGTTGAGAGCTTTCTATTCCCCAGAATGTAGATCAGTTTGCGTGGTGCATCTCAATCACCGAGTGAGAGCTTGCATCGTAACAAACAGATCTTGGATTCTTGTGGGAATCTATGCTCTCACATGTCACCATTTGAACTACTACAGAAACACCATGTAGCGCTTTGAGTTTGAGGATTATTTTGGAACAATGGAGTCTGCAACTCAGTTTGGAGACAACTTTGATGTCATGATCCAACACCTGTGGCTGATGGTGAGCCAATAAAGTCTGAGAGAACGAATCACTCTCGAGCTGACCAGGGAAATATAAATTAGTGGTTGTTTTTGATAATCCTGCCAAAGTGACACGGTGAGACTGAAGATTTATTAGAACTGAAAGATGTCCATTTAATCGAACACAAGTCTTGACTTCAAACATATTTTATTTACTTTCCATTTGATCACATTCATGGTGAGCTCAATACAACATCCTCCTTATAGGTAACATTCAGACGTGAACATGCAAGAAATATGAAACGAAGATGGTAATGCCATCTTTCTGCTCTTTTTCCTCTAATAAAATATATCCTGGTCGGCATCGAGCCTAAGACAGAGTATAAAAAGGTCCAACAACAAAAATTAGACAATAACATTCATGTTTATTGATTACTCAATGATTTAGCTACTGGGTAAAAGTCGACTTGATGGTCCAAACAGTGGATTTTTCAGCAAAATTATGTCAGAAACCTCACCTCCATCACATACTCCAGAACGATGGTGAACTTGGTTAAGCATCTGGATTTTCAAAGCGATTCAATAACCTTACTGTGGAAAACAGACAGTGGAGCAACAGTTAAGATGACACAAGAGAACTCACTCAACTCAAACACCTTAAACAACATGAGAACATGCAAATTTTGTGTGGCCCTTCAAATGACAAGTAAACAACAAGGTGAAGGCAATATGGTCCTTTCACCATTCATGATGTTAGCGTGTAAATTTTTGGGTGGCAACCCACCACTCAAGAAGTACATCGATACAATAAACGCGCGTGTTGGAAAGGAAAGATTTTGGACCTTCTGTTGCCTCCAAACAACACAAGGAAATCTTGAAACTTGCACATGTCTAGTAATGCCTCGTGTGAAAAGTGGGATTTTTTTTAACCTCCACCATCAAAGGTGAAGCGGGTTTATCTTTTTCACCCCTGTTGTCTGTTTGTTGTGTGCAGAATATCGTCAAAAAGTTGTGGGACGGACTCCACACAAAACCTGGTGACATGTTGGGTGTGTGACAAGGAAAAATTGATTAAATTTTGGTGAAGATTGAATCTGGATCCGGATCTGATAATTTTTAAAGTGATTCCCTTCACCATTGAGAGATAGAGCCAAAATGATATATAGACAGTATCTAAAACTGTATGGGCCCGATGAGTTCCTCATGGATTATGTTGCGTGGCAGAGGTATGCCTCCACTGAGTGCCCTTCGATTTCATGATGTCATCGGTGCCTTTCTTTATGATGTCATAAATTGCAGATATGGAATGCTACATCTCGATTAGTATGAAATGTTTTGAGGGTCACCTCAGGATATTAGTCCACAGGAAAGAAAATTATGATGGCATCGTCACAATGGTTCAGCAGCCATATTGTTAAAAAAAAAAAAACGCTTCAAAAATCTTCTTTCTAAAACGGCCCGAACAGATTCGAGGCGAAACTTTACATGTACCTAATCCTTGAGGAAACAAAACGTTAACACATATGACATCATAGATTAACAGGGGGAAAACTTCACAAATATGTTCCCCGAACTTGGGGATACCAGGTATTCACAGAATAATTCATAGGTCAACATGGTCTGGCAGTCATGATTGGATTGAGCGAAAATCATTAAAAAATTATTTCTCTTGAAACCACTTCATTGATGGATGTGAAAATTTCACAACTATGATCTTAGTTGTGATGGGTGAATGTCTGTTTTAAATTTCAACTTGATTGGTACTGTCTGGCAGCCAAATTTTTATATTTTGATATCGGGTTTCTTTTTTGGGGTGTTTCTTTTTTTTAAATAAGGCTTCACTTGGCTGGTGCTGGATGGGTTTGAGGTAGAGGAGTAGCCGCTTGAAACCTGAATCCTATCCAGGTTCCCCTCATGATGACTTCATTTTTGCTTTTTTGTTTGTTCTGGTTCCTTCTGATGACCTCCAATTCAGCAACTGGACCTATTTGACTTTTCATTTGATTTGAATTTAATTTTATTTTTAATCCATTCTAAATTCAATTTAATAGTATTACGTCATGGGTCTGGGTCCAAGTGTCCTGACCAAGCGGGTTGCATCAAAAAGTGGGGAGTCATCTGTTCACAGATGCCATGACAAAGAAGAACTACTGCTTTTGCGTCTTCAGATGCAAAGGGAATCCTCAGGCAGAGGGTGGGGGTAGGGTGGGGGTGGTAGTACAATTCATGGACAAGGTTGGCATTACGATGCAGGAGTGTGATCGCGGAAGGAAGGATGCCATACGACGATCCGATGCTCAAGAGGAAGAGCAATCCGAGCAGCGTGAAGTTCAACGCAGCACCAGATTGAGCTTGGCGTCGGTATGCACGATGTGCTCTGGGTGCTTGAGTGGAGCACTCGTCTCATGTTTGTGTTGTGCAGAAAATGCATGGTCCGGTTTCTGGGACAGCTTACTGCTGTTCTGGTACAGATCCAGTTCCTACGGCGTTTTCTGCAAGGCCTGGGAGCACGGACCATAGGCGGTGCTCGCTCTGAGCTCCGTACTCTGCCTGGGCATTTGTAGGTAATGCTCGATCGACGTTGCCGGACACATGTGTAACGCGATGTCTTCACCGATGCCAGGCACTCCCTTTTGCCCTTCTGAGTGAGCTTGTAGCCGTGGGGACCCCGAGCTCAGACAAGTTTTGTTGCAAATTTAGAAATGTTTTTATTTCTGGATAATTTTGCATTTTTATTTCCATACATTTATTTTAATGCATAATATACACATTCATGCGTAATTTTAAATGAATTATTCATTATTCTATATTTTATGCATATATTTGTAAGTTTGTTTTTGTTATTGTAAACTGACAAACTATCAGTCCTTTGTACTTGCCTTGTCCAATGTTTTGCAGTTCTCAATAAAACCGGAAGATGATTTTGATACGTGTGGGTGATATATTTTTTTTTATTAAAGAACAAGCAACATTTCAACGGAGGGCTGACAGAATGGTCTCGCACCCTTGATGGATGCAGAACTAGTCCTCAAAGCCATCCAGCTTGGTTGGAAACTCAGCCCAGCTATAAACTATCATCCCGGTATTTCACAAGGCAGGGCCGATTCGATGTTGGTGCCATCCCTCGGAATGGACGTTAACGCTGGCATCCATCTGCCAGAATTAGTTGGTGGACCGTTAAAGACCCGAATGGTCGTCCTTCGTGAAGAGCTAGGCGGAGTTATTTTCCAGCGACCCTGGCCAAATTAACAAAATTCTGCCCTGAGTACTGCTGGGAAAACAATGACAACCATCCAGTATAACTTTGCTGAGTAAGGGAGCTGCTTCAGGGGCAACCGGCTTCCGTGACAGAGTAGCAGAGACGTGTATTCTTATAGGGTGTTTGCAACACTTGAACTGTGGTTTTCAGATGCCATGACAAGTTTCAATTGAGTTGAAGAAAAAGTCAATTAGTTGAGTGATAAGTAGAAATTCCTGGTCACAGAGCAATTTATAAACGTGTTTTGTTCAATACCTTGCGAAGAGTTTGGAGTGAAATCCGTTTACAATGTTTTTATGATCAAGGGACTTTTCATTCATCTCAGCTTCATTCCGAAGCTGCAAAAAAAGAAGAAAATAAGAAAGAAGGAGAAAAAGAGAAAATTGAACATTGTCGTTCTAATAAGCTGTATGAAGGTTAGGAATGGAATGCAAACTCAACAGTGATTTGGTTCACTTTTAGCCAACCTGGCAGGGGCACTAATGTATGTATTGATGTATTTCCTGCCAAAATAATCATAAAATGAAAACGTTACCGGAACTACAAACCACAAGTATTGTAACTCACACACAGAGACTCGCCTCCAGGGTAAGATACACAAAGATCTATCAAGTATAAAACATCTACCAGGACAGTTCAGGGGTAAATTAGACTGCGTTGGTTCAGATCATTAAACACCATTATCTCTCCACATTCATACACAAACTTACTTGTCGATACCTGCCAAACTTTTTTGCCGCCTTCAACAACGCTGAAAGAGACAACGAGAGGTCACATGTAAGATTTTGGTTACAAGTGGAAATGTGAGTAAGATGTGTATGCATGGGTGAAACATGCAGACGTTTTGAAAAAAGGAAAACAACGAGTGAAACAACTTCTCGACGAGGATGGCCGACGCATGCCCCCGGAAAAAAATTGAAAACTTCCCATCTCAAAAGCATGCAATTTTTTGGGGATGATCCTGTCCAATTGTAAAAAAAATATATATATAACAAAGAAAAACACATGATCAGGTTTGTTTTGTTGCAGCAGGAACGCGTCTTTAACTTCGTGCATGTAAACAAGGCACTTTCGTATTTTCCCATAATCTCCCCATTCCTTGCTATCTTCTTCTTCCATGTGTTCCTCTATCGTGTCCATCAAACCTTGCCTGTCTTGTTTTTTTTTAACTGCCCCCCCCCCCCCCTCCCACCGCCATATTCTGTTCTGTGCTCTATCTAGCTCTCCCACGAGCTTGTCCCAGCCCCAGAAGGTGAAAGGAAGACACAGGAAATATACCACAAGCTTGTTTGTACCTCTCTTTTACGAGTTGAATGTTCTGTGCTTTGAAGACAATTGCACAAGCCCTCTCCAATTTTGGAAGAATAACCACCAGTTCCCATGACCTGAAACAAAGGCACAAACAAGGAGCATGGACAACAGTGCTTAGAAATACAAGATAAATATGAAACTGTGTTTAAATATTATTTCACAATCAAACTGCAAAGAATCATCATTCATTCATGTGCCATACTCCACGCAGAGAGTTCCGTGGCTTCAAAGAGTTACGAAAGGCCACAATGCGGTCAGGTTTCCCCACTCTGGCTCTGGAAGTCAGGGCAAGGAATTTGAAATTTTGTTATGGTGCACGGCAATAGCTCACACACTATCACGGAAGGAACACCGTGGGATCTTAACATCCACTGACTAAATGCCTGGCAGACGGAATGCCCAGTCCAATGTCCATCCGGGGCACAGCACACACACTGATGACTAAACCTGATTGTGAAACACAGGATGATAGACCTCAGCTGGTTGGGATTTCAGCCCAGGTTTCCACAGCCTCAGAGGGGAGTGCGAGTATTCTAAGGCAATCCTGTCTATCTCCACTGAAAATATCCCTGCCAATTGAGCCACGCTGCCCAGCCACGAAATTGTGCAAGAGCACGAGAGAAAATTTGAGGGCCAGGCCCAAATTTATAACAGACACCAACACAAGCGATGGGGATCATGGTTGCTGGAACCGACAGTTTAAAGAGACAGGCGTGTTGAAAAGCCCCGGGGATAGTTTAGAGGTCAATAAAGGATAGGACAGATAGGAAATGTGTTCCCCTTCACACCAGCCATCCCTTCACTCTCCGTAGGCTGCTGGATCCACCTTGGAAAGATTGCTGAAATCTGTGGAGGCTATTCTGAGGCTCCATTGGGCCTCGAGA
>CM068963.1:456115-470347 GCA_035128595.1 Eptatretus atami
TCAAAGGCTGCGTTCTGGCCGCCTGTTCTTTTCTGGTTTTCATCAATGATCTCTCCGACTCTCTGGAAAATCCTCTTATCTCTTTGCTGATTACTCCACCCTCTGTCTTACTATCTGCATTCCTCAGACCGGTAAGCTGCGCTTCTTCGCTCTCTGCAGATCTGGGAAAATCACAAACGGTGCAACGTGAACATGTCTTTCAATCCTGACACATCTCACACACTCACTATGTTCTCCGAACAGACCGTTTAGAACCCCCCCCCCCCATCTACTTTCTCAACAATCCTCTGGAAGAATCCTTTCGTTCAAGCTTCTGGGTCTCCCTATCTGCCAATGATCTTTCCTGGAAAGCCCACATTTCCAAACTGGCCTCTAAAGCCAGTCGCCGACTAGAAATCCTCCGTCGTGCAAAGTCCTTCTCGCCCACCTGAGCTTCTGACCATGTCCAAAGCTTTCATCTGAAGCCTGATGGAGTACTGCTCTCCTTCTGGGCTGTGCTCCTGTCTCACCTTTCTCAGCTTCACGCTATGGAAACCAAAGCATTTAGGATCATTGGTATCTCCTGTGATGAGGCTGAGTCTTTGGGTCTCTCACTCTTCACCACAGGCTCTCACCACTTCAGAGGGGGTCGTGGTCATTCTGTCTTCTACCGTCTCCTCGCCATCCCGCCCCCCCCTGCTCTGTCTGGATTTGTCCCACCATATTCCGCAGAGTGGCTCAAGGTCCGCCAACAACCCCCTTCTGGAAAACTACCAAAATCACGAATCACTGCTCACCTTCACTCTTTCATTCCTCTTTTTCTGCTTTGAATAAACTCCCTCGCTCTGTTCAATCCCATTCTTCCCTACAGGCCTTCAAAACAGCTGTTCACCACCACCTCTTATCTTTCCATCCAAACCTTGGTCTTTCTACCCCCGTTAATCCACACCAAACCCACCTCCTTCAAATTCCCTGCTTTCCTTCCTGAAAGTCCTGTAATTCCATATTTGTATAACCCATGTTCCCTGTCCCATCCCTCTCCCTTCCACAGATCTCCTAATGTCTCCGTTCCCCCACTGTTTGTACTTCCCACTCCCACCCCTCTCGTCTCATGCCCCCCTTGCTGTGCGTTGTGTGTTAGCTCTCATACGAGCCTCGACAAGGTTAATCAAAAAAAATGTGGACAGATGGGTGTGAACAAGGACCGAATTTATTAGATTTGTGAAGATCTGGATCCGGATCCGACTACTAGAATTTTTTAATGATTCTTCACCATTGAGAGATTGTGCCAAAAAAGATATATGGCGTGGTATTTCAAAAATGCATTGCGCCTGAGATGTTCTCCTGGATCAGGCATAACGTGGCAGAGGTATGCGCTCTACGAGCGCCTTCCAGTTGATAATGGAACACACCAGGGTCTGTTCAGTTACCAAGCAGCACCGTTTCGTTGGGTGCTTCCTTGATTGTTTAAGCCACTTGGCAAGCGCTCTACAAGCTGATTGGTAATGGAACACACACACACACACACACACACACTCCTGGAGCGACCTGCCAGCCAATACCCAATGTATCCTTGGCTTGTGTGATGTCATGAGTTTTCTCTCACCGAAAGGCACATCACCATCCTCTCAGATTCCACATGTGGTATCACTTCCGATGGCGTCTAATAAATAAATTCCCACCAACCTGTTTTTTGTCACCTCTAACTTGCCATGTAATGCCATCACATGACGATTGGCAGCTCTTATAAATAATAATGGTTCTGCACTCTTGAAACGTCCTATAATGCAAGTTGTTTATTTAATCACTTGTGAAATTCCCCAAAACAAGGGTGAAGGCCACACAAGGTTTTTGGGTGTATACAGTACGTACTGTATTCGGTAATCACACTGACTCCAATCTGCCGATTACCATAAATTGACGATATTGGCCGTGTGTGTGTGTGTGTGTGTGTGTGTGTGTGTGTGGTGTGTGTGTGTGTGGTGTGTGTGTGTGTGTGTGTGTGTGTGTGTGTGTGTGTGTGGTGTGTGTGTGTGGTTTTTCAGAAAAGCATAACATTTTCCTCTGCTAATCCACTCCCCCTACCCCTCCTCTCTGTCCCATCCTCGCTCCACCTCCACCCCCTCTGAATACAGTGCAGCACTCTCTTTCCTCTCCACATCTATAAATAAATATATATTATATAAATATACATATATATGTGCATCATATATACATATATATATATATATATATATATATATATTATTGTTGTGGCGGGTTCTTGGAACCGCATGCATACACAAGATAGGTGTCCCGAGACAGTTAGCAATTAATATACGTGCAGATAGACCCTTCCTTTGGTTTAGTGGGAAGACAAGGGAGTGTTTGCGATGGCTAATAGTTCGGTTATTAAATGATTTTTCCTTTTTATTTCATCCCCACTCTTTTTCTTTTCTGAGGCAAAATCCGCGCGTACGCTTGGGCTGGACTAGCGCTTTGAGCTTCCACCGTCTGCCCGATAACCAGACATGTGCAGCGAGTCACGTACGCTTTGGCAGCAGGGTGCAACCAAGTCTGCCCAAAACCAGACATGTGCGCTGATCACTACGCTTTAGCACCCAGGTGGGTGGGCTGGACGGCATCTCCCGAAACCCGGCCCAGGCTGGCAGACCACGTGAGGGTCGGGGCCAGTCAGAATGCCGACTCAGGCGATGACGTCAGATTCGGCATGGGTCCTCCCCCGAGCTCCGGCTCTATAAAACACAGAGAAATCTCCGTTGAGAGAAGTGAATGTTGTGTTCGTGTGGGGTGCTCTTCACGCGGAGTGTTCCTGCTTCTTGACTCCGCCCACGTCTCGCCTCGATGAACCGCACTCCTGCCTGGTCCCGCTCCTGCTCCACCCTCGCCCTCTGCTCTCCTCCATTCTCCACTCAAGCTCTCCCTTCAGAACGATTTCCACACGTTGGGCTTGGACCAGAGAAACGCAACTATTGTCGGGTACCGCACCATGGAGCATCCCCTCCCCCGAAACGCCCAGGTACTGAAAGCTATAACCTCACTCCCCTCTCTCCCTGGCTGCAAAAGTCCCTTTTCATTGGGGTTTCTTTTTTCTGTGTGTGTGTGTGTCTGAGTGTGCTGGTGCCAGTCTGTTAAGTAAGCCTGTAGAAGATCCTTATTGTTGTTACTGTTAATAATTCGCGTCAAGTCTGCACTGTGTCTACTTTGGTAAGTTACTTGTATAATGTCGCTCCCCCACACCCCTCTCCTCTTTCCCTGCGTTACATACCCAATAAACCTTTGTTGTGCCACATGCTTCCTTGCTTGCTGTAAATAAATAATCATCATTAGAAATGTTCCTAGCTCGCCTTTGTCTTTTCCCTCATTGGTCAGCATCGGTTCAAATCCAGGTTTAGCCGGGTCTTTATTCCCAATGGTCTGTTCTTTCTACCAGTACGTCCTTGGCAAGTGTCCGCTCGCTGCATCCGATCGGAAAGGTAATCCGATCCGGTAGAGTGATCCGGTTCGGACAAGGCATACAGAGGGCGTGGTCCCCGTGGTTAAACCGCATGATTATTAGGTAACTCTATTCATAGTTGGAGGACCCTAGGTCACGCGATTGAGTTATTGGTTCTACGGTCGGTTAAGTGACCTGCCGTGTCACGGAATTATCCATGAGCGATGGCCTACAATTCCGGGTGAGTCTGGGGGGAATCGCCGTAGCTTCCCCCACCTAGTGGTCTTTCTCACCCGACCACGCCGGCCCGCAACATATATATATATATATAACTAGCGATACCTGTGCACATGCACGGGATAGCAGTACAACAATAGCTGGTAGCAGACGACAGACCGTACACCGGGAATGACAAAAAATACGCATTGTGCAAAAATGCAAGTGGTACTATGGAACGCCAAAACTTCCAAACATTGTCGGCATGTCCGCTAAGTGCCGCAGCAATTTTTACGGGATCGTGTGAGGCGAGCCGAGTTTTTAGTGTGCAAGGCTTGGTATATAATAGAGAGATAAATATATACATATATATATATATATATATATATATTATACAATATCACACATACACATACACACATCAGCAAATACCACCCGTCGCTTCGCTGGACGAGAAACTAGAGAAGAGGCAGAGAGATGGGGGGGAGAGAGAGAAGAGGGGTAGAGAGGAGCAGGAGGAAAGAGAAAAGGGAAAACAGGTGGGAGACAGCAAATAACACCAAGGCTTACCTCTGTGCTTAACCCCCCCGGGGATCTTTGACTGGTCGATGGTTAAACATGCATCACCGCCGGCCTCACACAAAGCGCCATTTCTGTGTGTTTTGTTTTACCGGCGATGCCCGCTTCACACAGGAGCGACAAAGGTTTCATAGGCTTAAACTGGTGTCCTGAACCAGATAGTATGGACAACCGACTGAAGTACACAAATGACAGGGAGATCGCAGGTATGGGAGGGCATATGGAGTCATTGCTGCTGTGTTCGCTTCAGTGTGTTGCTTCTTGATGTTATGGAGTTTCTGCTGCTCTGATTTTGTTTATTCCTGTTTTTTGTCATCTTTGTAACTTCGATCTAACTGTCCTTCTGCCTTTTTTCTTCTTGTGTATATAATAATAAATAGTTGTGTGTGTGTGGTGTGTGTCCTCACAACTCAAACTATGAAACCTAGCAGCCTGAAACTTTGCATGCATACTAAAGTGAACTCCAAATAAATGCACAAGTGAAAATTGGTGTGTTTGGGTATTAAACATCCATTTGAAGATAATTAATGGACATTAAATTATATACTTTATTAGGCGCATCCTCAGCACCTCACTCTTTGGGTCTTTGGCGTATCCTAGGTAACTTCGCTGGGGTCTCAAGCCACCATGTTTTTTGGCCTGCTCAACCATGCCTTGACTTGGAACAGGCCGCAACGATTTCTGAAGGATGAAGTTTTTTTTCACTTCCTCACTCATAATATGAATAGGCAAAGCCTAGAAGCGAACGTAGAATTCTTCTTACATTCGCTTCTTAAAATATATCAAATTAAACAGTCTTTTTGCGAAGAAAAAATAAATATTACCTTAACATTACCTCACACACAACTACACCACCAGAAAAGGATCTCATCTGCAAAAATAACTATTACCTCAACGTTACCTTCACAATAACAAATACACCGCCTAGAACAGATCTCATCTGAAAAAAAAAAATCCTCAACATTACCTTCACAACAACTACACCGCCTAGAACAGGATCTCATCTAAAAAAATAATATTACTCAACATATACTCAACAACAACTACAAACCGCCAAGAACAGGATCTCATCTGAAAAAAAAATCCTCAACATTACCTTCACAACGTCAACTACAAACGCCTAGAACAGGATCTCATCTAAAAAATTAATATTACTCAACCATTACCTCACAACAACTACACCGCTAGACAAGGATCTCACTGAAAAAAAAAATTCCTCAACATTACCTTCACAACGACAACTACACCGCCAAGAACAGGATCTCATCTAAAAAAAAATATTACCTCAACATTACCTTCAACAACAACAACTACACACCTAGAACAGAATCTCATCTAAAAAAATAAAAATACTAGAAGCGAACGTAGAATTCTTCTTATGATTTTTGATGATGCGGAGATATCTTTATTAAAATCAGTGGAGGAAATTACACCATGTCTGATTTTGGGTCTTTCATGTCTCCGATGATGCCTTTATCTCCCGGCATGCATCATTCCCCATGACAAAAAACCGAAGGCAAAAAAAAAACGGAAGCAAAAAAAAAACTGGAAGCAAAAGGGTCGAGCCAACGACACGGATTCCCAAATTGCAAGGTATTGTGTTGTTTTGTTGTTGTTTCCAATTCTCATCATGTGCACGCGTTAAGTATGAAGCTCACTACGTTGCTATTATCAAATGCTTGTTAAATCATCATGACGAATTGTTGTAACGTTCTGTAGTTTGATATTAGGAGCTTGGAGCGATTTTCATCATTATCTGATACGAGTTTCCCATGATCTACTCTCACGGACTGATTAAAGAATATCATCAAAATATTATTTCTGTTTTAAGATTAGATATTGTCCAGACTAAATAAGTGTCAAAATATGGAGGAAATCTGAAAATTTTTAAGAAATAACGAGTCTTATAACGAAAAGCTATATACCTATCTTTTCCAATGAGCAACAAGGCTCTGTTCCCTCCTTCTCCTGACATACACCAAAAAATGTGAAATTTCCAAGCATTAAACTTATATTTTTCTACTTTGGAGAATTATATTGAGTGAACAAAAAAATTTAGGAATGTGCCCAAAATTACCAAGCTTCTTCTATCGGCTGCTCCGTTAGGGGTCGCCACAGCGGATCATCCGTTATGATCCGCATACTGATTTGGCACAGGTTTTACGCCGGATGCCCTTTCCTGACACAACCCTGGTCGCTCTCTACGACACAGGGATAAGGATTGGGTTTCGCCATGATTTCTGGGCTGCCCTACACCCTCTCATAGCGCGGCCAGTGCAGAGCCCCCGTCCTCAAGCGATCCTCCAACCCAAGCTCCGAGTATCCGGATTACAGCGCACGCCACTACCCTGGTATCCAAAATTACCAAGCTTCATAGCAATATATGATTTGATGCATTCACTGTGAGGCCTCGTGCCCTGTCCCCAAGAAAGACTGCTTATCCACAGCGTCTGCCAGATCTGCGTCTAAAATTTCAGAAATTTTGCGATATACTCTGCAGGGAATCAAAGCAAACCTGGTGAAAACGGATGTTTAAAATAAAGTTGTAACACTGCGCGGACCAGGAACCGGATGTATCATGAGACGCTTTCAGCAGACGAGCAGGCAAACATAGCGATTAACTGCAATGTATATTTCATGGGCGATTAAACTTGGATGTCTACAGTGTTGTGCTGTTAAACGGACTTCGTGCAAAGTATTATTTGAACGAATTAATTTTATTATTTAAACTGTTGCGTGCAAAGTGAAGACTGGCTTTAAAGTTAAAGGGATCCTTTATGGTATGCAGCCATAGCCTGGCCAGCCGTTAATTATCAACCATTTAATTGGAGTGTTTGCGTGAGTGCTTAAGCCACTTGCCGAGGCCCCTTCAGTCTATAGCAGTACCGCTCTAATCATTCTGAGCAAATCATTCACTCACTGTGGAGCTTTTCGGCGCCACGTCATTCCGAGTGAGTGGTTCATGCGCCGCCATCCCTGAGCAAGTGGTT
This sequence comes from Eptatretus atami, assembly GCA_035128595.1. Lineage (NCBI taxonomy): Eukaryota > Metazoa > Chordata > Myxini > Myxiniformes > Myxinidae > Eptatretus > Eptatretus atami. The sequence goes on from CM068963.1 coordinate 463,316, forward strand.
CGTGGCTCCTTTCTGAGCAAGTTGTGAAATAACACCCGATTTCGAGCTGTTTGCCATATTAATGTGTTTTTCTAAGTCCGAGCCAATTTTTTTTCCACCCGTCACACGCAGCCGTTTTAAAAGATGAATGTTTGTGAACATATCCCTGAAACGTCTAATAAATGCAACGTTGTTTTTTGGTGAAAGCTACTCAAAGTTTTTGGTGTACTGTAGTCCGTAATCGCACTGATTCCAAGCTGCCCGGTTCCTGAAAAATTGCCGATATCAGCCAAGCACTAATGTGTGTGGTGTGTGTGTGTGCGTGTGTGTGTGTGATTCATAAAGTATAACATATCTCTGTGCTAACTCCTCTCTCTCTCTCTCTCTCTATTCCTCTCTCTCTCTCTCTCTCCTCTCTCTCTCTCTCTCTCGACATGGTTAAGTCTGGATGGTGTTTGTCTCTGGACGTTCCGGGCGGTGTTTGTCTCTGGACGTGTCCGGCGTGTTTGTCTTGGGACGTGTCCGGGCGGTGTTTGTCTCTGGACGTGTCCGGGCGGTGTTTGTCTCGGCGTGTCGGCGGTGTTTGTCTTGGACGTGTCCGGCGGTGTTTGTCTCTGGACGTGTCCGGGCGGTGTTGTTCTCTGGACGTGTCCGACGGTGTTTGCCTCTGGACGTGTCCGGGCAGTGTTTGGCGCTGATTGTGTCGGGCAGTATTTGTCTCGGGGCGGTGTTTGTCCCTGGACAGTCCGGGTGGTGTTTGTCTCCGGAAATGTCTGCGTGGTGTTTGTCTCCAGGCCATGTTTATAGTAGACAGTAATAAAATGGATTGCAGACATATTTTGTTTCTATATTCCATAAATATAAGTATGTACAAAATAATACATAGCAATAATTTGTTTGATGTACATCTGATTGTCCTGTGTTGGTGTTTTATAGAATCTGGTGAGGGAGGAGCCCAAAGTCTGATCAGAATGATCGGTAGGCGTTTCCCAGCATTCCCATTGGTGCACAGATGCTTTCCAAAGAGTAGCCCTGCCCTTTTGAGGCCACGGCCACGCCACGCGACGGAGCTCAAGAATTAACATGGGTGTGGGTTTGGGAGTGTTTTCCGGCCATGAACGTGTGCTGGGTACCAATTGGGGGTCGAACTGAGCGGAGCATCAGGGCAATTCAGACGACAATGCCTGGTGTTGCCTGAATGGTTAGGGTGGCGAGCTTGGGATCCTAAGGTCTTGAGTGAAATCCTGATCGGCCATTTCATTATACCAGGTGGAGTTAACTCAGTCTGTCATCTTTCAGAGGTCGGCCGAAATGAGTACCAGCTTGCTGAGATTATGAGCCATTTGAATATTCTGTGGCAGAGTGGTGACCGATCCAGATGGGCCCAGTAGCTTAGGAGACTGCTTCAGCACACCGACGCTCTGTACAGAGTATGGTCCCAATGGATAGATGGCTTCTCTGCTGCTTGTCACTTGGTGGACAGTGCTCTGATGGCAATGCCTCCCAGAGAACAGCATCATCTTATGTAGCATCATCCAGACAATTGGTGTTGATCTGTATGTCTTCATGCAATGGATTATTTGACTTCGACTGCAAAGCAGGAAGAATTTGGCAGGTCGTAACAGATTGGACATGTAGTGACTTTTGTAACTCAACTTTCTCTTGAGCCTCCGAAATCAGGATTAACGTAAGGAAAAAGGTATTTACGTGCTCTGTATAACTGAGCAGGCCATTGTCTGAGGTATTACGTCAGTGAGAAGACACATAACACAAAAAACACATTAAATGTAAATATATCCATGTTGTACAATTAAATGTAAATATATCCATGTTCTCACATACAGGATGAAACGGTGGCAATTTTTGTTACCGAATGAACTTTCATGATCTATTTTTATTTCAATTTCTTCATCGGATAGGTCGTCATCACTGGCATCATTCAGTATGCTTCCTCAACCTGTGTAGTGGCGAAGTTATTACAGTCTTTGCATGAACACAGTTCCGTGCAGGAGATGTTGTTAGACTTGCACGAACAATGACAGCTCACACACATATTTTTTCGACAACCACAATGGATTGACTCCATCAGTTCAACAGGTGCAGACAGCATTGGTCCATCTGTCATCCTGGCCAATGGTAGATAGCATTCAAAGCGGTACACATACCATGAGATGCCAATCCTGCTATCTTATAAGGGATTATGCTGCTGCTGGACATCACCATGAGATAGCCGACTGATAATTGCTCTCTTTGAATCTGCCTCAAGCATCAGCAGTGGGTGGCAAACCTGTTTCGCAGAGAGCCTTCGTGCAGAATAAATGATGTCGCGCTCGTCAACACTTGAACAAGACTGTCCGTACAACTGACATACGAAATTGTTCCAGGACAGAGGAAGCCGGTTCTGGCAACATGAACTCCTGTCCAAGATCTCGGAACGCTGCCTGATAATCCTCATTCGGCTGATAATGTCAAAGGCTTTCTTTTTGCCTTTTCCATGGAAGGCGCTTACCGAGTCACATCCAGTGAACGTATGAAGCCCCAGGATGGCTTCACCTAAACGAGTGCCCATAATTTTCAGAGAGAATTGACAGGTTGAGGACTCTGGCCTTTTCTTACTCCTGTCGCGAAAAGGACCGGTTGCCGGAAAGTCCCGTACCCGAATAGAGTGATCATGCGACATCGGAGTCTGGCTCCGTATGACGACAGTACTGTGCGTGCGTGAGGCATGCTGGCAGTGCAGTATCAGACACAATATCTGCTTCGCAATGATCTCACATCAGATATCTACTGGCTGCCAACAGTGGCCTTCCCCTCATCAGTCGTAACCTTATGACAGCTTCCCATGGCCGATATAGAGATCGAAACAGGAGTCTGCCAAACCCTGTGTACTCCACTGAGAATATAGGAACTCGACTGCTGTTCCTTATTCTGCCGCTCAGAAGATAATTCTTCCAGCGGATAGGCAGCCTTTGCTTCTGGTCTGTAGATGTGGTTGGAAAATCGAAGACTGATTTGATCCACTTCGAATATGTTCAGTGGACTTGATTGAAAACTCTGGATAGCGATCAAAGATGACGTCGATCCTGGAGTACTTGCCGAGTCACATAAATGACAGACTTGGTCAAGAGCATGGTTGCCAGTTGGCCGAGAGTTCCAGGTAAAGATGCCACAGAAAGACCATGGATGAGAGCCATGCAATCGACAATGAGTGCGCCATTCGCAGGAATATCGTCATTTAGACAGCGGAGGAGAGCTGCTTTATTTGTTTAGCCAAAGACCCGTCTGTGCTAGCCAATGGATATGAAACTGGAACTGAGTGAATGTGAAAGCACAAGTTCAGGTCTACATTTTTTTGCTTTACCAAGAATCATAATCTGGTAAAGAGTTGTCAGTCCGAGATTTTAATATCTGAATCCTTGATGGCGGCCCGAGCCTGACCTGTAATATGACTGCAATTTCATTTTTGTGATGGAGCATGCACATCTGACTGGCAGTAGCTTACGTTCCAAAAGGAACTTGGCAGTCGCTTCTTCACCAGCAGTCCAGGCGTTCGTTTAATGTCATTCTCGCAGGACGGTGGTGGCTACGACACCAGAGCTGACACTGATCAAATCAGAAAGACTGCAGGTGAATGGATTGTATGACTATACACACTTCCTTCGAGAGAAAGCACTCTCTCAAAGCACTATGCCTAATGACCACACCTTTGGTATTATAGATGTAAATGGTTAATTTCACCCCTTTGTTACATGATTTTTCCCTACACACACTTAGATATCTGTCCAGTATCTCTGAATGAACTATCTTCAAGTTTCATTTATTTCTAAGAGGGTTGCCACGAAAAGTCACTAAAAAGCTCGGTGCCTCACGGCCTAAAGCCATGCAATGCCCTTCTTTCTATTGTTTGGCATTTTTCTACAAGCTATGCAATGGCGTTTCTCTTCTATGTTTGGCATTTAATTCAAGTATGCAATGTCCCTTCTTTTCTATTGTTTGCCACATGGCACATACCATGTGAAAAGGCCTCTTCTATGGCACTGACATTTTTCCAAGAATGACGACAAATTCAGTGTTGTATGTAGCTAGGTGTAAGTGTAAATATAGAACAGAGGAAAATGATAAATATTAACGTTATAACAGGAGAAAATGTGGAGAAATAATAAGAATGGAAGATGCAAAAGAGTCCAAAAGGAGAGTTACCTTCAAATTCCATCGGGCGATTTTCCTCGAACCACGTGTGGTTCACAATCTCCTGTAAACCAACGATGTGTTGGACATCAAATATAAATACATCAGGAAACACCTCCACTCATGAGCAATAACATTTTGATCCACCATTAACAGGGTCAGCAACCCAGCACGTGTGAAGATTCTTGTTCATGTAAATAAAAAGTTGAAAACTGTATCAAAACCTCACCTGCATCGTGAGTCTTTCCTGTGGATCTGTTGGAAGCATCCCCGTCAGGAGGGAACCAAAGCTTCACTCGCAGAGGGTGGTGGACTGTACACACGATTAGTCACACGTGTCAGGTAACATCTGTAAATAAGCAAAACAAATGTATTTGTGATAGAATCCAACCAATCATCACAATCGAACACTTACATTTACTTGATACGCATATTTCAAGGAACTACTCATCAATGCAATAACTGATTTGAATTTCAACTAATAAAAATGCATTTTGATTCAACAAATACGTGATGGTGTACAACACAAAAGATTTACTTGGCTCTTCAAAACAAACCCTCTCAACTCAATAATTTGATATTAAGTCTTTATGGGTTTATTCGGTCGAGGCGAGTGAATACAAGTAATTTATTCCTGATACCGTGAAACACCCTGCAACCCATTCCTGCAGAAAACTGACTTTTTGGAATGCCGCGCTGCATTTCCGTTCATTTATCATGTAATTTGAATGAAGAATCAAATCAAACCAGAAAATGGCAGAGATCCCAAATAATTTCCCCACAATTTTCAAGGAATTCCCTGGAGAAACAATAGCTTGGCCTCTATTGTTTGAATGCTTTCTCAATGCAAGCTCGAGAAAACTAGACTTGCACCATCTCCAATCTCTATAAAACGTGGCGTGCCAGGGATGTGATGTATTGTTGCTGGTTTTGGCACAATAGACAACACAGAATGTAATGAGCACAAAAATATTATCTTGAACTTGGTGTTGAACTGAACTTTCTGTAAAGTCCTTTTTCATCACATTCCCAACAAGGGTCTCGGCCGACGTTCACATCATGGTCAAGGATGGTGCTTGAAGCCTATTACTAGTGAAATAGATTTATTGAAAAATTTAAATCTGTGGCAGAGAAAATGAAACATAGCCAAAATATTGTCCCAACTTTGAGTGCATTGTTTGAAATGAATTTTTTAAAAGAAAAGAAAATCAGTTACAAATAATAATTCAAAAGAGAACACTATATTAATTAAAACAAAAATAAAATGCAGTCAAGTTTCATCAAAATTGTGTGTGTAGTTTTGGAGAAGAGAGCAAATACTATTTTTTTTGGTAAAAAAAAAATATGAAAAATAAATAAACTGGTAAAACCTTAATGAGCGCAGATTTTGATGCAATCAATAAACCTTGTTCGGCATCAGATACAAAACATGTGGCCAAGTTTCATCAAAATCGTGTGTTTGGTTCAATCAAGCAATAATGACTGAGGTGTTCATGGACTCACTGACTGACTCCCTCACCGACTCCCTGACTGACTCACCTCCAGACACTGTTTGATCGCATCAGCTAACCTGACTAAGTCCAGTGAGGTATTCATACAAATTGAAAAACATGACTGTGGTCTAACTTTCAATAAATAACATGAATTATTGCATGTTTGAGAAACCCTAGATATACAAAAAATGTGGCCAGTGCTGTGGCAAAAAAAAAAAAAGTGAAGGATGAACAATCATCGTTTCATTCCACAGTGTGGAGAAAGTAGATCATGCTTCATCACTATCTGCCATGATCTTTCCTGGGAAAGCCACATTTCCAACCTGGCCTCTAAAGCCAGTCGCCGACTAGAAATCCTCCGTCGTGCAAAGTCCTTCCTCGGCCCACCTGAGCTTCTGACCATGTCCAAAGCTTTCATCTGAAGCCTGATGGAGTACTGCTCTCCCTTCTGGGCTGGTGCTCCTGTCTCACCTTTCTCAGCTTCACGCTATGGAAACCAAAGCATTTAGGATCATTGGTATCTCCTGTGATGAGGCTGAGTCTTTGGGTCTCTCACTCTCTCACCACAGGCTCTCACCACTTCAGAGGGGGGTCGGTGGTCATTCTGTCTTCTACCGTCTCCTCGCCATTCCCGCCCCCCCTCGGATTTGTCCCACCAATTCCCAGAGTGCTCAAGTCCGCCAACAACCCAACTACCAAAATCACGAATCACTGCTCACCTTCACTCTTTCATTCCTCTTTTTTCTGCTTTTGGAATAAACTCCCTCGCTCTGTTCAATCCCATTCTTCCCTACAGGCCTTCAAAACAGCTGTTCACCACCACCTCTTATCTTTCCCCATCCAAAACCTTGGTCTTTTCTACCCCCGTTAATCCACACCAAACCCACCTCCTTCAAATTCCCTGCTTTCCTTCCTGAAAGTCCCTGTAATGTCCATATTGTATAACCCATGTTCCCTGTCCCATCCCTCTCCCTTCCACAGATCTCCTAATGTCTCCGTTCCCCACTGTTTTGTACTTCCCACTCCCACCCCTCTCGTCTCATGCCCCCCTTGCTGTGCGTTGTGTGTTAGCTCTCATACGAGCCTCGACAAGGTATACAAAAAAATTGTGGACAGATTGGGTGTGTGACAAGGACGAATTTATTAGATTTTGGTGAAGATCTGGATCCGGATCCGACTACTAGAATTTTTTAAGTGATTCTTCACCATTGAGAGATTGTGCCAAAAAAGATATATGGCGTGGTATTTCAAAAATGCATTGCGCCTGAGATGTTCTCCTGGATCAGGCATTACGTGGCAGAGGTATGCGCTCTACCGAGCGCCCTTCCAGTTGATAATGGAACACACCAGGGTCTGTTCAGTTACCAAGCAG
>CM068963.1:470718-482351 GCA_035128595.1 Eptatretus atami
CGGTAATCACACTGATCCCAATCTGCCGGTATTACCATAAATTGACTGATATTTGGGCCTGTGTGTGTGTGTGTGTGTGTGTGTGTCTTGTTGTGTGGTGTGTGTGTGTGTGGTGTGTGTGTGTGTGTGTGTGTGTGTGTGTGTGTGTGTGTGGTGTGTGTGTGTGTGTGTTGTTGCAGAAAGCATAACATTTTCTCTGCTAACTCCACTCCCCCCTACCCCTCCTCTCTGTCCCATCCTCGCTCCACCTCCACCCCCTCTGAATACAGTGCAGCACTCTCTTTCCTCTCCACATCTATAAATAAATATATATTATATAAATATACATATATATGTGCATCATATATACATATATATATATATTATATATATATATATATTATTGTTGCGGTTCTTGAACCGCATGCATACAACAAGATAGGTGTCCCGAGACAGTTTGCCAATTAATATACGTGCAGATAGACCCCTTCCTTTTGTTTAGTGGGAAGACAAGGGAGTGTGTTGCGATGGTCTAATAGTTCGGTTATTAAATGATTTTTCCTTTTTATTTCATCCCCACTCTTTTTCTTTTCTGAGGCAAAATCCGCGACGTACGCTTTGGGCTGGACTAGCGCTTTGAGCTTCCACCGTCTGCCCGAAAACCAGACATGTGCAGCGAGTCACGTACGCTTTGGCAGCAGGGTGCACCAAGTCTGCCCAAAACCAGACATGTGCGGCGAGTCACTACGCTTTAGCACCCAGGTGGGTGGGCTGACCGGCATCTGCCCGAAACCCGGCCCAGGCTGCAGACCACGTGAGGGTCGGGGCCAGTCAGAATGCCGACTCAGGCGATGACGTCAGATTCGGCATGGGTCCTCCCCCGAGCTCCGGGCTCTATAAAACACAGAGAAATCCTCCGTGTGAGAGAAGTGAAGTGTTGTGTTCGGTGTGGGTGCTCTTCACGCGGAGTGTTCCTGCTTCTTGACTCCGCCCACGTCTCGCCTCGATGAACCACCTCCTGCCTGGTCCCGCCTCCTGCTCCACCCTCGCCCTCTGCTCTCCTCCATTCTCCACTCAAGCTCTCCTTCAGAATACGATTTCCACACGTTGGCTTGGACCAGAGAAACGCAACTATTGTCGGGTACCGCACCATGGAGCATCCCCTCCCCCGAAACGCCCAGGTACTGAAAGCTATAACCTCACTCCCCTCTCTCCCTGGCTGCAAAAGTCCCTTTTCATTGGGGTTTCTTTTTCTGTGTGTGTGTGTGTCTGAGTGTGCTGGTGCCAGTCTGTTAAGTAAGCCTGTAGAAGATCCTTATTGTTGTTACTGTTAATAATCTCGCGTCAAGTCTGCACTGTGTCTACTTTGGTAAGTTACTTGTATAATTGTCGCTCCCCCACACCCCTCTCCTCTTTCCCTGCGTTACATACCCAATAAACCTTTGTTGTGCCACATGCTTTTCCTTGCTTGCTGTAAATAAATAATCATCATTAGAAATGTTCCTAGCTCGCCTTTGTCTTTTCCCTCATTGGTCCAGCATCGGTTCAAATCCAGGTTTAGCCGGGTCTTTATTCCCAATGGTCTGTTCTTTCTAGCCAGTACGTCCTTGGCAAGTGTCGCTCGCTGCATCCGATCCGGAAAGGTAATCCGATCCGGTAGAGTGATCCGGTTCGGACAAGGCATACAGAGGGCGTGGTCCCCGTGGTTAAACCGCATGATTATTAGGTAACTCTATTCCATAGTTGGAGGACCCTAGGTCACGCGATTGAGTTATTGGTGTCTACGGTCGGTTAAGTGACCTGCCGTGTCACGGAATTATCCATGAGCGATGGCCTACAATTCCGGGGAGTCTGGGGGGAATCGCCGTAGCTTCCCCCACTAGTGGTCTTCTCACCCGACCACGCCGGCCCGCAACATATATATATATATATACTAGCGATACCTGTGCACATGCACGGGATAGCAGTACAACATAGCTGGTAGCAGACGACAGACCGTACACCGGGAATGACAAAAAATACGCATTGTGCAAAATGCAAGTGTACTATGGAACGCCAAACTTCCAAACATTGTCGGCATGTCGCTAAGTGCCGCAGCAATTTTTACGGGATCGTGTGACGGCGAGCCGAGTTTTTAGTGTGCAAGCTTGGTATTATAATAGAGAGATATATATATATACATATATATATATATATATATATATATATACATATACACACATACACATACACACACTAGCAAATACCACCCGTCGCTTCGCTGGACGAGAAACTAGAGAAGAGGCAGAGAGATGGGGGGGAGAGAGAGAAGAGGGGTAGAGAGGAGCAGGAGGAAAGAGAAAGGGAAAACAGGTGGGAGACAGCAAATAACACCAAGGCTTACCTGCCTGTGCTTAACCCCCCGGGGATCTTTGACTGGTCGAGGTTAAACATGACCATCACCGCCGCGCCTCAACACAAAGCGCCATTTCTGTGTGTTTTGTTTTACGGCGATGCCCGCTTCACACAGGAGCGACAAAGGTTTCATAGGCTTGAAACTGTGTCCTGAACCAGATAGTATGGACAACCGACTGAAGTACAACACAATGACAGGGAGATCGCAGGTATGGGAGGCATGATGGAGTCATTGCTGCTGTGTTCGCTTCATGTGTTGCTTCTTGATGTTATGGAGTTTCTGCTGCTCTGGATTTTGTTTATTCCTGGTTTTTTGTCATCTTTGTGAACTTCGATCTAACTGTCCTTCTGCCTTTTTTCTTCTTGTGTATATAATAATAAATAGTTGTGTGTGTGTGTGGTGTTGTCCTCCACAACTCCAAAACTATGAAACCTAGCAGCCTGAAACTTTGCATGCATACTAAAGTGAACTCCAAATAAATGCACAAGTGAAAATTGGTGTGTTTGGGTTATTAAACATCCATTTGAAGATAATTAATGGACATTAAATTATATACTTTATTAGGCGCATCCTCAGCCACCTCACTCTTTGGGTCTTTGGCGTATCCTAGGTAACTTCGCTGGGGTCTCAAGCCACCATGTTTTTTGGCCTGCTCAACCATGCCTTGACTTGGAACAGGCCGCAACGATTTCTGAAGGATGAAGTTTTTTTTCACTTCCTCACTCATAATATGAATAGCAAAGCCTAGAAGCGAACGTAGAATTCTTCTTACATTCGCTTCTTAAAATATATCAAATTAAACAGTCTTTTTGCGAAGAAAAAATAAATATTACCTTAACATTACCTTCACAACAACAACTACACCACCTAGAAACAGGATCTCATCTGCAAAAATAAATATTACCTCAACGTTACCTTCACAATAACAACTACACCGCCTAGAACAGGATCTCATCTGAAAAAAAAAAATCCTCAACATTACCTTCACAACAACTACACCGCCTAGAACAGGATCTCATCTAAAAAAATAATATTACCTCAACATATACTCAACAACAACTACACCGCCAAGAACAGGATCTCATCTGAAAAAAAAAATCCTCAACATTACCTTCACAACGTCAACTACACCGCCTAGAACAGGATCTCATCTAAAAAATTAATATTACCCAACATTACCTTCACAACAACTACACCGCCTAGAACAGGATCTCATCTGAAAAAAAAAATTCCTCAACATTACCTTCACAACGACAACTACACCGCCAAGAACAGGATCTCATCTAAAAAAAAATATTACCTCAACATTACCTTCACAACAACAACTACACCACCTAGAACAGATCTCATCTAAAAAAATAAAAATACTAGAAGCGAACGTAGAATTCTTCTTATGATTTTTGATGATGCGGAGATATCTTTATTAAAATCAGTGGAGGAAATACACCATGTCTGATTTTTGGGTCTTTCATGTCTCCGATGATGCCTTTATCTCCCGGCATGCATCATTCCCCATGACAAAAAACCAGAGGCAAAAAAAAAACGGAAGCAAAAAAAAAACTGGAAGCAAAAGGGTCGTAGCCAACACACGGATTCCAAATTGCAAGGTATTGTGTTGTTGTTGTTGTTGTTTCCAATTCTCTCATGTGCACGCGTTAAGTATGAAGCTCACTACGTTCGCTATTATCAAATGCTTGTTAATCATCATGACGAATTGTTGTAACGTTCTGTAGTTTGATATTAGGAGCTTGGAGCGATTTTCATCATTATCTGATACGATTTCCCATGATCTACTCTCACGGACTGATTAAAGAATATCATCAAAATATTATTTCTGTTTTAAGATTAAGATATTGTCCAGACTAAATAAGTGTCAAAATATGGAGGAAATCTGAAAATTTTAAGAAATAACGAGTCTTATAACGAAAAGCTATATACCTATCTATTTCAATGAAGCAAGCAAGGCTCTGTTCCCTCCTTCTCCTGACATACACCAAAAAATGTGAAATTTCCAAGCATTAAACTTATATTTTCTACTTTGGAGAATTATATTGAGTGAACAAAAAATTTAGGAATGTGCCAAAATTACCAAGCTTCTTCTATCGGCTGCTCCGTTAGGGGTCGCCACAGCGGATCATCCGTTATGATCCGCATACTGATTTGGCACAGGTTTTACGCCGGATGCCCTTCCTGACACAACCCTGGTCGCTCTCTACGACACAGGATAAGGATTGGGTTTCGCCATGATTTCTGGGCTGCCCTACACCCTCTCATAGCGCGGCCAGTGCAGAGCCCCCGTCCTCAAGCGATCCTCCAACCCAAGCTCCGAGATCCGGATTACAGGCGCACGCCACTACCCGTATCCAAATTACCAAGCTTCATAGCATATATGATTTGATGCATTCACTGTGAGGCCTCGTGCCCTGCCCAAGAAAGACTGCTTATCCACAGCGTCTGCCAGATCTGCGTCTAAAATTTCAGAAATTTTGCGATATACTCTGCAGGGAATCAAAGCAAACCTGGTGAAAACGGATGTTTAAAATAAAGTTGTAACACTGCGCGGACCAGGAACCGGATGTATCATGAGACGCTTTCAGCAGAGAGCAGGCAAACATAGCGGATTAACTGCAATGTATATTTCATGGGCGATTAAACTTTGCGATGTCTACAGTGTTGTGCTGTTAAACGGACTTTCGTGCATAAGTAATTATTTGAACGAATTAATTTTATTATTTAACTGTTGCGTGCAAAGTGAAGACTGGCTTTAAAGTTAAAGGGATCCTTTATGGTATGCAGCCATAGCCTGGCCAGCCGTTAATTATCAACCATTTAATTGGAGTGTTTGCGTGAGTGCTTAAGCCACTTGCCGAGCGCCCTTCAGTCTATAGCAGTACCGTCTAAGTCATTCTGAGCAAATCATTCACTCACTGTGTGAGCTTTTCGCGCCACGTCATTCCGAGTGAGTGTTCATGCGCCGCCATCCTGAGCAAGTGGTTCTGGCTCCTTTCTGAGCAAGTTGTGAAATAACACCGATTTCGAGCTGTTTGCCATATTAATGTGTTTTTCTAAGTTCCGAGCCAATTTTTTTTTCCACCCGTCACACGCAGCCGTTTTAAAAGATGAATGTTTGTGAAACATATCCCTGAAACGTCTAATAAATGCAACGTTGTTTTTTGGTGAAAGCTACTCAAAGTTTTTGGTGTACTGTAGTCCGTAATCGCACTGATTCCAAGCTGCCGGTTCCTGAAAAATTGCCGATATCAGCCAAGCACTAATGTGTGTGGTGTGTGTGTGTGCGTGTGTGTGTGTGATTCATAAAGTATAACATATCTCTGTGCTAACTCCTCTCTCTCTCTCTCTCTCTCTCCTCTCTCTCTCTCTCTCTCCTCTCTCTCTCTCTCTCTCGACAGTGGTTAAGTCTGGATGGTGTTGTCTCTGGACGTGTCCGGGCGGTGTTTGTCTCTGGACGTGTCCGGCGTGTTTGTCTTGGACGTGTCCGGCGGTGTTTGTCTCTGGACGTGTCCGGGCGGTGTTTGTCTCGGGTGGCTGTTGCGGACGTGTCCGGCGGTGTTTGTCTCTGGACGTGTCCGGGCGGTGTTGTTCTCTGGACGTGTCCGACGGTGTTTGCCTCGGACGTGTCCGGGCAGTGTTTGGCGCTGATTGTGTCCGGGCAGTATTTGTCTCGGGGCGGTGTTTGTCCCTGGACATCCGGGTGGTGTTTGTCTCCGGAATGTCTGCGTGGTGTTTGTCTCCAGGCCATGTTTATAGTAGACAGGTAATAAAATGGATTGCAGACATATTTTGTTTCTATATTCCATAAATATAAGTATGTACAAAATAATACATAGCATATAATTTGTTGATGTACATCTGATTTCCTGTGTTGTGTTTTATAGACATCTGGTGAGGAGGAGCCCAAAGTCTGATCAGAATGATCGGTAGGCGTTTCCCAGCATTCCCATTGGTGCACAGATGCTTCCCAAGAGAGTAGCCCTGCCCTTTTGAGGCCACGGCCACGCCACGCACGGACTCAAGAATTAACATGGGTGTGGGTTTGGGAGTGTTTTCCGGCCATGAACGTGTGCTGGGTACCAATTGGGGGTCGAAACTGAGCGGAGCATCAGGGCAATTCAGACGACAATGCCTGGTGTTGCCTGAATGGTTAGGGTGGCGAGCTTGGGATCCTAAGGTCTTGAGTGAAATCCTGATCGGCCATTTCATTATACCAGGTGGAGTTAACTCAGTCTGTCATCTTTCAGAGGTCGGCCGAAATGATACCAGCTTGCTGAGATTATGAGCCATTTGAATATTCTGTGGCAGAGTGGTGACCGATCACCCAGTAGCTTAGGAGACTGCTTCAGCACCGACGCTCTGTACAGAGTATGGTCCCAATGGATAGATGCTTCTCTGCTTGCTTGTCACATTGGTGACAGTGCTCTGATGGCAATGCCTCCCAGAGAACAGCATCATCTTATGTAGCATCAATCCAGACAATTGGTGTTGATCTGTATGTCTTCATGCAATGGATTATTTGACTTCGACTGCAAAGCAGGAAGAATTTTGGCAGGTCGTACAGATTGGCATGTAGTGACTTTTGTAACTCAACTTTCTCTTGAGCCTCCGAAATCAGGATTAACGTAAGGAAAAAGGTATTTACTGTCTCTGTATAACTGAGCAGGGCCATTTCTGAGGTATTACGTCAGTGAGAAGACACATAACACAAAAAACACATTAAATGTAAATAATCCATGTTGTACAATTAAATGTAAATATATCCATGTTCTCACATACAGGATAAACGGTGGCAATTTTTGTTACCGAATGAACTTTCATGATCTATTTTTATTTCAATTTCTTCATCGGATAGGTCGTCATCACTGGCATCATTCAGTAATGCTTCCTCAACCTGTGTAGTGGCGAAGTTATTACAGTCTTTGCATGAACACAGTTCCGTGCAGAGATGTTGTTAGACTTGCACGAACAATGACAGCTCACACACATATTTTTTCGACAACCACAATGGATTGACTCCATCAGTTCAACAGGTGCAGACAGATTGTCCTCTGTCATCCGGCAATGGTAGTAGCATCAAGCACCTATTCCATGACGACCAATCCGTGGTATCTGTATAAGGCATTATGCTGTACTGCTGGTACATCACCATGAGATAGCCGACTGATAATTGCTCTCTTTGAATGCTGCCTCAAGCATCAGCAGTGGTGGCAAACCTGTTCGCAGAGAGCCTTCGTGCAGAATAAATGATGTCGCGCCTCGTCAACACTTGAACAAGACTGTCCGTACAACTGACATACGAATTGTTCCAGGACAGAGGAAGCCGGTTCTGGCAACATGAACTCCTGTCCAAGATTCGGAACGCTGCCTGATATCCTCATCTCGGCTGATAATGTCAAAGGCTTTCTTTTTGCCTTTTCCATGGAAGGCGCTTACCGAGTCACATCCAGTGAACGTATGAAGCCCAGGATGGCTTCACCTAAACGAGTGCCCCATAATTTTCAGAGAGAATGACAGGTTGAGGACTCTGGCCTTTTTTACTCCTGTCGCGAAAAGGACCGTTGCCGGAAAGTCCCGTACCCGATAGAGTGATCATTGCGACATCGGAGTCTGGCTCCGTATGACGACAGTACTGTGCGTGCGTGAGGCATGCTGGCAAGTGCAGTATCAGACACATATCTGCTTCGCAATGATCTCACATCAGATCATCTACTGCGCCAACAGTGGCCTTCCCCTCATCAGTCGTAACCTTATGACAGCTTCCCATGGCCGATATAGAGATCGAAACAGGAGTCTGCCAAACCCTGTGTACTCCACTGAGAATATAGGAACTCGACTAGCTGTTCCTTATTTCTGCCGCTCAGAAGATAATTCTTCCAGCGGATAGGCAGCCTTTGCTTCTGGTCTGTAGATGTGGTTGGAAAATCGAAGACTGATTTGATCCACTTCGAATATGTTCAGTGGACTTGATTGAAAACTCTGGATAGCGATCAAAGATGACGTCGATCCTGGAGTACTTGCCGAGTCACATAAATGACAGACTTGGTCAAGAGCATGGTTGCCAGTTGGCCGAGAGTTCCAGGTAAAGATGCCACAGAAAGACCATGGATGAGAGCCATGCAATCGACAATGAGTGCGCCATTCGCAGGAATACGTCATTTAGACAGCGGAGGAGAGCTGCTTTATTTGTTTAGCCAAAGACCCGTCTGTGCTAGCCAATGGATATGAAACTGGAACTGAGTGAATGTGAAAGCACAAGTTCAGGTCTACATTTTTTTGCTTTACCAAGAATCATAATCTGGTAAAGAGTTGTCAGTCCGAGATTTTAATATCTGAATCCTTGATGGCGGCCCGAGCCTGACCTGTAATATGACTGCAATTTCATTTTTGTGATGGAGCATGCACATCTGACTGGCAGTAGCTTACGTTCCAAAAGGAACTTGGCAGTCGCTTCTTCACCAGCAGTCCAGGCGTTCGTTTAATGTCATTCTCGCAGGACGGTGGTGGCTACGACACCAGAGCTGACACTGATCAAATCAGAAAGACTGCAGGTGAATGGATTGTATGACTATACACACTTCCTTCGAGAGAAAGCACTATCTCAAAGCACTATGCCTAATGACCACACCTTTGGTATTATAGATGTAAATGGTTAATTTCACCCCTTTGTTACATGATTTTTCCCTACACACACTTAGATATCTGTCCAGTATCTCTGAATGAACTATCTTCAAGTTTCATTTATTTCTAAGAGGGTTGCCACGAAAAGTCACTAAAAAGCTCGGTGCCTCACGGCCTAAAGCCATGCAATGCCCTTCTTTCTATTGTTTGGCATTTTTCTACAAGCTATGCAATGGCGTTTCTCTTCTATGTTTGGCATTTAATTCAAGTATGCAATGTCCCTTCTTTTCTATTGTTTGCCACATGGCACATACCATGTGAAAAGGCCTCTTCTATGGCACTGACATTTTTCCAAGAATGACGACAAATTCAGTGTTGTATGTAGCTAGGTGTAAGTGTAAATATAGAACAGAGGAAAATGATAAATATTAACGTTATAACAGGAGAAAATGTGGAGAAATAATAAGAATGGAAGATGCAAAAGAGTCCAAAAGGAGAGTTACCTTCAAATTCCATCGGGCGATTTTCCTCGAACCACGTGTGGTTCACAATCTCCTGTAAACCAACGATGTGTTGGACATCAAATATAAATACATCAGGAAACACCTCCACTCATGAGCAATAACATTTTGATCCACCATTAACAGGGTCAGCAACCCAGCACGTGTGAAGATTCTTGTTCATGTAAATAAAAAGTTGAAAACTGTATCAAAACCTCACCTGCATCGTGAGTCTTTCCTGTGGATCTGTTGGAAGCATCCCCGTCAGGAGGGAACCAAAGCTTCACTCGCAGAGGGTGGTGGACTGTACACACGATTAGTCACACGTGTCAGGTAACATCTGTAAATAAGCAAAACAAATGTATTTGTGATAGAATCCAACCAATCATCACAATCGAACACTTACATTTACTTGATACGCATATTTCAAGGAACTACTCATCAATGCAATAACTGATTTGAATTTCAACTAATAAAAATGCATTTTGATTCAACAAATACGTGATGGTGTACAACACAAAAGATTTACTTGGCTCTTCAAAACAAACCCTCTCAACTCAATAATTTGATATTAAGTCTTTATGGGTTTATTCGGTCGAGGCGAGTGAATACAAGTAATTTATTCCTGATACCGTGAAACACCCTGCAACCCATTCCTGCAGAAAACTGACTTTTTGGAATGCCGCGCTGCATTTCCGTTCATTTATCATGTAATTTGAATGAAGAATCAAATCAAACCAGAAAATGGCAGAGATCCCAAATAATTTCCCCACAATTTTCAAGGAATTCCCTGGAGAAACAATAGCTTGGCCTCTATTGTTTGAATGCTTTCTCAATGCAAGCTCGAGAAAACTAGACTTGCACCATCTCCAATCTCTATAAAACGTGGCGTGCCAGGGATGTGATGTATTGTTGCTGGTTTTGGCACAATAGACAACACAGAATGTAATGAGCACAAAAATATTATCTTGAACTTGGTGTTGAACTGAACTTTCTGTAAAGTCCTTTTTCATCACATTCCCAACAAGGGTCTCGGCCGACGTTCACATCATGGTCAAGGATGGTGGTTGAAGCCTATTACTAGTGAAATAGATTTATAGAAAAATTTAAATCTGTGGCAGAGAAAATGAAACATAGCCAAAATATTGTCCCAACTTTGAGTGCATTGTTTGAAATGAATTTTTTAAAAGAAAAGAAAATCAGTTACAAATAATAATTCAAAAGAGAACACTATATTAATTAAAACAAAAATAAAATGCAGTCAAGTTTCATCAAAATTGTGTGTGTAGTTTTGGAGAAGAGAGCAAATACTATTTTTTTTGGTAAAAAAAAAATATGAAAAATAAATAAACTGGTAAAACCTTAATGAGCGCAGATTTTGATGCAATCAATAAACCTTGTTCGGCATCAGATACAAAACATGTGGCCAAGTTTCATCAAAATCGTGTGTTTGGTTCAATCAAGCAATAATGACTGAGGTGTTCATGGACTCACTGACTGACTCCCTCACCGACTCCCTGACTGACTCACCTCCAGACACTGTTTGATCGCATCAGCTAACCTGACTAAGTCCAGTGAGGTATTCATACAAATTGAAAAACATGACTGTGGTCTAACTTTCAATAAATAACATGAATTATTGCATGTTTGAGAAACCCTAGATATACAAAAAATGTGGCCAGTGCTGTGGCAAAAAAAAAAAAAGTGAAGGATGAACAATCATCGTTTCATTCCACAGTGTGGAGAAAGTAGAATCATGCTTCAATAGGTGTCCCGAGACAGTTATGCCATTAATATACGTGCAGATAGACCCCTTCCTTTTGTTTAGTGGGAAGACAAGGGAGTGTGTTGCGATGGTCTAATAGTTCGGTTATTAAATGATTTTTCCCTTTTTATTTCATCCCCACTCTTTTTCTTTTCTGAGGCAAAATCCGCGACGTACGCTTTGGGCTGGACTAGCGCTTTGAGCTTCCACCGTCTGCCCGAAACCAGACATGTGCAGCGAGTCACGTACGCTTTGGCAGCAAGGGTGCACCAAGTCTGCCCAAAACCAGACATGTGCGGCGAGTCACTACGCTTTAGCACCCAGGTGGGTGGGCTGGACCGGCATCTGCCCGAAACCCGGC
>CM068963.1:483123-494918 GCA_035128595.1 Eptatretus atami
TATTCCCAATGGTCTGTTCTTTCTAGCCAGTACGTCCTTGGCAGTGTCGCTCGGCTGCATCCGATCCGGAAAGGTAATCCGATCCGGTAGAGTGATCCGGTTCGGACAAGGCATACAGAGGGCGTGGTTCCCCGGTGGTTAAACCGCATGATTAATTAGGTAACTCTATTCCATAGTTGGAGGACCCTAGGTCACGCGATTGAGTTATTGGTGTCTACGGTCGGTTAAGTGACCTGCCGTGTCACGGAATTATCCATGAGCGATGGCCTACAATTCCGGGGAGTCTGGTGGGAATCGCCGTAGCTTCCCCCACCTAGTGGTCTTCTCACCGACCACGCCGGCCCGCAACATATTATATATATAATATACTAGCGATACCTGTGCACATGCACGGATAGCAGTACAACATAGCTGGTAGCAGACGACAGACCGTACACGGGAATGACAAAAATACGCATTGTGCAAAATGCAAGTGTACTATGGAACGCCAAACTTCCAAACATTGTCGGCATGTCCGCTAAGTGCCGCAGCAATTTTATCGGATCGTGTGACGGCGAGGCGAGTTTTAGTGTGCAAGCTTGGTATTATAATAGAGAGATATATATATATATACATATAATATATATATATATATATATATATACATATTACACACATACACATACACACACTAGCAAATACCACCCGTCGCTTCGCTGGACGAGAATACTAGAGAAGAGCAGAGAGATGGGGGGGAGAGAAGAAGGGAGGGTTAGAGCAGAGCAGGAGGAAAGAGAAAGGGGAAAACAGGTGGGAGACAGCAAATAACACCAAGGCTTACCTGCCTGTGCTTAACCCCCCCGGGGATCTTTGACTGGTCGAGGGTTAAACATGACCATCACCGCCGCGCCTCAACACAAAGCGCCATTTCCTGTGTGTTTTGTATTTTACGGCGATGGCCCCGCTTCACACAGGAGCGACAAAGGTTTCATAGGCTTGAACTGTGTCCTGAACCAGATAGTATGGACAACCGACTGAAGTACAACACAATGACAGGGAGATCGCAGGTATGGGAGGGCATGATGGAGTCATTGCTGCTGTGTTCGCTTCATGTGTTGCTTCTTGATGTTATGGAGTTTCTGCTGCTCTGGATTTTTGTTATTCCTTGTTTTTTGTCATCTTTGTGAACTTCGATCTAACTGTCCTTCTGCCTTTTTTCTTCTTGTGTATATAATAATAAATAGGTGTGTGTGTGTGTCCTCCACAACTCCAAAACTATGAAACCTAGCAGCCTGAAACTTTGCATGCATACTAAGTGAACTCCAAATAAATGCACAAGTGAAAATTGGGTGTTTGGGTTAATTAAAACATCCATTTTGAAGATAATTAATGGACATTAAATTATATACTTTATTAGGCGCATCCTCAGCCACCTCACTCTTTGGGGTCTTTGGCGTATCCTAGGTAACTTCGCTGGGGTCTCAAGCCACCATGTTTTTTGGCCTGCTCAACCATGCCTTGACTTGGAACAGGCCGCAACGATTTCTGAAGGATGAAGTTTTTTTTCACTTTCCTCACTCATAATATGGAATAGGCAAAGCCTAGAAGCGAACGTAGAATTCTTCTTACATTCGCTTCTTAAATATATCAAATTAAACAGTCTTTTTGCGAAGAAAAAATAAATATTACCTTAACATTACCTTCACAACAACAACTACACCACCTAGAACAGGATCTCATCTGCAAAAATAAATATTACCTCAACGTTACCTTCACAATAACAACTACACCGCCTAGAACAGGATCTCATCTGAAAAAAAAAAATCCTCAACATTACCTTCACAACAACTACACCGCCTAGAACAGGATCTCATCTAAAAAAATTAATATTACCTCAACATTATACCTCAACAACAACTACACCGCCAAGAACAGGATCTCATCTGAAAAAAAAAATCCTCAACATTACCTTCACAACGTCAACTACACCGCCTAGAACAGGATCTCATCTAAAAAAATTAATATTACCTCAACATTACCTTCACAACAACTACACCGCCTAGAACAGGATCTCATCTGAAAAAAAAAATTCCTCAACATTACCTTCACAACGACAACTACACCGCCAAGAACAGGATCTCATCTAAAAAAAAATATTACCTCAACATTACCTTCACAACAACAACTACACCACCTAGAACAGGATCTCATCTAAAAAAAAATAAAAATACTAGAAGCGAACGTAGAATTCTTCTTATGATTTTTGATGATGCGGGAGATATCTTTATTAAAATCAGTGGAGGAAATATACACCATGTCTGATTTTTGGGTCTTTCATGTCTCCGATGATGCCTTTATCTCCCGGCATGCATCATTCCCCATGACAAAAAACCAGAGGCAAAAAAAAAACGGAAGCAAAAAAAAACTGGAAGCAAAAGGGTCGTAGCCAACGACACGGATTCCAAATTGCCAAGGTATTGTGTTGTTGTTGTTGTTGTTTCCAATTCTCTCATGTGCACGCGTTAAGTATGAAGCTCACTACGTTCGCTATTATCAAATGCTTGTTAATCATCATGACGAATTGTTGTATACGTTGCTGTAGTTTTGATATTAGGAGCTTGGAGCGATTTCATCCATTATCTGATACGATTTTCCATGATCTACTCTCACGGACTGATTAAAGAATATCATCAAAATATTATTTCTGTTTTTAAGATTAGATATTGTCCAGACTAAATAAGTGTCAAAATATGGAGGGAAATCTGAAAATTTTAAGAAATAACGAGTCTTATAACGAAAGCTATATACCTATACTATTTCAATGAAGCAAGCAAGGCTCTGTTCCCTCCTTCTCCTGACATACACCAAAAAATGTGAAATTTCCAAAGCATTAAACTTATATTTTTCTACTATTTGGAGAATTATATTGAGTGAACAAAAAATTTAGGAATGTGCCAAAATTACCAAGCTTCTTCTTTCGGCTGCTCCCGTTAGGGGTCGCCACAGCGGATCATCCGTTATGATCCGCATACTGATTTGGCACAGGTTTTACGCCGGATGCCCTTCCTGACACAACCCTGGTCGCCTCTTACGACACAGGGATAAGGATTGGGTTTCGCCATGATTCTGGGCTGCCCTACACCCTCTCATAGCGCGGCCCAGTGCAGAGCCCCCGTCCTCAAGCGATCCTCCAACCCAAGCCTCCGAGTATCCGGATTACAGGCGCACGCCACTACGCCCGGTATCCAAAATTACCAAGCTTCATTGAGCAATATATGATTTGATGCATTCACTGTGAGGCCTCGTGCCCTGTCCCCAAGAAAGACTGCTTATCCACAGCGTCTGCCAGATCTGCGTCTAAAATTTCAGAAATTTTGCGATATACTCTGCAGGGAATCAAAGCAAACCTGGTGAAAAACGGATGTTTTAAAATAAAGTTGTAACACTTGCGCGGACCAGGAACCGATGTATCATGAGACGCTTTCACAGACGAGCAGGCAACATAGCGGATTAACTGCAATGTATATTTCATGGGCGATTAAACTTTGCGATGTCTACAGTGTTGTGCTGCATTAAACAGGAACTCTTTTGTGCATAAAGTAATTATTTGAACGAATTAATTTTATTTATTTAACTGTTGCGTGCAAAGTGAAGACTGGCTTTAAAGTTAAAGGGATCCTTTATGGTATGCAGCCATAGCCTGGCCAGCCGTTAATTATCAACCATTTAATTGGAGTGTTTGCGTGAGTGCTTAAGCCACTTGCCGAGCGCCCTTCAGTCTATAGCAGTACCGCTCTAAGTCATTCTGAGCAAATCATTCACTCACTGTGGATGCTTTTGCCGCGCCACGTCATTCCGAGTGAGTGGTTCATGCGCCGCCATCCTGAGCAAGTGGTTCGTGCTCCTTTCTGAGCAAGTTGTGAAATAACACCCGATTTCCGAGCTGTTTGCCATATTAATGTGTTTTCTAAGTTACCGAGCCAATTTTTTTTTCCACCCGTCACACGCAGCCGTTTATAAAGATGAATGTTTGTGAACATATCCCTGAAACGTCTAAATAAATGCAACGTTGTTTTTTGGTGAAAGCTACTCAAAGTTTTTGGGTGTACTGTAGTCCGTAATCGCACTGATTCCAAGCTGCCGGTTCCTGAAAAATTGCCGATATCAGCCAAGCACTAATGTGTGTGTGTGTGTGCGTGCTGTGTGTGTGATTCATAAAGTATAACATATTCTCTGTGCTAACTCCCTCTCTCTCTCTTCTTCTCCTCCTCTCTCTCTCTCTCTCTCTTCTCTCTCTCTCTCTCTCGACAGTGGTTAAGTCTGGATGGTGTTGTCTCTGGACGTGTCCGGGCGGTGTTTGTCTCTGGACGTGTCCGGCGGTGTTTGTCTCTCTGGACGTGTCCGGGCGGTGTTTGTCTCTGGACGTGTCCGGGCGGTGGGCGGTGGTTTGTCTCTGGACGTGTCCGGGCGGTGTTTGTCTCTGGACGTGTCCGAGCGGTGTTTGCCTCTGGACGTGTCCGGGCAGTGTTTGGCGCTGGATGTGTCCGGGCAGTATTTGTCTCGGGGCGGTGTTTGTCCCTGGACATGTCCGGGTGGTGTTTGTCTCCGGACATGTCTGCGTGGTGTTTGTCTCCAGGCCATGTTTATAGTATGACAGGTATAAAATGGATTGCAGACATTATTTTGTTTCTATATTCCATAATATATAAGTATGTACAAAATAATACATAGCATATAATTTGTTTGATGTACATCTGATTGTCCTGTGTTGGTGTTTTATAGACATCTGGTGAGGGAGGAGCCCAAAGTCTGATCAGAATGATCGGTAGGCGTTTCCCAGCATTCCCATTGGTGCACAGATGCTTTCCCAAGAAGTAGCCCTGCCCCTTTTGAGGCCACGGCCACGCCACGCGACGGAGCTCAAGAATTAACATGGGTGTGGGTTTCTGGGAGTGTTTTCCGGCCATGAACGTGTGCTGGGTACCAATTGGGGGTCGAAACTGAGCGGAGCATCAGGGCAATTCAGACGACAATGCCTGGTGTTGCCTGAATGGTTAGGGTGGCGAGCTTGGGATCCTAAGGTCTTGAGTTGAAATCCTGATCGGCCATTTAATTAATACCAGGTGGAGTTAACTCAGTCTGTCATCTTTCAGAGTTCGGCGAAATGAGTACCAGCTTGCTGAGATTATTGAGCCATTTGAATATTCTGTGGCAGAGTGGTGACCGATCCAGGATTGAGCCCAGTAGCTTAGGAGACTGCTTCAGCAGCACCGACGCTCTGTACAGAGTATGGTCCCAATGGATAGATGGCTTCTCTGCTTGCTTGTCACATTGGTGGACAGTGCTCTGATGGCAATGCCTCCCAGAGAACAGCATCATCTTATGTAGCATCATCCAGACAATTGGTGTTGATCTGTATGTCTTCATGCAATGGATTATTTGACTTCGAATGCAAAGCAGGAAGAATTTTGGCAGGTCGTACAGATTGGTACATGTAGTGACTTTTGTAACTCAACTTTCTCTTGAGCCTCCGAAATCAGGATTAACGTAAGGAAAAAGGTATTTACGTGCTCTGTATACTGATGCAGGGCCAGTTCTGAGGTATTACGTCAGTGGAGAAGACACATAACACCAAAAACACAATTAAATGTAAATATATCCATGTTGTCACAATTAAATGTAAATATATCCATGTTCTCACATACAGGATGAAACGGTGGCAATTTTTGTTACCGAATGAAACTTTCATGATCTATTTTTATTTCAATTTTCTTCATCGGATAGGTCGTCATCACTGGCATCATTCAGTAATGCTTCCTCAACCTGTGTAGTGGCGAAGTTATTACAGTCTTTGCATGAACACAGTTCCGTGCAGGAGATGTTGTTAGACTTGCACGAACAATGACAGCTCACACACATATTTTTTCGACAACCACAATGGATTGACTCCATCAGTTCAACAGGTGCAGACATTTTTGTCATCCAATGTATAGCAATACCATCTGACCTGACAATCCATCCGTGGCTATCTGTACTAGGGGCATTGATGTACTGCTGGGTACATCACCATGAGATAGCCGACTGATAATTTGCTCTCTTTGAATGCTGCCTCAAAGCATCAGCAGTGGGTGGCAAACTCTGTTCGCAGAGAGCCTTCGTGCAGAATAAATGATGTCGCGCCTCGTCAACACTTGAACAAGACTGTCCGTACAACTGACATACGAATTGTTCCAGGACAGAGGAAGCCGGTTCTGGCAACATGAACTCCTGTCCAAGATCTCGGAACGCTGCCTGATAACCTCATTCCGGCTGATAATGTCAAAGGCTTTCTTTTTGCCTTTTCCATGGAAGGCGCTTACCGAGTCACATCCAGTGAACGTATGAAGCCCCAGGATGGCTTCACCTAAACGAGTGCCCATAATTTCAGAGAGAATTGACAGGTTGAGGACTCTGGCCTTTTCTTTTACTCCTGTCGCGAAAAGGACCGTTGCCGGAAAGTCCCGTACCCGAATAGAGTGATCATTGCGACATCGGAGTCTGGGCTCCGTATGACGACAGTACTGTGCGTGCGTGAGGCATGCTGGCAGTGCAGTATCAGACACATATCTGCTTCGCAATGATCTCACATCAGATCATCTACTGCGACAACAGTGGCCTTCCCCTCATCAGTCGTAACCTTATGACAGCTGTCCCCATGGCCGATATAGAGATCGAAACAGGAGTCTGCCAAACCCTGTGTACTCCACTGAGAATATAGGAACTCGACTAGCTGTTCCTTATTTCTGCCGCTCAGAAGATAATTCTTCCAGCGGATAGGCAGCCTTTGCTCTGGTCTGTAGATGTGTTGGAAAATCGAAGACTGATTTGATCCACTTCGAATATGTTCAGTGGACTTGATTGAAAACTCTGGATAGCGATCAAAGATGACGTCGATCCTGGAGTACTTGCCGAGTCACATAAATGACAGACTTTGGTCAAGAGCATGGTTGCCAGTTGGCCGAGAGTTCCAGGTAAAGATGCCACAGAAAGACCATGGATGAGAGCCATGCAATCGACAATGAGTGCGCCATTCGCAGGAATAACGTCATTTAGACAGCGGAGGAGAGCTGCTTTATTTGTTTTAGCCAAAGACCCGTCTGTGCTAGCCAATGGATATGAAACTGGACTGAGTGAATGTGAAAGCACAAGTTTCAGGTCTACATTTTTTGCTTTACCAAGAATCAGTAATCTGGTAAAGAGTTGTCAGTCCGAGATTTTAATATCTGATCCTTGATGCGGGCCCGAGCCTGACCTGTAAATGACTGCAATTTCATTTTTGTGATGGGAGCATGCACATCTGACTGGCCAGTAGCTATACGTTCCAAAAGGAACTTGGCAGTCGCTTCTTCACCAGCAGTCCAGGCGTTCATAATGTCATTCTCGCAGGACGGTGTGGCTACGACACCAGAGCTGACACTGATCAAATCAGAAAGACTGCAGGTGAATGGATTGTAGACTATACACACTTCCTTCGAGAGAAGCACTATCTTCAAAGCACTATGGCCTAATGACCACACCTTTGTATTATAGATGATTAAATGGTTAATTTTCACCCCTTTGTTACATGATTTTTCCCCTACAACACTTAGATATCTGTCCAGTATCTCTGAATGAATCTATCTTCCAAGTTTCATTTATTTCTAAGAGGGTTGCCACGAAAAGTCACTAAAAAGCTCGGTGCCTCACGGCCTAAAGCCATGCAATGCCCCTTCTTTTCTATTGTTTGGCATTTTCTACAAGCTATGCAATGGCCTTTCTCTTCTATCGTTTGGCATTTTATTCAAGGTATGCAATGTCCCTTCTTTTCTATTGTTTGCCACATGGCACATACCATGTGAAAAGGCCTCTTCTATGGCACTGACATTTTTCCCAAGAATGACGACAAATTCAGTGTTGTATGTAGCTAGGTGTGAAGTGTAAATATAGAACAGAGGAAAAAAATGATAAATATTAACGTTATAACAGGAGAAAATGTGGAGAAATAATAAGAATGGAAGATGCAAAAAGAGTCCAAAAGGAGAGTTACCTTCAAAATTCCATCGGGCGATTTTCCTCGAACCACGTGTGGTTCACAATCTCCTGTAAAACAACGGATGTGTTGGAATCAAATATAAATACGATCAGGAAACACCTCCACTCATGAGCAATAACATTTTGATCCACCATTAACAGGGTCAGCAACCCCAGCACGTGTGAAGATTCTTGTTCATGTAAATAAAATAGTTGAAAACTGTATCAAACCCTCACCTGCATCGTGAGTCTTTCCTGTGGATCTGTTGGAAGCATCCCCGTCAGGAGGGAAACCAAAGCTTCACTCGCAGAGGGTGGTGGACTGTACACCACGATTAAGTCACACGTGTCAGGTAACATCTGTAAATAAGCAAAACAAATGTATTTGTGATAGAATCCCAACCAATCATCACAATCGAACACTTACATTTACTTGATACGCATATTCCAAGGAACTAC
This sequence comes from Eptatretus atami, assembly GCA_035128595.1. NCBI lineage: Eukaryota > Metazoa > Chordata > Myxini > Myxiniformes > Myxinidae > Eptatretus > Eptatretus atami. The sequence continues at coordinate 491,611 of CM068963.1, forward strand.
TCATCAATGCAATAACTGATTTGAATTTCAACTAATAAAATGCAATTTGATTCAACAAATACGTGATGGTGTACAACACAAAAGATTTTACTTGGCTCTTCAAAACAAACCCTCTCAACTCAATAATTTGATATTAAGTCTTTATGGGTTTATTCGGTCGAGGGCGAGTGATACGAGGTCATTTATTCCTGATACGTGAAACACCCTGCAACCCATTCCTGCAGAAAACTGACTTTTTGGAATGCCGGCTGCATTTTCCGTTCATTTATCATGTAACTTTGAATGAAGAATCAAATCAAACCAGGAAATGGCAGGAATCCCAAATAAATTTCCCCACAATTTTCAAGGAATTCCCTGGAAGAAACAATAGCTTGGCCTCTATTTGTTTGAATGCTTTCTCAATGCAAGCTCGAGAAAACTAGACTTGCACCATCTCCAATCTCTATAAAACGTGGTGTGCCAGGGATGTGATGTGATTGTTGCTGGTTTGGCACAATAGACAACACAGAATGTAATGAGCACAAAAATATTATCTTGAACTTGGTGTTGACTGGAACTTTCTGTAAAGTCCTTTTTCATCACATTCCCACAAGGGTCTCGGCCGACGTTCCACATCATGGTCAAGGATGGTGGTTGAAGCCTATTACTAGTGAAATAGATTTATGAAAATTTAAATCTGTGGCAGAGAAAATGAAACATAGCCCAAAATATTGTCCCAACTTTGAGTGCATTGTGTTGAAATGAAATTTTTTAAAAGAAAAGAAAATCAGTTACAAATAATAATTACAAAGAGAACACTATATAATTAAAACAAAAATAATAATGCAGTCAAGTTTCATCAAAATTGTGTGTGTAGTTTTTGGAGAAGAGAGCAAATACCTATTTTTTTTTGGTAAAAAAAAAAATATGAAAAATAAATAAATACGGTAAAACCCCTTAATGAGCGCAGATTTTGATGCAATCAATACACCTTCGTTCGGCATCAGATACAAAACATGTGGCCAAGTTTCATCAAAATCGTGTGTTTGGTTCAATCAAGCAATAATGACTGAGGTGTTCATGGACTCACTGACTGACTCCCTCACCGACTCCCTGACTGACTCACCTCCAGACACTGTTTGATCGCATCAGCTAACCTGACTAAAGTCCAGGTGAGGTATTCATACAAATTGAAAACATGACTGTGGTCTAACTTTCAATAATAACATGAATTATTGCATGTTGAGAAACCCTAGATATACAAAAAATGGTGGCCAATGTGCTGTGGCAAAAAAAAAAAAAGTGAAGGATGAAACAATCATTCGTTTCATTCCACAGTGTGGAAGAAAGTAGATCATGCCTCCAAACAGGAATATCTCGTGGAACCTCCACTCATCAAATAAACAGATGTTAACATGAATAGCATCGCCATGACCATTGTGTTCATATGGCATGTGCTGAACAAGCCGAACAACAACATCCCGCATCAAACCATCAGATAAACTACAACAAAACATATCCCTCAACTCAACACACCCTCAACACACCATCAGATATACCACAGCAAAACATCAGATATACTTCAACAAAACATTTCCCTCAACTCAACACAACCATCACTCACTAAACCATCAGATATACCACAGCAAAACATCAGATATACTTCAACAAAACATTTCCCTCGACTCAACACACTCAACACAACCATCACTCACTAAACCATCAGATATACGACAACGATACAGACCTTCACTCACCACAACCTTCAATAACCAAACCATCAACACTCCCTCCACAGCATCAGCATCCCCTCCACACCAGATTCATGATCATGACACCATTGTAAACAATACTCACTTTAATAATATCATGTCCATTAAATTGAAGTCCAAGGAATAATTTTGAGAACACGATGCCAAGCGCCCACACGTCGGCTGGGGGACCTTCGTACTCAAACTCTGAGATCTCTGGGGCCATGTAGCCTTGTGTGCCACCGTAGGCAATAATGTTTTCACCGGGCGTGAAAAATACAGCAAGGCCAAAGTCAATGACCTTCAAGACCCCCCTGCTGCAGAGTATATTTCCAAGCTGGAGAATAAACAGAAATCAATACATTAAAAACACAACATCAAACCTTTGATGATAAAATGTGTTAAAAGAAAGAATCAAATTTGAATGTGAAAAGCAGGCAGGAAAAAACAAATTACAAGAAGAGAAACATGAAAACAAAAACAACAAATTAAACATCCACTACCAATGCCAGGAGTTTATACAATATGGAGGAGCTTCAATCAAGGGTAGATAACAAGGAGTAAGAACAATAGAGTTACAGAAAGTGAGACTTGGTTTTGCTGGAGGACAGGCCTAGAAAGCCACAGGATGTAGAGGTGTGATAGGAAAGAGAAAATTTGAAAGGTGCAGCAATCTAGATAAAGGACAATATTATATCAAGTGAAAGGGGTGATATGAAGGAGGGAATTAATGTGGAGGGTTCTGTGTGAATTAGAGACTGACAAATACAACCCATCACTTCACTGATGGGAATACTGAAGGGGGAGGGGGAGAAAAAGAGGGGGGAGAGGAAGAAGAGGTTGGGGAAGAGAGAGAGGGGGGGAGTGGGGAGTTGGAAGGGTTAGTGGTGTGGGAGTGAGGAGGAAAGGAGAGCGAGAAGGGGTGGGGGAAGGGAAGGCAGCGAGAGATGAGAGGAAGGGAAGGCAGATGTGTGGTGGAGTATTAATTACAATTCATACTGTCTCATCAAAATACTTAATGGAAACAAAATAATGTCTGAAATCCATTTTCTACGGTCATACGAAAATACCGCCCAGAGACAAACACCGCCCCCCCCGACATGTCCAGAGATAAATGCAGTCTTGAAACAAACACCACCCAGACACATTCGGAGAGAAACACTGGCCGGACATAAACACCGCCCGGACACATTTGGAGACGAACACCACCCGGACACATTTGGAGACAAACACTGACTGGATGTAAACACCACTTGTACAAATCCGGAGACAAACTCCCGTTCAGACACGTCCAGAAAACAAACTCCCGTCCGGACATAACTTCCACTGGGACACGTTTGGAGCCAAACACTGCCCGTACGCATCTGGAGCTTAGCTGTCCAGAGACAAGCACTGTCCGGAAGCAAACACAGACACGTCTGAAGAGAAACACCACCCGAACACGTCCGGAGCCAAACTCCGTCCGGAGAAAAACACCACCAGAGATATAAACCGCCCAGACACGTCCAGAGAGAGAGATGTGTGGGAGGGTGCTGCTTTGTATTAGACGGGGGTGGAGCGAGGGAGAGAGAGGGAGAG
>CM068963.1:494928-513525 GCA_035128595.1 Eptatretus atami
GAGAAAGAGGTGGGGAGGGGAGTTATCAGAGAGAAAATGTTATGCTTTATGAACAACACACACAGATACATCAATCATCAACATCACCATCGCGTTATTGTATGAAGTTTATCAACATTATTATTAAAGGTAATTTTCATGATCCTTAATAACTCAAGAAAATAAACATAATTTTATGTTCTTAAGAAAGGAAAATAAGCCTTGTGTTGGCTTGATGGATAAGGTGGCTGCTCTAAGATCTTAGGACCTTGAGTTCAACCCCTGTCGTGCTGTTAAAGAACACCAGTTTGGTTGACTCAGACTGTCATCTTTCTGAAGTCGGCAAAATGAGTACCAGATTACTGGAAACAGAGGTCACTGCATCTTCGGCACAGCTGTGCTTCAGGCAATGATGTCAGGCTCCTGGTGTGACTGAAGAGTAAGACAGAAAGGTTCATTGAGAATTCGGAAAGGCTTGCTGTAAGGGAAGAGTTCTGATTGTGGGTGGTATTAATTTGCCAGGAATATATTGGGTCCAAGACCAGGGAAAGGGCAGAGCAGATGAGGAATTTCTTGACCTTGTTGAAGATTGCTTTTTCATCTGGTTTGTTGATAATCCCATGAGAAGCAGTAGAGTGTAAGACCTCTCATTAGGTACTAACTCGAATATGGTGGAGAAGGTTGAGGTGGAACAGCATTTCTGGACAAGTGACCATAACATAGTGTGTGTAAGTGGATTCTGTTCAGATGAGTCTGCGATTGTAGAATAAGGCGATTAGACTCTAGGAAGGCAAATTTTGAGTGAACAAGAAGAGAGGTCCCATAGATTGGGATAAACTAACAGGGCAATCTGTATCAGAGAAAAGGGCAGCCTTCAATGAGAAAATGTGCAACAACATCTTCACAATGGCGCCGTGAATAAAGATATCAAAATTAAACACACACCAACAATGGGTGGATGGATCTATTTTTCAAAGACTGCAACCAAGCTGGAATGGATATTTAATTTTGTTATCTTCCTTTCTAGTTAAGTTGTAGGGTTCATTAACTGCACAATGAGCACAAACATGGTCAATATGCGACAGGCACCCCCACCTCCCCCCTCCCCTTGTTGATTATTACCCAACAATATTAATTTTGTTCTTTCCTGCCCCCCCCCCCCACCCCACTCCCTCCCCATTCACTCCTTCCTTACTTGCTGCATAAAAATATTGTTTCATTACATGACACAGAACGTATCACGGTCTATCCAGGTGTAGTTGGTTACCTTTATGTCTCGATGCACGACGTTTTGGCTGTGCATATATGCAAAAGCAGAAGCCATCTGGAATGAGGAGATAAAATATTAGAACATGGAGACAGATTGTAATTGTTAAAATTTTACAATTTCGAGTTCATTTCTTTCAGTCATATTTCAAAACACGTCATAAACATCGTACTGATGTTAAAGGCTCCTTCAGCTCACCTGCTCCATGAAATGCCATGCCTGGCTTTCGGTAAATGTTCCCCGTAAAGCAACTTGGTCATGCAGCGTATCTGCACACATGAAGCAGGAACATACAAGGGCAAGGCAATAAGATTTTTCATTTCTCAGAAAACACGAGCAAAGGGAAAAGTTGTTTTGTTTTTGAAAATTTGAATGTTTTTTTGTGAAAATAAACACAAAAGGATAAAGATAAAAATTTGTTTACAAAATCGAAGGTCATGGAAGAGCAAGGGGAGAGAAAAATGATTGCGGAAATAATGGAGGATGACATGAGATGGTGGTGCACCGGCTGCTTGAAGTCTTGAGAGGGGAGAGTGTGATTGAATAGTTTCCAGAGGGCAGTTTCACAAGTAGGAGAAAAGAGGAACAAAAGAGTGGAAGTGTGTGGAAAGTGTGGACTTTGAGTTTAACTAAGAGGGGGTTACTGGAGGAACGGAAGATAGTGATAGGGATGAGGTGGCAGGGGAGCTCGACTGTGAATCAACAAATATGGAACGTTCGACATGTTGCTCTGTGTGTGCAGAACAACATCCCATCCTCTGTTTTTTTTTCTCTTCCTGTTCAGTCGTTCCCTTGTTTGTGTGCAACTATTGTCCCAATTTGAATATGGTGTTACTCTTTGTCACCTCACTGTTCCAAGACCCTCTGTTCTTTTGAAAGACCACAGAAATGAGAGGAGCCACTCCCTGTCTGAAATGTGAGAGGAACTGGCCATTTGTTTCAGCCTCATCACATGATATGCTGATAATGTTGAGAGCTTTATATTCCACAGAATGTAGATCAGTTTGCGGTGGTGCCATCTCATCACCGAGGTGAGAGCTTGCATCGTAACAAACAGATCTCCTGGATTCTGTGGAATCTAATGCTCTCAACATGTCACCATTTGAACTACACAGAAACACCATGTAGGCTTTGAGTTTGAGGAATTATTTGGAACAATGGAGTCTGCAACTCAGTTTGGAAGACAACTTTGATGTATGATCCACACCGTGGCTGATGGTGAGGCCAATAAAGTCGAGAGACCGAATCACTTCTCGAGTCTGACCAGGGAAATAGATCAGTGGGTTGTTTTTGATAATCCTGCCAAAGTGACACGGTGAGACTGAGATTTATTAGAACTGAAAGATGTTCCATTTATCAGAACAACAAGTCTTGACTTCAAACATATTTTATTTACTTTCCTATTTGGATCAACATTCATGGTTGAGCTCAATACAACATCCTCCTTATAGGTACATCAGACGGTGAACATGAGAATATGAAACGAAAGATGGTAATGCCATCTTTTCTGCTCTTTTTGTTCCTCTAATAAATATACATGGTCGAGCATGAGCCTAAGACAGAGTATAAAAGGTCCAAAACAAAATTAGACAATAACATTCATGTTTATTGATTACTAAATGATTTAGCTACTGAGGTAAAAGTCGACTTGATGGTCAAAAACAGTGGATTTTCAGCAAAATTATGTCAGAAACCTCACCTCCATCCACATACTCCAGAACGAGGTGAACTTGGTTAAGCATTGGATTTTCAGCGATGTCAATAAACTTCACTGTGGAGAAACAAGACAGTGGAGCACAAGTTAAGATGACACAAGAAACTCACTCAAAGTCAAACACCTTTAAACAACATGATGAACATGCAAATTTTGTGTGGCCCTTCAAATGACAAGTAGACAACAGGTGAAGGTCAATATGGTCCTTTCACCATTCATGATGTTGCGTGTAAATATTTGGGTGGCACCCCACCACTCAAAAGTACATCGATACAATAAACGCGCATGTTGGAAAAAGGAAAGATTTTGGACCTCTGTTTCTCCAAAACCACACCAAGGAAAATCTTGAAACTTGGCACATGTCAAGTACTCCTCGTGTGAAAAGTGGGATTTTTTTTACCTCCACCATCAAAGGTGAAGCGGGTTATCTTTTCACCCCTTTCTGTCTGTTTGTCTGTGTGCAGGATATCTCAAAAAGTTGTGGACGGACCCACACAAAACCTGGTGGACATGTTGGGTGTGTGACAAGGAAAAATTGATTAAATTTTGGTGAAGATCCGAATCTGGATCCGGATCTGATAATTTTTAAAGTGATTCTTCACCATTGAGAGATAGAGCCAAAATGATATATAGCACGATATCTCAAAAATGTATTGGGCCCGATGAGTTCTCATGGATTATGCATTGCGTGGCAGAGGTATGCACTCCACTGAGTGCCCTTCGAGTTTCATGATGTCATCGGTGCCTTCTTTATGATGTCATAATTGCAGATATGGAATGCTACATCCGATTAGTATGAAAATGTTTGAGGGTCACCTCAGGATAAATTAGTCCACAGGAAAGAAAATTATGATGGCATCGGTCACATGGTTCAGCAGCCATATTGTTAAAAAAAAAAACCTTCAAAAATCTTCTTTGCTAAAACGGCCGAACAGATCGAGGCGAAACTTTACATGTACCTATCCATGAGGAACAAAACGTTAACACATATGACATCATAGATTACAGGTGGAACTTCACAAAAATGTTCCCCGAACCTTGGGGATACCAGGGTATTCACGAATAATTCATAGGTCACATGGTCTGGCAGTCATATTGGATTGAGCAAAAATCATTAAAAAATTATTTCTCTTGAACCACTTCATTGATGGATGTGAAATTTCACAACTATGATCTAGTTGTGATGGGGAATGTCTGTTTTAAATTTCAACTTGATTGGGTACATGGTCTGGCAGCCAGAATTTTTATATTTTGATATGGGTTCTTTTTTGGGGGTGTTTTTTTTTTTAAAATAAGGCTCACTTGGCTGTGCCTGGATGGGTTTGAGGGTAGAGGAGTAGCCGCTGAAACCTGAATCCTATCCAGGTTCCTCCTGATGACTTCATTTTTGCTTTTTGCTTGTTCTGGTTCCTTCTGATGACTCCAATTCAGCACTGGACCTATTTGATCTTTCATTTGATTTGAATTTGATTTATTTTAATCCCATTCTAAATTCAATTTAATAGTAATAAACGTCATGGGTCTGGGTCAAGTGTCTGACCAAAGCGGGGTTGCATCAAAGTGGGGAGTCATCTGTTCACAGATGCCATGACAAAGAAGAACTACTGCTTTTGCGTCTTCAGATGCAAAGGGATCCTCAGGCAGAGGGTGGGGGTAGGGGTGGGGTGGTAGTACATTCATGGACAGGTCGGCATTACGATGCAGGAGTGTGATCGCGGAAGGAGGATGCCAGTACGACGACCGATGCTCAAGAGGAAGAGCAACCGAGCAGGTGAAGCTCATGCAGCACTCAGATTGAGCTTGCCGTCGGGATGAACGATGTGCTCTGGGTGCTTGAGTGGGACGCACTCGGTCTCATGTTGGTGTGCAGAAATGCATGGTCCCGGGTTCTGGGACAGCAGTTACTGCTGTTCTGTGTTTACAGATCCATTCCTACGGCCCGTCTGCAAGGCCTGGGAGCACGGACCATAGCGGTGCTCGCTCTGAGCTCCGTACTCTGCCTGGGCATTTGTAGGTAATGCTCGACGTTTGCGGACACAGTGTACGCGATGTCTTCACCGATGCCAGCACTCCTTTTGCCCTTGCTGAGTGAGCTTTGAGCCGTGGGGACCCCGAGCTCAGACAAGTTTTGTTGCAATTTAAAATGTTTTTATTTCTGGCTAATTTGCATTTTTATTCCATACATTTATTTTAATGCATAATATACACATTCATGTAATTTTAAATGATTATTATTATTTCTATATTTTTATGCATATATTTGTAAGTTTGTTTTGTTATTGTAAACTTGACAAATATCAGTCTTTGTACTGCCTTGTCCAATGTTTGCAGTTCTCAATAAACCGGAATGATTTATGTGATAGCGTGTGGGTGATATTTTTTTTTATTAAAGAACAAGCAATTCAAAGGAGGGCTGACAGAATGGTCTCGCACCCTTGATGGATGCAGACTAGTCTCAAAGCCATCCAGCTTGGGTTGGAAACTCAGCCCAGCTATAAACTATCATCCCGGTATTTCACAGGCAGGGCGATTCGATGTGTGTGCCATCCCTCGGATGGACGTTAACCTGGCATCCTATCTGCCAGAATTAGTTGGTGGACGTTAAAGACCCGATGGTGTCCTTCGTGAAGAGTAGGCGAGTTATTTCCAGCACCCTGGCCAAGTTACAAATTCCTGCCCTGAGTACTGCTGGGAAAACAATGACAAACCATCCAGTATAACCTTTGCTGAGTAAGGGAGCTGCTTCAGGGGCACCGGCATTCCGTGACAGAGTAAGCAGAGACGGATCCAATAGGGTGTTTGCAAACTTGAACTGTGGTTTTCAGATGCCATGACAAGTCAATTGAGTTGAAGGAAAGTCAATTAGTTGAGTGATAAGTGAGAAATTCCTGTCACAGAAGCAATTTATAACGCGTTTTGTTCATATTGCGATAAGTTTGAGTGAAATCCGTACTTACAAATGTTTTTATGATCAAGGGACTTCATCATCTCAGCTTCATTCCGAAGCTGCAAAAAAAGAGAAAAATAAGAAAGAAAGAGAAAAGAGAAAATTGAACAAATTCGTTCTATAAGCTGTATGAAGGTTAGGAAGGAATGCAACTCAACAGTGATTTGGTTCACTTTTTAGCAATCCTGCAGGGGCACAATGTATGTATTGATGTATGTTCCTGCAAAATAATCAATAAAATGAAAACGTTACCGGAACTACAACCACAAGATTGTAACTCACACACAGAGACTCAGCCTCCAGGGTAAATACACAAAGATCTATCACAGATAAAACATCTACCAGGACAGTTCAGGGGTAAATTAGACCGCGTTGGTTCAGTCATTAAAACACCATTATCTCCACATTCACACAAACTTACTTGTTCGATACCTGCCGAACTTTTTGCCGCCTTCAAAACAACCTGAAAGAGACAACGAGAGGTCACGTTGTAAGATTTTGGTTACAATGTGGGAAAGTGAGTAAGATGTATGCATGGGTGAAACTGCAGACGTTTTGAAAAAAGGAAAACAACGAGTGAAACAACTTCTCACGAGGATGGTCCGACGCATGCCCCCGGAAAAAAATTGAAAACTTCTCTCAAAACATGCATTTTGGGGATGATCCTGTCCAAATTGTAACAAAAATATATATATACAAAGAAAAACACATGATCAGGTTTGTATTTGTGTGCAGCAGGAACGCGTCTTTACTTCGTGCAATGTAAACATGGCACTTCGGTATTTTCCATGAATCTCCCCATCCCTTTGCTATCATTCTTCTTCCATGTGTTCCTCTATCGTGTCCATCAAACCTGCTGTCTGTGTTTTTTTTTACTGCCCCCCCCCTCCCACCGCCATTTTCTGTTCTGTGCTCTATCTAGCTCTCCCACGAGCTGTCCCAGCTCCCAGAAGGTGAAAGGAAGACACAGGAAATATACCACAAGCTTGTTTGTACCTCTTCTTTCGAGTTGATGTTCTGTGCTTTGAAGACAATTGCACAAGCCCCTTCTCCAATTTTGGAGATAACCACCCAGTTCCCGACCTGAAAACAAAGGCACAAACAGAGCATGACAACAGTGCTTATGAAATACAAGATAAATAATGAAACTGTGTTTAAATAATTATTTCACATCAACTCAAAAATCATCATCATTCATGTGCCATACTCCACGCAGAGAGTCCGTGCTGTCAAAGCAGTTACGAGGCCACAATGCCGGTCAGGTTCCCACTCTGGCTCTGGAAGTCAGGGCAGGAATTTGGAATTTGTTTATGGTGCCGGCAATAGCTCACCAACACTTCACGAAGAACACCGTGGGATCTTTAACATCCACTGACTAATGCCGGCAGACGGAATGCCCAGTCCAATGTCCATCCGGGGCACAGCACACACACTGATGACTAAACCTGATTGTGAAACACCAGGATGATAGACTACAGCTGGGTTGGGATTCAAGCCCAGGTTCCACAGCTCAGAGGGGAGTGCGAGTACTTCTAGGCAATCCTGTCTATCTCACATGAACTATTGTAAGAAATCTCATTGGAACTAAAAAGAAGGAAATAATTGGTATAATATATAAATGCAGTAATACCCTGATTTACATCGTCAAGTTATTTGTACCAACGCCCAATAGGCGTCGCCTCAACTCACACTTATGTCACTTTAAAAGTTGTACCTTATCTTCTGAAAGCCGTCCCTTATACTTTCACGAATACATCGTGAAAGTACCAAATTGGGAGATTACAAAAGTGCCGAAAGAATTGCTGCATGTTTGTGTACTTCAATATAAGTATCATTAAATAAAAATTGGTGATATCATCGGAAAAAAGTGAAATATAATCTGTGAAGTGGCGAAGCTCGGAACACATCCCTCGCTTAATCCCTTACTTGTTATAAAAAAAAATTGCTTTGATACTCATCAAACTTTTCATGAACACATCCCCAACACAAACCAGGGTGTTACTGTACAAAGGGTTTTTTTATTTGTTTATACGCAGCCTGTGGCTACTTGGCTGCATCATTTTCTGTGGGGGGCAATGTGCCACTGATGCAGTGCCCCTGTTACCAGCAAGCTGGTACTCATTTTGCTAACTTCAGAACCTACCTGGTGTTAATTCAATGCACAGCAGGGGCTCAAACTCAAGACTCAAAGATCTTAAAGCAGCTACCATACCCATTAAGCCAACACCAGGCCTCGTATAAAGGTAATCCAATGTCTTACTTACCACTTTAGGCTTAACAATGTGCTTGTCTTCATTCGACTCAGATTTTTCACTGTCTTCATTTGACTCAGACTCAGACTCATCACGCTCATCATCTTCACACTGATTGAGAGAAGATCCTGGAAAAAAAGAGGCAAAATCAATACAAACAGATGTTGTAAAAGAAAAATATCAAGGGACAGAATACCACAGTGTTCAGAAGTGTGTGAATTGTGGAAATTAGACATCAATTTCATAAATTTGTCTTCTTATTCTTCTTTTTCTTCCTCGTGAGCCAGTTGTTCATATACCATGTCCCCAAATAAAGGTCAAGGGCTCAGAACATGTAAGATTGGCCCAAGTCTTTCAGGAAGCGGTTGGGAAAGCCTGACATGATTGGACTTGGGAAAGGCAGGTTGTTGTAATTTGTTCAGAGTGCCGGCAATAACTTGCCAACTGTTCATGAAAGTCATCGAAAGATGTTTTGTATCTCCAAACTAATGCTATCAGATGGGACACCCAGCACAAGGTCCATCTAAGAGATTGCACATTTGTGAGCAAACGCCCCACTGGAGAAGCACCATGTTATTTTATGAAACGGATGGAATCGCCAGGAAGGATGTTGCTATCTGCCGTTAGAAGCGAGGGAAAGATGAACTTTCTGGCATCAACTCTTTTTCGGACCAAAAATGCCAAAAACAGTTCGACACGAGCAAGACCTGCTCTTCATTCGATAGTGTATGATCAGAATGATCATCAAAGCAGACTGGACAATTCAGAGGTAAATTCACTACCTCTGTGCAGTCTTGCTGGACACAGATGAATTTATGAATGGGGAATTCTGCTCAGAAAAAGGATAAAGGAGGAATAATGGTGGAAAAAAACATACAAACGCATCTGAAACAGTGTTGGACAGCAATAAAGAACACAAAATGACATTTTTGGATCGATATTAAAGGGGTTTATATTTCAGAATCAAAGCAGTCTTCTTCTTCATTCATATGCAGCACAAGGCAGCAGGACAGCATCATTGGCTGAGGATGTGGATGTACCGCTGATACAGTGCCCTCGACTGATTGGGGTAGGAATTTGTAATTTGTTCAGGGTGTCGGTGAGAGTTTGCCGACTCTTCACGAAGGACACCGTGGGATCTTTAACATCCACAAAACTAATGCCAGCAGATGGTACTCCCATTTAATGTCCATCCGATGGACGGCACACACATTTAGTGAATGACCCTGACTGTGCAACACCAGGACGACAGTTTATAGCTGGGTCGGGATTCAAACTCAGGCTAGACAGCATAGAGGCAAGTGTGCACACCTCGAGGTCATCCTGTTAGTCAGACAAAGCAGTGCCAGCAAGAACAATCAAAATGGTTCCAAGAAAGGTTTCACTAATGAGGAAAGATTAGAAGAAAAAAGAAGTGCTGTTACATTTCAGATAAGATAGAATATCATAAAAACAAAATATTGTCCGGTGGACTGACGTGATCATTGCCCACTCTCTCCCAAACCTCTTGACCTCAGTTTCGCAGGATGCCTTTGGTACTCACCTTTCTTCGCAGCGAGCCAGCTCTTTAGTGTCTCCATGGGCACTTGCTCGCGAATGTACCCACACAGCACACTTTGATGAGAGTGAAGGTACTCGTACAGAAAATCTCTGTTCGAGTGAAGGTAAGCCTTTACTTTTGCATCTGAGAAATGCAAAGAGGAGATATTTCAGAACATTTATAAACATTCACCTGATAAAAAGTGAGATATGTGCAGATGTCACTCCAAGCAAGCAGTATACCATCATCTCATATCATCTTTCCTCTTGACCATGAATGATCTTTTGTCATTGTCAGGAGGATCAAGCAGCCACCATGGGCAAATTAACAAATAAATACAACAACCATTTTCAGGTCTCTCCTCCCACATGCAAACAACTTGTGATGGAGATAATTAATTTGTGATGCAAAATACTTGTAACAGAGATCATCATTTATTTTGTGAAAAGATTAATTCTCAAAACTCACCAGTTAACGGCTCTTCCTCAAACGATCCATTTTTCTTTTGAAGCTCAACGTTGTCTCCCTCAAGAGACACATTCATCACTTGAGGCTCAACGTTGTCTCCCTCAAGAGACACATTCGTCACTTGAGGCTCAATGTTCATGCCACAAGAGACACATTCATCACTTGAGGCTCAACGTTGTCTCCCTCAAGAGACACATTCATCACTTGAGGCTCATGTCGGTGCTCCAAGAGTCACATTCATCACTTGAGGCTCTGTTGTCTCCCTCAAGAGACACATTCATCACTTGGGACTCAACGTTGTCTCCCTCAAGAGACACATTCATCACTTGGACTCAACGTTGTCTCCTCAAGAGACACATTCGTCACTTGACTCAATGTTCCTGCCCAAGAGACACATTCATCACTTGAGGCTCACGTTGTCTCCCTCAAGAGACACGTTCGTCAATTGAGGCTCATGTTCGGTGCCTCAAGAGTCACATTCATCACTTGAGGCTCAATGTTGTCTCCCTCAAGAGACACATTCATCACTTGGGACTCAACGTTGTCTGCCTCAAGAGACACATTCATCACTTGGGACTCAACGTTGTCTCTCTCAAGAGACACATTCATCACTTGAGGCTCAACGTTGTCTCCCTCAAGAGACACGTTCGTCACTTGAGGCTCAAAATTCCTGCAGAAAATAAAGATTTTGTTAGGCTGTAGTTATAAAAATGTCACAAATAACAAACAATGTCAGATTAAAAATATCATCGGGTTGGTGAAAATCAGACTGTGTTGGTTCCATTTGTGTTTTCTGCATTCAGACAGTAAAAAACACGACTGGACTGCTACCCTACCGACTAAGTATCTCCAAACACAGTAAGACGATTTAGCCAATAAATGGTGAAGAGAGTATAAAGATCACCAAAAAGTTTTTTTTTTTTACTTGGTGACCCAAGCTCCCACATGCACCTCGAAGCCGTCCTAGCCTGGATTTGAATCCTGGCCCAGCTATAAACTGTCATCCTGGTGTTTCACAGGCAAGGCAATTCAATGTGTGTACCGTCCTTTGGATGGACGTTAAATTGGCGTCCTGTCTGCCGGCATACGTTGGTGAACATTAAAGATCCAACGGTGCCCTTTGTGAAGAGTAGGCGAACAATCGCCAGCACTGTGGCCAAAAATTTCAACATGACTGCCCCAACCTCATGTTACCCCTGTCCCAAGGGAATGAAGTGCAAAAGGGTCAACCCCCAAAGGGGTCACCATTGCTCTTAGCCAGACATGCGGATGGGTAGTAGTAGTAGTAGTAGTAGTAGTAGTAGGAGTAGAAATCAGATGGAAGTTAAATTGGGCGTCCTGTTAGCCAGCATTAATTTGTGGGCAACTGGACATGAAGGAATCCAGGGTGTCCTTCACGTAGAGAAGGTATGCTTTTAGCAGGTACCCGGGACAAATTACAAATTACTCCTCTTATCTCCAGGGGGAACTGCATAGCAGCACAACTGTGCCCCAAACAAATGATTATATCCACAGCTGTGTGCAGTGTATGGAAGAAGAAGAAGAAGCAATATCTGAACCTCAAGAGAAAAATGCTTAAATGGGGAGTTGAAACAGCCCAACATTTCATCAAAATGCAAATTTCAAATCTCAATTCCAGGAATGCTCCACATGAATGCACACTGACTTTGAAAGTCCAATATTGGGTGGATGAAGGAAGTGCAGTGGATGTGGTGTATCTCAACTTTTACAAATTTGAACGAAGAACTAACTGGATCAATGGCAACTTTGAAAGAGCTGCATGTCTTTATGGCAAAGACTGATCAATGTGTGCATGTGACAACAATATCTCAAGGACTCCACAAGTCTGGCCTGTAGGGGAGGGTGGCAAGAAGGAAGCCATTACTCAAAAAAGCTGACTTTGAGTCCCCTTTGAGGTATGCAAAAAACCACTCTGGAGATTCTGAAGCCATGTGGCAAAAGGTTTTGTGGTCTGACGAAACAAAGATGGAACTTTTTGGCCTAAATGTAAAAGGTTACGCTTGGTGAAAACCCAACACAGCACATCACCTAAAGAACACCATCCCAACTGTGAAGCATGGTGGTGGCAGCATCATGTTATGGGGATGTTTCTCATCAATAGGGGCTGGGGCACTTGTCCAGATGGAAGGGAAAATGGATGGAGCAAAATGCAGAAAAATCCAAAAGGAAAACCTGCTCTCTGCAAGAAACCTGAAATTGGGATGGAAGATCACCTTTCAGCATAACAATGACCTGAAGCATATATCCAAAGCTACACTGGAGTGGCTAAGGAACAAAAAGATAAATGTCCTTGAGTGGCCCAGTCAGAGCCCTGACCTAAATCCAATCAAAATTCTGTGGCATGACTTGAATATTGCTGTCCATCAGCGATCCCCACGCAACTTTACTGAGCTTGAACATTTTTTTTGTTGCAGAGGAATGGGCAAATATTGTCCAATCAAGGTGTGTAAAGTTGGTGGAGACCTATCCCTACAGACTCACAACTGTAATTGCTGTTAAAGGTGCTTCCACCAAGTATTAACTCAGTGGGGGTGGACGCTTATACAACCATGATATTGCAGTTTTGTATTTTTTAAATTAATTTTCTGAAATTTGGAGAATTTGTTTTTCACTTGGAAGTTGTGGGTTATGATGTGTAAATAAAGGTGTAAAAAAAATCTGATTTAATGAAATTTAATTCCAGGATATAAGACAACAAAAGGTGAAAAATATAAAAGGGGGTGTAGACTTTCTGTCGTCACTGTGTATGCTTCAAAAACTAAAAAAAACGACTCAAACAATTCTTGCATGTTGCCTCAGTATATAGAAACCCAAGTATGGTTTCTGCCTCAGTAGAATATCTGGAGGGGGTTCACGGCCTGAGCGGGGGGGGGGGCGAAACAACCCAATCTCTCAATGTAAATGTGCATTATTTTGTGCCACCCAGTGATATCTGGTATGACAAACAATCTTATTATGTGAAGAAAGTTGAAACAACTTGATAATGTGCATTACAGTGATGTTGAAATTAAAGTGATAATAATTCAAAATGTTTAATTCCATTCCATTTATGCGCCAACACAGCTTCGCAGCGAAGTGGAAGTGATTTTTGTGAGCAACTTATACAAGCAGCAAGATTGGCTGGCGAAGGTGGTGCAAGATGACTTCTAAGCAGATGGAAGATGACCTGAGATGTGACAGGGTTAGCTTTGATTTCCTTTAAGGAATACCATTTCTGTTACTCGTACGTTTCATGTCACGACATTCTGAAGGGACATTTTCTCTTACTTACACGGTATGTTGTTTATCGTTGTCACAATCCTTCTCCTTCTTGTCACGTATCCTGCACTGATGCCTAAGTTGAAAAAGATTGTAAAGTCAGTTTCTTATATTACCAAAAACAAGTTTAAAAAAAAGTAAAGAAGAAGAAAATAAAATCACTTACTTTAGGCGTTTCCAAAGAGTGGGTTTCTTTGGTTTCGTTGCTGGGAATGAGTCGTTCAGAACGACGTCTTGATTACCGGTAGACTCGTTCATCTTTGCTTCCCTGAAAAAGAACAGTTCTCTTCAGGACCCCCCATGTCCCGAAAATACGTAAATACATTATGACGGGTTTCGCTATTGGCTTAATCAAGGCACGTGACGAAATATCGGAAAGTTTGTTGTTTTTTGATTTTTTTGATTTTTTTTATTTATTTATTTATTTTTTTATTTTTTTTTATTTTTTTATTATTATTTTTTTTTTTTAGCCGACAAAAACCTTTCGGACGCTGCTCTTGGACACATTTGTCCTTATTTTTTCAAAAAGCGTGGGGATAATCAAGTAGTTCCTTAAACACAGACTGCCTTTGTGGAGTGAACTATTTGCTTAACCCTACTTTGCGCTTCCCTTGTGGGGAAATAAACTCATTAATTAACCTCCGCCATTGAAGATCGGAGGTTACTGTTTTCACCCCTTTCTGTTTGTTTGTTTGTTACTTACGAAATCTAGATTTCGTAAGTATATTGATGACTTCCGTTTCTGTTTGTTTGTTTGTGTGTTTGTTTGTGTGTTTGTTACTTACGAAATCTAAGATTTCGTAAGTATATTGATCACTTCCGTCCTCTGTTTGTGTGTTTGTTTGTTTGTGTGTTTGTGTGTTTGTTTGTGTGTGTGTGTTTGTTTGTTCGTAGGCACGATAACTCGAGAACGGAAGAAGCTTCCAATGTCAAATTACACCACGTGATTCAGGAAGGGTGATGGCTAGCGCTGATTAGATTTTGGTCAAAATCGGTCAAAGGTCAAGGTCACAGTGAGGTCAAACATTCGATTTTTGATGGTTTGGTACAGAATCATCGTAGAAACTTCTGGTTTGCGTCGCTACCTTCTCCAGAGACAGCTTTTATTAGACATGGTCAGAGGTCAAGTTGACGATTTCGTAAGTACCAGTCTATGACTGCTTGTTACTTACGAAATCTTTAGATTTCGTAAGTATATTATGACTTCCATCCTCTGTTTGTGTGTTTGTTTGTTACTTACGAAATCTAAAGATTTCGTAAGTATATTGATGACTTCCGTCCTCGTTTGTGTGTTTGTTTGTTTGTTTGTTTGTGTGTTTGTTTGTGTGTTTGTGTTTTGTTTGTAGGCACGATAACTCGAGACGGAAGAAGCTACCAATGTCAAATTACACCACGTGATTCATGAGGGTGATGGCTAGCGCTCATTAAATTTTGGTCAAAATCGGTCAAAGGTCAAGGTCACAGTGAGGTCAAACATAATTCCGTAAATTCATGTGGAGAAATGGAGTAGTTTTGCTTCGCTTGATGTTACGAGTTCGTTTTAACTTCGATTTTAATTTTGTCTTCGGTTTTTGCGATCGCTTAGGACGCTTAAAACTCGGTTGTCGAAATTCTGGTAAAAATCGGATATTTTGGAGACGTTTTAAGATTGTATAAAAAATATTTCACTCGCGCGTCACGGGTCGTCACGTGGTGCAGTGCGCAATTCCGTAAATTCATGTGGAGAAATGGAGTATTTTTGCTTCGCTCGATGTTACGAGTTCGTTTTAACTTCGATTTTAATTTTGTCTTCGGTTTTTGCGATCGCTTAGGACGCTTAAAACTCGGTTGTCGAAATTCTGGTAAAAATCGGATGTTTTGGAGACGTTTTAAGATTGTATAAAAAATATTTCACTCGATGCGTCACGGGTCGTCACGTGATGCAGTGCGCTCGAGCAGACGCGTCGTTGAGTCACGTCAAGGTTTTCCGTGTGCGCGCTGACGGTGTTTTCGATAAAGATGGTGTTTAAAAGTCATTTTTTTATCCCAATAAGGTTATCGGCGCATGCCTGACTCGCTGAGCCATCGGATTATGTAAAGATTGTTGGTGGATGGCCGAATATTACGGTTTTGTGACTTTGATAAAATAATATTAAATAATTCGTGGAGAAATGGAGATTTTTGCTTCGGTCGACGTTACAATTTTTGATGGTTTGGTACAGAATCATCGTAGAAACTTCTGGTTTGCGTCGCTACCTTCTCCAGAGACAGCTTTTATTAGACAAGGTCAGAGGTCAAGTTGACGATTCGTAAGTACCAGTCTATGACTGCTTGTTTGTTTGTTTGTTTGTTTGTGAACAGTATTACGGAAAAACTCCTCGACGGATTTCGACAAAACTTGGTGGGGGGTTAGGTATGGTCCAAGGATTATGCCATTAGATTTTGGACTTGGTCCCCCCCCCCCAAAAAAAATTGTTAGAGAATTTTTTTTTTTTTTTGCATTTCTACATGTTTTAAGTGATTTCTAACCCCCCCCCAAAAAAAAATTGTTACCCCCCCCCCAAAAAAAATTGTTAGAGAAAAAAATTTTTTTTTTGCATTTCTACATGTTTTAAGTGATTCCAACCCCCCCCAAAAAAATTTGTTACCCCCCCCAAAAGAAATTGTTAGAGAATTTTTTTTTTGCATTTCTACATGTTTTAAGTGATTTCCAACCCCCCCCCCCCAAAAAAAATTTAGAGAAAAAAATTTTTTTTTTTTTTGCATTTCTACATGTTTTAAGTGATTTCAACCCCCCCCCCCCCCCCAAAAAAAAATTGTTAGAGAAAAAAATTTTTTGCAACTTTTTTTTCACAACTAAATTTCGATTTCTTTTTTTGCATTCTACATGTTTTAAGTGATTTCCAACCCCCCCCGCCCCCCAAAAAAAATGTTGGAGAAAAGAACTATAACTGTCAGCACTGTTGACATATTTAATGAATAAGATATAAGGTTCACTTGAGTGACCCAGCAGTATTGGCGGCGGAGGCTTTGCACTCTCCGAGTGCTCCCCCTTAGTTTAATTAATGTGTTGTTCATGAATCACAGACATGATGGGATAAATGGCCTCATCAAAGTTCCTTGTGTTCGTTGACATTATTGGTGGTATTATTACCTCCGACACCGAAGCTGGAAGGAGGTTATGTTTTCACCCCTTTCTGTCTGCCTGTCTGTTTGTGTGCAGGATATCTCAAGAAGTTGTGGACGGATCTGGGTGAAATTTTGTGGAGAGGTTTGGTGTGTGTGACAGGGATGAACTGATTAGATGTTGGTGAAGATCCGGATCCGGCTCCAAGAATTTTTTAAGTGATTCTTCACCATTGAGAGATAGGGTCAAAACAAGATCCAAAATCCGTTGGGAGCATACTCTGAAAGAGCATTGGTGCTGACAAAGCAGTCTCCTTGGCTATTGGGCACAATCCTGGACACAATCCTCCAATGCAGGATACTCAAATGGCTCAATCATTCCAGCAAGCTGGTACTCATTTTGCCAACCTCAGAAGGATGACAGGCTGAGTCAAACCCATGCGGTATTAATTCAACAGCCAAGCAGGATTTAAACTCAGGACCCTCGCATGATATTTCAAAAATGTATTTTGCCCGATATGTTCTTGTGGATCAGGCATTGCATGGTGGAGGGAGGCGCTCAACCGAGTGCCTTTCTAGTTTTGATATAATATTGTACAAAGCAGTTGTTGCTGTGCTTTATTATGGATTAAATATTTGCAAACGATGACTAACATCTCAATACATGTCTGGTTGAAGTGGTATTCCACGTATCGCTTCACTCCTCAGATCAGGTACCTCCTGACACTTGCCACATGCACTTCTTCTCAATGCATATTATGAAAACCTCAAACTTTCTCTTCTTCTTCTTTAAATACCCCAAGAACCAACACCTTCTTATAAGGTTGGCCAGTGGGAACGGTGCAACGGGGGCGGGCAGTGGCGACAGTGCAACGGGGGTGGGCAGTGGCCACTGTGCAACGGGGGCGGCCAGTGGCCACTGTGCAACGGGGGCGGCCAGTGGGAACGGTGCAACGGGGGCGGGTAGTGGTGGAGGTGCAGCAGGTGAATGTGTAGCGGGTGCAGGCAGTGGTGGAGGTGCACTGGGTGCAGGCAGTGGTGGAGATGCAGTGGGTGCAGGCAGTGGTGGAGGTGCAGCAATATGAATTGGTAGAAATGAGGTATGGGAGACAGTTTTTGTGGGTGATGAGATGATTAAATATGTAGATTCTTCATTCTGCAGGAAGGATTGTAGACACAGAATTCTGTGTAGTTTTGAAGGAGCGGGAGTTAGGGACAATGAAGGAAGGGTAATCGATATTGTATCGGGTCGTTGCAGGAAGAAGTTGGTTGTGGTACGAATGGTGAAGGGAAAGTTTACTCAGAGGTTTTGAAAAATAGATACAGGATATTGGGTAAGCGGCTGAAAGCAAAGGGTTGTGAGGTCATGTTTTCTGGGATCCTCCCAAGATTAGGAAACAATAGAGAAATTATGAGCAGAGCAATAGATATCAACCAATGGCTGGAAGAATGGTGTCGGGAGGAAGTTTTTACATTTAAGAAGCAGTGGGAATCATTGAGGGGACAAAGGGAGTGTTTCCGGAATGATGGCCGTTTGTTAAATAGAAAGGGGGCAGCAAGGTTTGCAATGGGAATTGAGGAAGGAATTCAGGCTTTTTTTTAGATCAGTGGAGGGTGGGGAAGCTATTAAAGGAAGGAACAGATGAAGTAATTGGGATGAGTAAGGCCAGGCAGGAAAATAGAATTTCAGGAAGGGATAAAGTTAAACATATTCCAAACCAATACTAGGAGTTTAAATAATAAGATGGAAGAGCTTGAAGCCAAAGTACATAGCAAGGAGTACGATATAGTTGCAGTGAGTGAGACATGGTTTATGGAGAACAGTAATTGGAGGACAGGAAAAGAAGGCTACAAGGAGTATCGGTGTGATAGGAAGGAGAGAATAGGAGGAGGTGTAGGATTCTGGGTAAAGAACAGCATTGCATCAAGAGAAAGGGGTGACATTTCAGAAGGAAAAAATGTTTAGGATTCTGTGTGGGTAGAGATTAGAGATTGTAAAAACAGTAATATATGGGAGGATGCTTTTATAAGGCTCCGGGTGGGAAG
>CM068963.1:543735-562026 GCA_035128595.1 Eptatretus atami
TAGTGCCAACATGTCTTTTCATCGATAGGATGGCTAGAACTACAGCTGCTCAATGTCCTGAGTTTCTCTGCCACTGTGTGCTGCTGCTGCAACAGAACGGGGTGCCATGAAGGACTTTCTGCAGTCATTGTGATATCTCCGCATCAGCAGCATGAAGACCGCTGATTGTGCCCATAATCGTATCTTGACCTGGCGTCCTCATCCTGGCGGGAATCGATAACATCTACGAAATAGCTTGTTTGAAAGTGTCCGATCAACACGATCTGCAGTCCTACAAAGGAAAGAAACTCACGCCAACGATTAGGATTCTTCCTTATCAAAGTCCATGCATGCACTTTTCTCCGCAAAAAATGCAATGTTCTTTAAAGTCAAATACTGTCGTCTTTGAACGGCGGCTTCTTTTGCTTGTTGAAGCATTTTCCAAACAACATTACTCATTCGTTTCAAGTGGTCTTTCTATGTGTGAGCATGATGTGTACGTTGACACAGTCTCTTTGGCATTTGAGCTCAATAGTATTCGTCTGCCTGTAATCTCTGTTCAGCTCTTTATGTATACCATCTTGTATTGCTTTGCTTGACCGGATGATACTTCGCACTCTGTCTGGACCAACTGTTACCAGAGGTTTTCCAGCTTTAGTTGCATCGCAGGACTGAAGAAAACAGTCTCCCATGGGATGGAGCCTCAACCTGTTAACAATAGAGGTAATTATTAACATCAGTAAACATTTAATTTCTTTGTTCGTATTTTAAAATATCTCAGGAAACAGTTCCCCCTGTGACTTTTAAAAATCAATAAAATGCACAGTTGCTTTCAGACAGATCATGTTAAATAAAAAATAAAAACTTGCTTGCAAATCATACGATCATTCTACTGTATGAGAAGACATTAACTCTACTTAAAACTCAGTTCTCATGTTTCTTTCATTACATTACAAGCTAACTTACTATCAGAAACTGTTCATGTGTTTGACTTTGAGGTCAGCCATTTCTTAACGTACTGGGGAAAACGGTCTGCGCAAGTTATTTTCAAACAGTTTGCTTTGTAAACTGTACTGCAAAACGCGATCGGCCGGACAAATTCAGGATAGGGTTATGCTAATTGCATATTAATGAGACTAAATTTAGAATGTATTAAATTGTAATGTGTTTATCATGACCAGTGACCTATAAAACATGGGTTTGGACACCTCAAACCAGGCTTGTTTGGATGCTTTTATCTCTGGAGATATTAAGAAAAATTGTTATTTTGATAATTGGCGACTGCTAATTTGCATATTAATGAGCTAAATTTAATGTTATTAAATTTTAAGTGGGTTTACATGACCAGTGACCCTAAAACATGGTTTGGACACTCAACCAGGCTGTTGGATGCTACTCTGGAGATATTAAGAAAAATTGTTATTGATAATGCGACTGCTAATTGCATATTAATGAGCTAAATTTATATTAAATTTTAAGTGGTTTATCATGACCAGTGACCCTTAAAACTGGTGTGGACACCTCAACCAGGCTATATGATGCTTACTTTGGAGAATATTAAGAAAAATAGTAATTTTGACAATGGCCACCGCTAATTTGCATATTAATTGGTTTCTACAAAAATGCTCAAGGGTGCCAGAGTGGCATCAATCAGAATATTCATTCATATGGTCTGTGGTGATCACAAAATGCAGAAAAAATTGTGCGGACCTTAATGCAAGTTATCTTGAAAAATGGTGTTTGACATCCGGACTACTGGATCTTGAACCAAAAACTGAAATAGCTTGTTCTTGTCACCTAACCAACTACAAATCCACAATTTTGTCAGAACAATCCACAACGTTTTAGAGATTCATGATGTATATAGTTTTTTAATCCTATCTCCCAATTTTAGAAATTAGGCCTTATATTGACTTTTGACCTCAAAATTAGTTGGTAGTTTAATTCAGTGATCTGATATGCAAATCCTCTTACATTTCAAGTCAATTGGAATGAAAATTGAGGATTTTATAAAATTTGGCTCCAAAATGACCTTTTGGCTATTGTTGACCTTTTCGGTCGACGAATTTAACAAAACTTCAATGCGGGACCGTCGCAGAGTCTGTGACCATAATCTCCTAAAATTTCAGAACGATCAGCTGAACAGTTGGGCTGGAGCGGAGCGGACAGCAAACACACAAACAAACAGGACTGATAACATACTTGTGAAAATTGTATTTTCTTGCCAAGTAACACAACAAAACAAGCAAACTAATCCAAAATCAATACCCTCTCCTTCGAGGAGCGATTAAATAAGAGAAAGGGTATGAGCTTAATAGAATGGAATAAGTGCTTAATTGAACATGAAGGGAGGATGTCTCATGGGAGAGGATGGGGGTTGTGTTGGAAGGGATGGGGAGTGCAATGGAACAATGGGAGGTGAGATGGCTGGGAAAGCTTCATGTGGAAAGGGAGTTTTCTGTCCTTGTGAAGTATATTTGGTTTTATCAAAGGAAAGGGAGGACCTGCAGTGATGTGGCTTAAAACATTTGGTGGTTAGTTTTGTTTTAGAATAACAGTGAGAAGGTGATTGATGAAGATCACTACACCACTTGAGGCAGAAGTGCATCTGTGTTAGATAAAAAGAAATGAGTTCGTCAACAATTAAACGAGGCAGCAAGAAGCATAACACAGCACATCAAGATCCCCCTCATGTACCACCCACGTTCATGAAATGTAACATTTATAACTGTTACAAAAATGTCTATATTGGTAAAACTATACGAACGACAGTCATCAGTGAAAGGTATAGTCTTGTAACAAGATGAATGTTCAACGCTGCTTCCTGCACTTCTCGGTAGGGATTGGTGAAAATGCAACAACTTGCATCCATCTGATTTTGATTGTAGGATTTCCTCCGTTCCGTACTTGACAAAATGAATGCCTTTTGACTTCAACAAATTATATAGTTATAATGTTATCATAATATATATATTGAGAATTGAACAAAACCTGCATCTCTCAATTGCCCATTGTCCCTCTCCCATGGAATTGTCTCTGTAACCACTACCTGGAGATCCTTCCAGCTGTGATCCTCTTTTAAAGGGTTGCATGCTCCCATTGTCTCAGATCCCACAGAGCTCCGACAATGGTATGTCAGAGTATGGTGATGGCAACAGAAGACACGGGTAATACAGACTCATTATTTTGTGGAGAGAACCAGAGAAGTCCAGTGAACCTCCAAACTACACATCCTACTGTGGTGTTCACCTGCACAGGGAGAGTTATCAGCAGAGTCCAACAACAAAAAGTGAAACTTTGCTTGAAGCTTCTTGATGTTATCCAGTTAGTGAAAAATTATGGTGCATAACTTTGCTTGATACTGTCCATATATTTTACCATAAACTCCAGCTTGTGTCCTTCAGTCCTTCTCCTCTAAGGACTTCTTTGACTCATTGGGACTGACAATCTCTCAAGTTTCCTGACCCGGATCTCAACCAATGGTACATCAATCTCTTCTGGATCTGATTTTGACCAATTCCCCTGAAAATATTCTGTTCTTCTCTGCTCCAATCCAGTTCATCGAACCACATGCTTGTCAAAATAAACATCTCTTCTGGCTGTTGTTGAGAACCACCTCAGCTCCGTTGAGGTCTGACATTTCACTCAAGCCCAATGGCAGGGTCTCCAAGCAGCCATCAAAATTCTAGACTGGTCTCCCATCTCCACTTCTCCACTTCCTCCAACATCAACTCGTCCTGGGAATCTTTCAAAGAAACTTGCCTCTCTCATGCACAGATGTATCCTCTCTCGTCTTCAGTTGTCCTACCCTTACTCCCACCCATGGTTCACTGAAGCTTGTGACAAGGCAGTTGTTCTGATACAACTTGCCTTTGCCTCATGAGCACCAATTCTACTGAGGGTAATCTCAGTTCTTCCACAAAGCTTGGAACAAGGTGTGTCTAACCTCAGGAAAGCCAGAAAACAACATCTTCTAATCTCAAGTCTGAACTCTCAAACCTGTCTCCCTCCTCTAAATCCTGGTGTATTCTAATCAAATCTTGTTTCGAGGTGTGTGTTCCCCTCCATCCCCTCCTTACCTCAAATGGCCGCACTTCTGACCTGCACGCAAAAAAGGCGAATGCCTAAACTCTGTGCTTGCTTCTAAATCTTGTGTTCCCAACCCATCGCTTTCTGTACCCACCTTACCCAAGTCGAACCAGCTGTCCCTCTTGAATAAGTCCTTTCATTTAAGCTTCTGGGTCTCACTATTGCCACATCTTCCGGGGAAAGCCACATCTCCAAGCTGGTCTCCAAAGCTAGTTGCCGACTGGGCATCCTCCGTCATGCAAAGTCCTTCCTTGGCACACCTGAGTTTCTAACCACTTACAAGCTTTCATCCACAGCCTAATGGAGTACTGCTCCCCCCTCAGGAACTTCTAAATTCTCAGAAAATTCTAAATCCTTAATTTTCATCTGATTGACTTGACATTTGAAGAGGATTTGCGTATTTTGGTCATTGAATTCAACTTACCAAACTATTTAAGGTGAAATTTGTTTTCTGGATTTGGCAAGTATCGTGCCATGCATGATATCATGTTGTTTGTTTTGTTTGTGGGTCTGCACGGAAATGAGTACGCGTTTTTTCTGCAACCGCTTGTTGGACTGACACAAAATTTTCACCATAGGAGTGTCTATTTGTGTAGAATTTTTAAATTATAATTATGACATCAAAGGTCACGTTGTGCGGCAGCCATGTTAGAAAAAAAAAAGGAAAAACTTTGGGTCTCTGTATCTCTGAAACTACAAGGAAAAAATTGAAACTCGTCACATGTCAAGTACAGAAGAATAAGCATGATTTTTGTATGATGTCATTGATGCATTCCTTGTGATGTGCATAATTGCATATGTAGAGAGGCTACATCCGTTCAGTGTGGAAAATTTTTGTTTGTCACTTGGGATAAATTGGTCGACAGATAATAAATTGATATACATTGGTCATGTGGTTTTGCAGCCATTTTTTTTTTTTTTAACATAAAAGCCTTCCAAAATCTTCTTCTCCGAAACAGCTGAACAGATCGAGGCGAAACTTTTCAGGTATGATCACCTCTGCATGAGGACCAAAAAGTTACCCCCTATGACATAGGTCACATTGCGTTTGGCTGCCAATATTTGTATTACCCAAAAACGTACAAAAATCTTTCAGAATGGCTGGACAGGTCGAGGGGAAACTTCACTTCACACACAAAATTCCGTGAGGAGATATCCTGTTGGTTTGGAGCCGGTAATTTGGCAACCATAATTGTTTTCGATTTTCAAATGGTTTCTGTTCACTATCACAGAAATATTCAATCACAGGGAGATATATTTCATTTCCTACAATATTATCGATATCTCCAACCTCTTAACGATGTCTTTTCTAGGGTTCATTCAAAAATTACTTTCCCGAATGCGTGGGGATTGGGGTTTGGAATGGTGGTGGGGTGGGTGAATGTCCACACGTGATGGAGTTTTATAGGGTGGGGAGTGTTTCCCGAGCAGAATTTCATGACATTTAAACGAGCTAATTATAGAGACTTTTTGGACGTTTCTGGGTGAGCTTTTCATCACCTTGAATGAGGTTCTGATTGAGCATTTGTCTGTTAGCCATGGCTTTGCCAAGAGTCTCACTGTAAGCTATGATTGATGGAAGAAAAAAGTGATGCCACCTTCCTGAGAAGAGGAAAAGACGAAGAATAGGGAGGAAGAAGAAGCTAGCAGTAGGAAAATAGGTTGTTCATGTCCATATATAAAAGCGAAATGTGTTTTTGTTTGTGACCTTTACTGCTTTGAGCCCCAAAGTTTAATCGCGACGAAACTTTCTACGATCAGATTTTTAACCACGATGCATCTAAATAGGCATTTTTCAACAGTCATGAGGAGGTCATTTGGCCCATCATTGCCGTGTTGCATCCTGAGTTAATTTTATTTCCTCATATGAGGTAATTTATTTACTACATCTTCACTCATTTCCACCCTGTTTGGCCTGTAAATCCCATTGGACCTTTTACACCCTTAGACCCTGTTAAGACCTTTTAGACCCTTTTCAGAAGTGTAGACCTTCTTCAACCCTTTCAACACTTTAAGACCCTTTTGACAATTTCAGACCATTTGGACACTTAACACCCCTTTTGCTCTTTTCATATTTAGACACATTTCGACCCATTTAAGACCCTTCGACGCTTTAAACACTTTAGACCCCTCTATGACCCGTAAAACACTTTAGACCCCTTATTGACATTTTAAGATCATTAAGCCACTCTAGACCCCTCTACACCCCTTAGAAAATCTAAAAACATTCCCCAAAAAATCGTGTTTGATGATCTTTTTCATGCACCATTCACGTTGCATCCAAGTTGAAATGAAGAATCAAAACTGATATCCTCAAGTGAAACTTGATGTTGAAAAGTGAAAATGAAACGACTGATCTATAGAATGGAAACCAGAATGAAATGCTCTGAGAAATACTAAATGGAAATTGCTGAAAGCAAAGCTATGGGGAGTATAGAGAGAGAGGGCAGGTTGTGACTGAAGAAGTGATGTGGGAGAAGGATAGGCGCCTGTAGGTGGTCAGTTGGCATTTGCTCGCTTTTATGTTTAAAAAAAGAAAAAGGCTGCCAAAACCACATGATCGATGACGTTTCAATTGATTTTCTGTCTACCAATTTATCCCAAGATGACCCCAATTTCACACTGATTGGATGTACCATCATCATATGCGATTATTGACTCATCAAAATCATTACTTATTCCTCATGCGGAGTACTTGACGTGCCAAGTTTCAATTTTTTCCTTGGTGTAGTTTTCAGAGACGCAGAGGTCCAAAGTTTTTCATTTTTTTTTCAACATGGCTATTACACCACAGGACCTATGATATAATAATTATCATTTTAACATTCGACATGAAGTAGTCGTTCCCATGGTGAAAATTTGGTGTCAGTCCAACAAGCGGTTCGCCAGAGAAAGGCCGTACTCAACATTTTGTGCCGACAAACAAACAAACAAACAGAAGAAAGACGTGCAGAGCACGATGCTTGCAAAATCCGTAAAACAAATTTTACCTAAAAAATAATTGGTGGTTGTATATAGTGATTCAAATTTGCCAACTCCTCTTCAAATTTCAAGTTATCGGGATGAAAATTGACAATTTTAGAAATCCGGCGTATGTTGACCATTTGGCCTTAGTTTGACTTAAAAATAATTGGTGGTTGAATTCAGTGACCGTGAAAAGTAAATCCACTTCAAATTCAAGTCAATCGGATGAAAATTTGAGGATTTTAGAAACACCAACCTTAGTTGCTTGAACCTTTGGCCTTATGTTGACCTTTTGGTCCATCGTTGAAGTCAAAAAATAATTGGTTGGATTGAAATTCAGTGACCTTGAAATATAAATCCTCTTCAAATTTCAAGTCAATTGATGTAAATTGAGGATTTTAGAAATACCACCCTAGTTGTGACCTTGGGCCTTTGTTGACCTTTTGGTCGATGTGACCTCAAAAATAATTTGTTGGTTGAATTCATTGACCTAAATATAAACCTCTTCAAATTTCAAGTCAATCGATGAAAATTAAGGATTTTAGAAATCTCACTTAGTTGTTGACCTTGGCCTATGTTGACCTTTTGGTCTTTTGTTGACCTCAAAAATAATTCGTGGTTTGAACCTGGAATATAAATCCTCTTCAAATTTCAAGTCAGTCGGATGAAAATTGAGGATTTAGAAATCTCACCTAAGTTGTTGACCTTTTGACCTCAAAAACAATAGGCTTTTTCTTTATGACAAACTGTACAATGTGGTGAAGTTTCGTAAAGATCGGTTTGAATTGTGACCTGTAGGCGGATGATAGACAGACAGAACAGAGATTGAAAACATAAGCTCCTTCCACCCTCCGGTGGTGGAGGTAATGAGAAGCAGCGTTCATTTCTCAATCACACAGGTTTTAGAAAGTGGTTGGTGTGTCTTTGTGCATGTACAAAACGAAAACACAAAAACTCTTTGTGAAAGCTTGTATGTACGTAATTCTGGATATTTATTGAGGTGTAAAATAAATGCACCAACACAAAACGTACACAACCCACACCCCACACCCCAATCTACCAACATTGGACCTCTGCCATGAAAGCACAAGGTTATACTCCAAATGGGTTTCTAAGTCATTTCTTGTTTTGAGTGACGCGAGATGCCTCGAGTTCACCAATTTCAGTGAATACAGCAAATAAAATGTTAATATATATGAAGATCGTAATTTGAACATGCTCTACCTCCGAAACTCTCTTCCACACCTGTACACACATGATACATCGATGCCCCTAAATGATAACCACACTCCTTTTGTTTTTTCTTTTTAGAAGATAAAGGCTCATATCTTTTGACAATGGCAAAAGGGCTATACGAACTAACAATACAGTTGTCGGTAAAAATTTGGCATAAGTCAGGACATGAACAAACAGTAAACGAGGAGAAAGATGGGGCTGGGTACAGTAAACCTGCAATAAGAGGATTGGGTTAGATTAGGTACGGTTCATGGGGTCGGAAGGATGCGGGTAGGGATAGGGGATGATATGAGATCGTTGTGAACCACTACTTGAGGAAAGAGTCTGATTGAAACAGCCTAAGGATGGCTGAGAAAAAGAAGAAATAACAAGAGTTCAGATGTCAGTGACCCTAGATGTTGGGAATTTAACCAGAAAGACATTACTGGACGAGCATATGCCTTCTCGAATAGCTGGGAGGGGCAGAGGGCTCAGATAGCATGGAAGCTAGTAGACCAGAGGAGAGGTGTGAAAAAGCAGATAGGCCACCAACCTGTTTGCAATGTGAGGAACAGGCCTTATGCTTCAGCCTAATTGCAAGAGATGCCAATAATGTGAGAGATTTAGACAGCACAGATTACAGGAAGACGCATTTCATATCAGTGTGCAGCCCATAGGGGGAGCAGTACTCATTAAGCTATGGACATAGGCCGTTAGCAGTTTTGATTTTCTGGAATGACTTTAACAATGGAGGATGAAACACTTGAAGATGGCTTTTCAGGACAGGACAGCAAATTGATGTGGCCGGTGCAGGTCATGTCTGATGATGAGGCAGAGAAGTTCAGAGACTGAACTTCCTTTCCCATGGCTGACAATTGAAATAGAGAGGTGTGGCAGTGGGATGGGGGGGGTACTGGACAACATAATATGGAATTATGTGCATTAAGGAAGAGAGAATTTTACAAAGAATGAGACGTCAAATCAGATGGAGAACATGATTGAATTTTCTTACTTCCCAGACATACGAGATTATCAAAGGAGAAGTACAGGTTGAACGAGATGACAAAGAAGAAGAAGAGCAGTAATAGAGCATGATTCGAGAACAGGCGCATCGATGCCCCTCTGGGCACATGGCCACAGCAGGTTTAACGCTGAAAAAGAACTTGTCCACCTTCTCGGGGTGAGAATCACACAAACTCCAGTAAACAGTGGGCGTCGGGTAGAAGGATCACGACCAGGCTGAATGGGTTGGGAACATGAGATTTGAAGGGAGACACGAGTTGAGACATTCTGCCTTGAGTCTCGCAGTCTGCAGTGATGACCTTAAGGGAGTGAGTAGAGAGGATGAATGGAAAGGAAATGCGAGAGAAGGACATGACAAACCGCTGCCATCACTTTGATATGATGAAGGAGACTCTGTTGAACAGTTAAGTCTTGCCATTTGCAAGAAATGCTTTCTGGCTTGTCTAAGGATGGGCACACACCGATTTCACGCTTGTCTGAGGATGGGCACACACCTATTTCTGGCTTGTCTAAGGATGGACACACACCTATTTCTGCTTGTCTAAGGATGGGCACACACCGATTTCACACTTTCTAAGGATGGACACACACCTATTTCTGGCTTGTCTAAGGATGGCACACACGATTTCACACTTTCTAAGGATGGACACACACCTATTTCTGGCTTGTCTGAGGATGGGCACACCCTAAAGAGTGCCATTAAATTTGCACCTGAGTTGGGTTCGAGTTTTTTGTTGAGAAAGCACCTGTTTGTCCCCAATGACCTTGCCACAGGATTTCATTTTATCATGGCTCTGCTTGAATTCATTTCCTTCATGCTTGATCAAAATATTAAATGTAAAACGTCAACTGATCCGATGGACGTCATCACATAGTCTGTTTTTCACAAAACGTCTGATCTTTTTCTCCCCATTAACCGACCTCACTCAACCCCATTGCAGATTAGTCTTCTTTCTCTTTCACTCTCTCTGTGCTCTTTCTACCTCCCGTCACCACATTGCTTTACTGTCAATACATATGCCTGTTATCCCTGATCTCATTAGTCTTCCTTCAGCCGAGATCATTCAATAATAAAACCGTCATCGAATCATCATTGGTGTTTTTTTGGTTTACCTGTGAGGCTGGAATGGTTCCAACTTTAGCCATGGCTCCTTTAATTAATAAAATGGTATTAGGAGCCATTGGTATGCAATACATTGGTCATCCAATGATGATGTGCTTGTGACCTTTTATAATGAAAGACAGTTTAAACATATACACGAGGTAGTATATGGGACTGAGTGTTCCCTGTTAAAATGCACTAATACGGTTTTAAGTCTTGTTCATGGACACTAGCATCACCATCATTACTTGGAATCATCACAGGCGGAAAATCGGGTAACGACAATCACATTGGTGTGCAACCAAGTTGTTGTAGTTTCGTAGAACCACGACATCCTTGGTCTTTGGTTCATGCCTCGTTTCAGAATCATTATTCTGACTTTCCAACACATTACTTGGACGGAGCTAAAGGTCACAGGAACACAAACACGGTCTATGCTCCTGCTCTGAAAGGTGGGCCACATAATGTGTGTGAGGAAAGAACTCGTCGGGCCACCCAGCACAACACAATCCCCACACAGTCTTGGATGTTCACGGTCTCAGGTTCAGTTATAATGTCATCAAATATGTTATCAATTGACAGGTTGACAAATAGAGGTCGCAACAGACATTCAAAGGGATGATCTCTCGTCGCCGGTATCTCGGCGTTGCAGCCTGCTCACCCGACGCTGCAACCACCATGCTCGAACTGTGTGTAAGCTTTTAATAGCAGAAAAACTCTCCAACGGTCTCTTGCTTGCCTCTCTGCCACGCGTGCCCACAGGGTTAGCAGGTAAAGAGAGAGATATCGACAAATCAATGAAACTCGCATCTTACACTTCCTGTTCACATTATTCCTTGCCCTTCCATTGTTGACGCTTCCCTTTGTACTTTCTAAACAGCATTTGTTTCATACATCTTTGTGTCCATTTTAATATCTATATGAATTCAGTACGAGTGAAAGAACAACAAAAATAAATATTTGTCACATCACACTTTCTGACGTTTTCTGTTTGTTTTTATAAATAAGATGAAAGTAAAATTAGTGGAAGATTTTGGACCTTAATACAAGGCCACATGGAAAAGAAACAACACTATTTTTCCAACACTCGTGGTGTTTCACATTGTAAATTTACATCGATCATACATAATTCGATGATAAATTATAAACAAACAGATGGATAAATTTTGAGCTTTCCCGAAGAAGAATGATGAGATGTATCATTAACAAGAGGGAATTTGTGACGTTTTAGTTTGTAACTGTTTGTGATATTTATTAGTTCCCGACTGGTTTCACCGGAGGGGATGATCGGTTTGCTCTCTGTCGTCCGTCCATCTGTTCCTGTCAAACCTGTGTTTTTTTCGGACTTTTCCCAAACCCTTTAACATATTCACTGAAACTTGGTACACTGCTTTACATGAGAAGATACAAAACAAGTTCGAGTTTCGGGGGTTTCATCAATCTTTCACAGAGCTATGACCTTTTTAAACTTAGGAAATATCACATATTATACATGAGTTATGCCTGGCGTTCGCTTAATGGTTAGGGTGTGGGCTTGGGTCCAAGGGTCCCAAGTTCAAATCTGCTTGGCTGTGAATTAATACCAGGTGGGTTGACTCAGCCTGCCCATGCCTTCTGATGGTCAGCAAAATGAGTACCAGCTTCCTGGGATGATGAGCCATTCGAGTATCCTCATTGGGATGGCGACCTGTCCTGGATTGTGGCCAATAGCCCAGGAGGACTGTTAGCACTGATGCTCTCTTCTGTAACAGAGTATGGTCCTGATTGGATGGATTACACATAGGTCAGTGTTCAGCTGATTTGACTCCACCCCACTGCTTTACACCCATTGGCTGGACAGCTGCCCTGACTCCACCCATAAAATCATTGTGCTACCATTGCATGAAGCAGCACAAGATTGCCAGGCCTTTGGGCTGGGTGTGTTAGCCCATGACCCAGTGTGATTGGAATGATCCCAGGAATATAAAATATGGATATATAAAAAATGCACATCAGCCATACGCATGTTTTTGCTTAATGTATGTACACGAGGTTATTTTCAATACAAATAGGCAAAGCCTAGAAATAACGAAACACTATAGCCACGTGCAAACATTGCAGAAATCCATTTCTCTCTTGAACTCACGTTCACTTGTCCCGTACATCACTCATTCTAATTCCTCCCGTTTATGTCAATCATTCTTTTAATTCAATCTTTAGAGCTCTTGGTGTGGCTTCACGATTAGGGTGGCCCGACTTGGGATCCAAGAATCCTAGGGTCCTGAGTTTGTGCCCCGTTGGCTGCTGAATTAATACCAGGTGGGTTACTCAGCCTGCATCCTTCTGAGGTTTTGGCAAAATGAGTACCAGTGTTAGTGATAATGGAGACACTGCATCAGCGCATAGCTGCGTCCTTCACCAATGATGCAACCAGCAGCCATAAGCTGCACTCAAAAGAGAAAATTCAATCTTAATTTAATTTGTTTTGCTCTCCCAGGTCCGGGGATTTCCTCGTTGAGAAGAACGCAGCTGAGGTTCCCCATGTCCACCGCTCCTGCCGGGGTGAGCGCTGCTCGCGCACTCGCCAGGGGAGCCTTCGCTGATCCACAGCTGAATTCTTTCCATTGCACTCAGTGAAGTTAAACTTTGGCACATTCCTTAATCTTCTCTTCACTCAATATAAATTGTCCGAACAGTAGAAAGAGTTAAGTTTAATTGCTTTGCAAATTTCACATTTCTTGTGTAAAGCATGAGGGAGGGAACATAGCCTTGCTCATGTAAACTACATATCAATGTAACCAAACACCAGCTGTTCATCACTGCGTCATTCAGTGACTTCCAAAAATTCTTGGTACTTGGGATTGATAAGTTAAACGATTCTTATCGAGTTTTTCCGTTAAAATACTTTACAGAGCGTTTGATGATCTTTTTGAGTTTATCCGTAACAAGTAAGAGATGTTTAAAGCTATATATAACAGAAAACTTTTGTAAAATTTCCATGATTTGGGATCACGTCGGCCCGCGAAGTTCGCTTACACGGCACGTCCGGGATGGTGCACGATCCGTGCTCGCAAACCGCCCAAGCACGGACGATTGCTTGGTTAATGACAAATGATCGAGGGGCGCGCGGTGTAAACGCTCCGCGACAGATAAAATCACTGGAGCACGGACGGCAAAACAAAAGGAATTGGCGGTAAAATTTTTTCACGGGAACCAGGTGTGCAATATGCACGGTACCCCGCCATGAGCAATGGGCGTGGTGAGCACGGCTGGGTTCCCCGTGGGAAAAACCCTAATGCCCATGGGAAAATTTAAAAACAAATTGGTGGGCACAGACACATGGCTGAGCACCTCTGTGAATGTAGATGGCTCATTACAGTAGGGTAAGAGAGCGACAGTAACGCCCATGTGGGGGGCGCGGGTGGTGTAACCGCCACACACAGGGGGCCAGGAGCAACTAGCTTAGGGGGTGATAGTTCGGCCCACATGGGGTGCCAGCGATGGCCGCCCTCTATGTGGGTCGAAGCAGTGACCATGAGGGAGGCTCGCATAAAATTTAGGGATCCAGAGTGACTGTTAGAGACAGTTCAGGTCGAGACAATGAACATTGTAGTGGGGGACGTAGAGAGGTATTACTGGGTAGAGTTAAAAGGAGCGTACGTCGTACAAGGAAGACGAGGGTGCACGAGTTAGTTCGGGAAAATGAGTTAGGTGATGCTGTGTAGGTGAGTGGAAATGTGTTTGTGTGTAGTTGATGAATTCTGAGTGTGAGGGCAGGGCAATGCCCGAGTAGAGTGTGAAGTAATGGAAGCATGGTGCGTGGGGGAGTGCATCCCACCAAGGAAACCCGGGGGTTAGTTTTTCAGTTAGGTTGGGAGATTTGGCAAATTTACATATGGATGTCATTCTGCAGTTGGTGCTGATTGTGGAAAGTGCCATTTTATTTTTTTTGTTTTTTTTGTTTTTTTTTGGGATGCAGCGAGATAATGGACATGCTGGGGTGTGGCTCGTGAGTGTAGTGTTCTGATAAAGCAGGCACCCAGGCGCTGGGGCTTGTCGGCCATTGTGAGGCGTAGGTAGGTCCAGGGGGCGCAGTATATAGTGTTAGTGGGCGCAGGTTACCCGAGGAGAGGGGCCTGGCACACCAGTGTGTGTTCAATGGGCCGGGTGCCCGGCAGCGGGACCCAGGATGCCAAAATGCCATGGGTATGAGGGAGGGAGGTACCAGTGAGGCATCCCCCATGTTAGGGTCAGGAGCAGGCAAGCTCAGAGGCGGCTCCAGCATCCTGGGGGTGCTAACGGTGAGTATGCAGGTGGGAAGACCTGCCAGTGGAAGCCACCTGCCCAGCAACGAAATGTCCGATGAGCAGAAAGGAAATTGGTGGACAGCGCCCAAAATTGTAAGCGCACAACACGTGGTGTAATGGAATTTGGGTTATTAGAACCCATAAGTTTATACAAAGGCCTCGTGGCAGGTATAACCTGGGGACAGTTTAAAGCGTAACAATCTATTAAGCGTAGTTAGGATTGATGAGAACCCGTCACACCATCCACTGTCGGATGATCGCCACCTGCTCTACTTGCCTCCTGAGGACTTTGAGAATTGAGATGTGTCAGATGTAAATTGTGAGATTGCAAATTGTATTCTGCTCTTTTTCCTTTCCAGGGGAACTTGGGGGGATTGGTATGAACTTTGGCAATGGGAGAGATAGGATATAAGGAGACAAAATGTAGGCAACAAATTGTAAAAAGAGGGCGGGGGCTGTGAGGACTGTTGGATGGGTGCGGACGAGTAGGGCCAACCTCAAGCTCTCTCTTCCGCAACACCGCCACTGCCCCAGGCTCATGTGCACATCAGCGACTGGCTGACGCATGTTGGTCGGACCGGTGTTTGTTGATCGGCGATTAACCTGCGTTTACCATTTCCTCTTTGTGACTGTTTCTGTTTTTGCTTTGCGTTTGCTGTCTCGCCATCCCAGGACATCATAAGCATTTCACCTCACTGCACCATTTTGCTGTGTGGCCTGTGTTCCACCCCACTGTTCTGTGAACTCCCTACTGTAGCCCCATACTTCAGGGTGATACCTTTCTTGTTTATTTTATGACTGCCTTTGTTACCAGTCTTGCTCCTGCTCTTTAGTGGCATGCTTCAAAGGGCTTTGAGACTGTGTATAGCCAGCCGTGTCCAGTAGGTGTGCCTCCAGAAGGACTCCCCTACCTCATTGTTTCTCTTTTTTTTTCCTAAGACCAGGTCCTGGGTCAGAAATTGTATATAGTTCCATAGATTATTAAAGCCGCCCCAAGTTATAGTATGTTTAGTTTCGAAAATTCCGGCAATTTCCGGTGGGGAGCATAAGGTTGTTAGTGTGAGTCAGGGTCGTTCCCAACACATCAGGTGGGACAATCTGGTTTAAATTGGTCACGCACACTTAAAGAGTGAGTTAAACGTTACTAGTGTAGGGGTAATTTCACCCCGCATGTCACAACGGTAATGCTACTTTTAATGCAAATAACGTAACTCTTAACCAATGTCTCAGTGTTGGAGCGACTCGGGCGAGTCTGGGATAGGGGGGAAGGGGTAGTGTTATGGATTTCAGATTCAACTGAGTTAGTAATACACAAATATCAGGTCGCTCAGACAGTTATTTCCATAAATTGCATGTTCAGAACAGACCCATCCTTTCTGAGGGATTTCTAACTCTTTGATGTGTTTGGAGAAGGGTAGAGAGAAGGTTCCTTTCTTTCTTATGGAATAACTTTTTCCTCTATTAATGACACGTTCATGACGTATGATTTTAGCGTCATTTTCATTATCTGCATGAGCGTATTCACTATCGTGCACACGATAGATAGCCGTTAGCCAATGATACTCTTCTATCCTTTTCCACATCAGACATCATTGGCTTGGAAATGGCATGATTTATTACACATTTTATTTCGGTTATCAATTTTCACATTGGACTTACAGGACATTTGAGTCATTAATCACACGTGGGCTTTTCCTGGACAGTTCATTCTGGCATCGGGCATGGCTTTGGTTCGGATCATTTTACTCAGGACCCCCTTTTTCCATCGACGTTCGACAAACCCCCATTCAGCAGTTCTATGGATGCTAACTGGCTCTTCTTCGTGCGTGGCTGACAAAGAGGTGTGATAATGGCCCGTTGACGTTCTGTGGATGCCTTCATGTTTCACTCGGTGGTTCGGTAAATGGCTGCTTCTGGGGTTCATCCAGCGCCCCGAACCTGACGTCGTAAGTCAGGCTGTGTTAATTTGGAGTTGCATCTTGTTCAATGGTTCAGGAGATGGACATGACCACGAGAATGGCCAGTTAGGATGGTCCGTACAGGCGATGCCCCAATAGGCAAACTGGATTTGGCTGAAGTCATGCTTGAGGCTCCAACCCACACTTGTCAGCTGATTAAAGGACGCCAGGAACTGCCGTTGGAGTTGGTGAGAGATCCGATGAATGGTTGGTGAACAGCACCTGACAGCTCCTGGCAGTTGGTGTGGAGATCCTGATAGAGGTTGGTGAGGGACCTGGCTGATGGTTCGTGACAGCTTCCTGTGGCTCCTGAAGTTGGGGACAGCAGGCAATGGCGGTTTTGGTGACTAGTTGGACTGTTCCTGCTGGGTTCTGCTGTTGGTACCGTCGTTCTTGGCGTACCTGCTCCTGGCCATTCCTGGAGTGACGTGACGCGTTGGTGTTGTGAGCTGGTTGCGGGTGGGTGCACGGGCAAGGCAGGGGGCATTGGCTAGCGGAAACGAGCCGGGCTGTGGAGAGCTATTTGGAGAGGCTAGACTAAGCATGCTAACATTTTGGGTTATTTTAGAGAACGCACGACGATTCTGCCTTGGTAAGCTAGACCGGATTTCTATTCCCCCCTGAATGGGTCTGCCTTGGTTTACCCACGTCTCGTGTTTAATTGTTAAGCAGGCTAGTGATAAGCATCTGCTCTTTGTCCACGTTTCCTAAAAATGCTTAGTTGAATTCTGTTATTTGCTTGAGATTATTTTGTTTATTGAACATTTGATTGATTCGAATTCATCCATATTAATCGACAAGAGAAATAAAAAGTTTTCAGGTTTATTTATTTTTCTTAATAATAAATTCCTTTGTTGACGTTTCAAACCTGTCCGTAGATTGTCATTCCTTCCATTGATCCAGCATGTCCGAACCCAGATAGATGCCGAGATTATAATTCCCAAACTAATTAACCTGTCATAGTTTGCGTCACCGTGGTAAACGCTTGCGGCCGCAATTACTTAAGATTCTAATCAAGATAAGATTAGATGCATCGCCGAAGGGTTTGCGTTCCCCAGTCAGCAAGGCCACGTGACCTCCAGTTAAATAGTCAAATTTGATTGGTGAGACACTGGAACTCGTTGGTTAACTGATTGCGCGTTCATGGTTTTAAGCAACCCACCGTACCACAAAGTTAATTATGAGCATGGTGGCCCCAGGATCCGGTTTTCTTCCAGAGGAGAGAAACGAGGATTAACCCCCCTCATATACACTCAGTACCCAGTGGCCCGAAACAATACTTAGTTTATGTGTACAAATGATACTTTAGATATGCGTACAAAATGATACTAGTTTATGCGTACAAATGATACTTAGTTTATAGCGTACAAATGATACTTATAGTTTATGCCGTACAAATGATACTTAGGTTTATGCGTACAAATGATACTTAGTTTATGCGTACAAATGATACTTATTTATGTGTACCAAATGATAATTAGGTTTAATCTCTCTCTTTTTTTGATATCTCGCATCAGCAGCATGAAGACCGCTGATTGTGCCCATTAATCGTATCTTGACCTGGCGTCCTTCATCCTGGCGGGAATCGATAACATCTAGAATAGCTTGTTTGAAAGTTGTCCGATCAACACGATCTGCAGTCCTACAAAGGAGAACTCACCGCCAACGATTAGGA
>CM068963.1:562051-580079 GCA_035128595.1 Eptatretus atami
TTCTTCCTTGATCAAAGTCCATGATGCACTTTTCTCCGCAAAAAATGCAATGTTCTTTAAAGTCAAATACTGTCGTCTTTGAACGGCGGCTTCTTTTGCTTGTTGAAGCATTCTTCCAAACAGACATTACTCATTCGTTTCAAGTGTCTTTCTATGTGTGAGCATGATGTTACGTTGACACAGTCTCTTTGGCATTTGAGCTCAATAGTATTCGTCTGCCTGTAATCTCTGTTCAAGCTCTTTATGTATACCATCTTGTATTGCTTTGCTTGACCGGATGATACTTCGCACTCTGTCTGGACCAACTGTTACCAGAGGTTTTCCAGCTTTAGTTGCATCGCAGGACTGAAGAAACAGTCTCCCATGGGATGGAGCCTCAACCTGTAACAATAGAGGTAATTATTAACATCAGTAAACATTTAATTTCTTTGTTCGTATTTTAAAATATCTCAGGAAACAGTTCCACCCTGTGTACTTTTAAAAATCAATAAATGCACAGTTGCTTTCAGACAGATCATGTTAAATAAAAAATAAAAAACTGCTTGCAAATCATACGATCATTCTACTGTATGAGAAACATTAACTCTTACTTAAAACTCAGTTCTCCATGTTTCTTTCATTACATTACAAGCCTCAACTTACTATCAGAAACTGTTCATGTGTTGACTTCT
Source organism: Eptatretus atami (assembly GCA_035128595.1). NCBI lineage: Eukaryota > Metazoa > Chordata > Myxini > Myxiniformes > Myxinidae > Eptatretus > Eptatretus atami. The sequence goes on from CM068963.1 coordinate 562,723, forward strand.
GCAGGTCAGCCATTTCTTAAGTACTGGGGAAAACGGCTCTGCGCAAGTTATTTTCAAACAGTTTTGCTTTGTAAACTGTACTGCAAAAAGCGATCGGCCGGACAAATTCAGGGGATAGGGTTATGCTAATTGCATATTAATGAGACTAAATTTAAATGTATTAGAATTGTAATGTTGTTTATCATGACCAGTGACCTATAAAACATGGGTTTGGACACTCAAACCAGGCTGTTTGGATGCCTTTTATTCTGGAGATATTAAGAAAAATTGTTATTTTGATAATTGGCGACTGCTAATTTGCATATTAATGAGCTAAATTTAATTTATTAAATTTTAAGTGGGTTTTACATGACCAGTGACCCTAAAACATGGTTTGGACACTCACCAGGCTGTGGATGCTACTCTGGAGATTTAAGAAAAATTGTTATTGATAATGCGACTGCAATTGCATATTAATGAGCTAAATTAGTATTAAATTTTAAGTGGGTTTATCATGACAGTGACCCTTAAAAACTGGGTGTGAGACACCTCAACCAGGCTATTATGATGCTTACTTTTGGAATATTAAGAAAAATAGTAATTTTGACAATGGCCACCGCTAATTTGCATATTAATTGGTTTCTACAAAAATGCTCAAGGGTGCCAGAGTGGCATCAATCAGAATATTATTCATATGGTCTGTGGTGATCACAAAATGCAGAAAAAATTGTGCGGACCTTAATGCAAGGTTATCTTGAAAAATGTGTTTGACATCCGGACTACTGGATCTTGAAACCAAAACTGAAATAGCTTGTTCTTGTCACCTAACCAACTACAAAATCCACAATTTGTCAGAAACAATCCACAACGTTTTGAGAAGATTCATGATGTATTAGTTTTTAATCCTATCTCCCAATTTTAGAAATTAGGCCTATATTGACTTTTGACCTCAAAATAGTTGGTAGTTTAATTCAGTGATCTGATATGCAAATCCTCTTACATTTCAAGTCAATTGGAATGAAAATTGAGGATTTTATAAAATTTGGCTCCAAATGACCTTTTGGCCTATTGTTGACCTTTTCGGTCGACCGAATTTAACAAAACTTCAAGCGGGACCGTCGCAGAGTCTGTGACCATAATCTCCTAAAATTTCAGAACGATCAGCTGAACAGTTGGGCTGGAGGTGAGCGGACAGCAAACACACAAACAAACAGACTGATAAACATACTTGTGAAAATTGTATTTTCTTGCCAAGTAACACAACAAAACAGCAAACTAATCCAAAATCAATACCCTCTCCTTCGAGGAGCGATTAAATAAGAGAAAGGGTATGAGCTTAATAAATGGGAATAAGTGCTTAATGAACATGAAGGGAGGATGTCTCATGGGAGAGGATGGGGGTTGTGTTGGAAGGGATGGGGAGTGCAATGGAACAATGGGAGGTGAGATGGCTGGGAAAGCTTCATGTGGAAAGGGAGTTTTCTGTCCTTGTGAAGTATATTTGGTTTTATCAAAGGAAAGGGAGGACCTGCAGTGATGTGGCTTAAAACATTTGGTGGTTAGTTTTGTTTTAGAATAACAGTGAGAAGGTGATTGATGAAGATCACTACACCACTTGAGGCAGAAGTGCATCTGTGTTAGATAAAAAGGAAAATGAGTTTCGTCAACAATTAAACGAGGCAGCAAGAAGCATAACACAGCACATCAAGATCCCCTCATGTACCACCACGTTCATGAAATGTAACATTTATAACTGTACAAAAATGTCTATATTGTAAAACTATACGAACGACAGTCATCAGTGAAAGGTATAGTCTTGTAACAAGATGAATGTTCAACGCTGCTTCCTGCACTTTCTCGGTAGGGATTGGTTGAAAATGCAACAACTTGCATCCATCTGATTTTGATTGTAGGATTTCCTCCGTTCCGTACTTGACAAAATGAATGCCTTTTGACTTCAACAAATTATATAGTTAACATGTTATATACATATATATATTGAGAATTGAACAAAACCTGCATCTCTCAATTGCCCATGTGTCCCTCTCCCATGGAATTGTCTCTGTAACCACTACCTGGAGATCTTCCAGCTGTGATCCTCTTTTAAAGGGTTGCATGCTCCCATTGTCTCAGATCCCACAGAGCTCCGACAATGGTATTGTCAGAGTATGGTGATGGCAAACAGAAGACACGGGGTAATACAGACTCATTATTTTGTGGGAGAACCAGAGAGTCAGTGAACCTCCAAACTACACATCTACTGTGGTGTTCACCTGCACAGGGAGAGTTATCAGCAGGTCCAACAACAAAAAGTGAAACTTTGCTTGAAGCTTCTTGATGTATCCAGTTATGAAAAATTATGGTGCATAACTTTGCTTGATACTGTCCATATATTTTACCATAAACTCCAGCTTGTGTCCTTCAGTCCTTCTCCTCTAAGGACTTCTTGTGACTCATTGGGACTGACAATCTCTCAAGTTCCTGACCCGGATCTCAACCAATGGTACATCAATCTCTTCTGGATCTGATTTTGACCAATTCCCCTGAAAATATCTGTTCTTCCTCTGCTCCAATCCAGTTCATCGAACCACATGCTTGTCAAAATAAACATCTCTTCTGGCTGTGTTAGAGAACCACCTCAGCTCCGTTGAGGTCTGCATTTCACTCAAGCCCAATGGCAGGGTCTCAAGCAGCCATCAAAATTCTAGACTGGTCTCCCATCTCCACTTCTCCACTTCCTCCAACATCAACTCGTCCTGGGAATTCTTTCAAAGAAACTTGCCTCTCTCATGCACAGATGTATCCTCTCTCGTCTTCAGTTGTCCTACCCTTACTCCCCCCATGGTTCACTGAAGCTTGTGACAAGGCAGTTGTTCTGATACAACTTGCCTTTGCCTCATGGAGCACCAATTCTACTGAGGGTAATCTCAGTTCTTTCCACAAAGCTTGGAACAAGTGTGTGTCTAACCTCAGGAAAGCCAGAAAACAACATCTTCTAATCTCAAGTCTGAAACTCTCAAACCTGTCTCCCTCCTCTAAATCCTGGTGTATTCTAATCAAATCTTGTTTCGAGGTGTGTGTCTCCCCTCCATCCCCTCCTCTTACCTCAAATGGCCGCACTTCTGACACTGCACGCAAAAAAGGCGAATGCCTAAACTCTGTGCTTGCTTCTAAATCTTGTGTTCCCAACCCATCGCTTTCTGTACCCACCTTACCCAGTCGTAACCAGCTGTCCCTCTTGAATAAGTCCTTTCATTTAAGCTTCTGGGTTCTCACATTGCCACATCTTGCCGGGAAAGCCACATCTCCAAGCTGGTCTCCAAAGCTAGTTGCCGACTGGGCATCCTCCGTCATGCAAAGTCCTTCCTTGGCACACCTGAGTTTCTAACCACTTACAAAGCTTTCATCCACAGCCTAATGGAGTACTGCTCCCCCCTCAGGAACTTCTAAATTCTCAGAAAATTCTAAATCCTTAATTTTCATCTGATTGACTTGACATTTGAAGAGGATTTGCGTATTTGGTCATTGAATTCAACTTACCAAACTATTTTAAAGGTGAAATTTGTTTTCTGGATTTGGCAAGTATCGTGCCATGCATGATATCATGTTGTTTGTTTTGTTTGTGGGTCTGCACGGAAATGAGTACGGTTTTTTTCTGCAACCGCTTGTTGGACTGACACAAAATTTTCACCATAGAGGTCTATTTGTGTAGAATTTTTAAATTATAATTATGACATCAAAGGTCACGTTGTGCGGCAGCCATGTTTAGAAAAAAAAAAGGAAAAACTTTGGGTCTCTGTATCTCTGAAACTACAAGGAAAAATTGAAACTCGTCACATGTCAAGTACACGAAGAATAAGCATGATTTTTGTATGATGTCATTGATGCATTCCTTGTGATGTGCATAATTGCATATGTAGAAGGCTACATCCGTTCAGTGGAAAATTTTTGTTTGTCATCTTGGGATAAATTGGTCGACAGATAATAAATTGATAGTGACATTGGTCATGTGGTTTTGCAGCCATTTTTTTTTTTTTTAACATAAAAGCACTTCCAAAATCTTCTTCTCCGAACAGCTGAACAGATCGAGGCGAAACTTTCAGGTATGATCACCTCTGCATGAGGACCAAAAAGTTACCCCCTATGACATAGGTCACATGGTTTGGCTGCCAATATTTGTATTACCCAAAAACGTACAAAAATCTTTCAGAATGGCTGGACAGGTCGAGGGGAAACTTCACTTCACACACAAAATTCCGTGAGGAGATATCCTTTGGTTGGAGCCGGTAACTTTTGGCAACCATAATTGTTTTCGATTTTCAAATGGTTTTCTGTTCACTATCACAGAAATATTCAATCACAGGTGAGATATATTTCATTTCCTACAATATTATCGATATCTCCAACCTCTTAACGATGTCTTTTCTAGGGTTCATTCAAAAATTACTTCCCGAATGCGTGGGGATTGGGGTTTGGAATGGTGGTGGGGTGGGTGAATGTCCACACGTGATGGAGTTTTATAGGGGTGGGGAGTGTTTCCCGAGCAGAATTTCATGACATTTAAAACGAGCTAATTATAGAGACTTTTTGGACGTTTCTGGGTGAGCTTTTCATCACCTTGAATGAGGTTCTGATTGAGCATTTGTCTGTTAGCCATGGCTTTGCCAAGAGTCTCACTGTAAGCTAGATTGATGGAAGAAAAAAGTGATGCCACCTTCCTGAGAAGAGGAAAAGACGAAGAATAGGGAGGAAGAAGAAGCTGCAGAGGAAAATAGGTTGTTCATGTCATATATAAAGCGAAATGTGTTTTTGTTTGTGACCTTACTGCTTTTGAGCCCCAAAGTTTAATCGCGACGAAACTTTCTACGATCAGATTTTTAACCACGATGCATCTAAATAGGCATTTTTCAACAGTCATGAGGAGGTCATTTGGCCCATCATTGACCGTGTTGCATCCTGAGTTAATTTTATTTCCTCATATGAGGTTAATTTATTTACTACATCTTCACTCATTTCCACCCTGTTTGGCCTGTAAATCCCATTGGACCTTTTACACCCTTAGACCCTGTTAAGACCTTTTAGACCCTTTTCAGAAGTGTAGACCTTCTTCAACCCTTTCAACACTTTAAGACCCTTTTGACAATTTCAGACCATTTGGACACTTAACACCCCTTTTGCTCTTTTCATATTTAGACACATTTCGACCCATTTAAGACCCTTCGACGCTTTAAACACTTTAGACCCCTCTATGACCCGTAAAACACTTTAGACCCCTTATTGACATTTTAAGATCATTAAGCCACTCTAGACCCCTCTCACCCCTTAGAAAATCTAAAAACATTCCCCAAAAAATCGTGTTTGATGATCTTTTTCATGCACCATTCACGTTGCATCCAAGTTGAAATGAAGAATCAAAACTGATTATCCTCAAGTGAAAACTGATGTTGAAAAGTGAAAATGAAACGACGATCTATAGAATGGAAACCAGAATGAAATGCTCTGAGAAATACTAAATGGAAATTGCTGAAAGCAAAGCTATGCGGGAGTATAGAGAGAGAGGGCAGGTTGTGGACTGAAGAAGTGATGTGGAGAAGGATAGGCGCCTGTAGGTGGTCAGTTGGCATTTGCTCGCTTTTATGTTTAAAAAAAGAAAAAAGGCTGCCCAAAACCACATGATCGATGACGTATTCAATTGATTTTCTGTCTACCAATTTATCCCAAGATGACCCGCAATTTCACACTGATTGGATGTACCATCATCATATGCGATTATGACTCATACAAAATCATTACTTATTCCTCATGCGGAGTACTTGACGTGCCAAGTTTCAATTTTTTCTTGGTGTAGTTTTCAGAGGACGCAGAGGTCCAAAGTTTTTCATTTTTTTTTCAACATGGCTATTACACCACGTGACCTATGATATAATAATTATCATTTTAAACATTCGACATGAAGTAGTCGTTCCCATGGTGAAAAATTTGGTGTCAGTCCAACAAGCGGTTGCCCAGAGAAAGGCCGTACTCACATTTTGTGCCGACAAACAAACAAACAAACAAGAAGAAAGACGTGCAGAGCACGATGCTTGCAAATCCGTAAAACAAATTTTACCTAAAAATAATTGGTGGTTGTATATAGTGATTCAAATTTGCCAACTCCTCTTCAAATTTCAAGTTATCGGGATGAAAATTGACAATTTTAGGAAATCCGGCGTATGTTGACCATTTGCCTTAGTTTGACTTAAAAATAATTGGTGGTTGAATTCAGTGACCGTGAAAAGTAAATCCACTTCAAATTTCAAGTCAATCGGATTGAAAATTTGAGGATTTTAGAAACACCAACCTTAGTTGCTTGAGACCTTTGGCCTTATGTTGACCTTTTGGTCCATCGTTGAAGTCAAAAATAATTGGTTGGATTGATTCAGTGACTTGAAATATAAATCCTCTTCAAATTTCAAGTCAATTTGATGTAAATTGAGGATTTTAGAATACCACCCTAGTTTGTGACCTTTGGGCCTTTGTTGACCTTTTGTCGATGTGACCTCAAAAATAATTTGTTGGTTGAATTCATTGACCTGAAATATAAACCTCTTCAAATTTCAGTCAATCCGATGAAAATTAAGGATTTTAGAAATCTCACCTTAGTTGTTGACCTTGGCCTATGTTGACCTTTTGGTCTTTTGTTGACCTCAAAAATAATTCGTGGTTGAACCTGGAATATAAATCCTCTTCAAATTTCAAGTCAGTCGGAATGAAAATTGAGGATTTAGAAATCTCACCTAAGTTGTTGACCTTTTGACCTCAAAAACAATAGGCTTTTTCTTTATGACAAACTGTACAATGTGGTGAAGTTTCGTAAAGATCGGTTTGAATTGTGACTGTAGGCGGATTGATAGACAGACAGAACAGAGATTGAAAACATAAGCTCCTTCCACCCTCCGGTGGTGGAGGTAATGAGAAGCAGCGTTCATTTCTCAATCACACAGGTTTTAGAAAGTGGTTGGTGTGTCTTTGTGCATGTACAAAACGCAAAACACAAAAACTCTTTGTGAAAGCTTTATGTACGTAATTCTGAGATATTTATTGAGGTGTAAAATAAATGCACCAACACAAAACGTACACAACCCACACCCCACACCCCAATCTACCAACATTGGACCTCTCCATGAAGCACAAGGTTATACTCCAAATGGGTTTCGAAGTCATTCTTGTTTTGAAGTTGACCGAGATGCCTCGAGTTCACAATTCAGTGAATACAGCAAATAAAATGTTAATATATATGAAGATCGTAATTTGAACATGCTCTACCTCCGAAAACTCTCTTCCACACCTGTACACACATGATACATCGATGCACCCTAAAATGATTAACCACACTCCTTTTGTTTTTTTTTTTAGAAGATAAAGGCTCATATCTTTTGACAATGGCAAAAGGCTATACGAACTAACAATACAGTTGTCGCGTAAAAATTTGGGCATAAGTCAGGACATGAACAAACAGTAAACGAGGAGAAAGATGGGGCTGGGTACAGTAAACCTGCAATAAGAGGATTGGGTTAGATTAGGTACGGTTCATGGGGTCGAAGGATGGCGGGTAGGATAGGGGATGGATATGAGATCGTTGTGAACCACTACTTGAGGAAAGAGTCTGATTGAACACAGCCTAAGGATGGCTGAGAAAAAGAAGAAATAACAAGAGTTCAGATGTGCAGTGACCCTAGATGTTGGGAATTTAACCAGAAAGACATTACTGGACGAGCATATGCTTCTCGAATAGCTGGGGGAGGGGCAGAGGGCTCAGCATAGCAATGGAAGCTAGTAGACCAGAGGAGAGGTGTGAAAAAGCAGATAGGCCACCAACCTGTTTGCAATGTGAGAACAGGCCTTATGCTTCAGCCTAATTGCAAGAGATGCCAATAATGTTGAGAGATTTAGACAGCACAGATTACAGGAGAGACGCATTTCATATCAGTGTGCAGCCCATAGGGGAGCAGTACTCATTAAGCTATGGACATAGGCCGTTAGCAGTTTTGATTTTCTGAATGACTTTAACAATGGAGATGAACACTTGAAGATGGCTTTTCAGACAGGACAGCAAATTGATGTGGCCGGTGCAGTCATGTCTGATGATGAGGCAGAGAAGTTCAGAGACTGAACTTCCTTTCCCATGGCTGACAATTGAAATAGAGAGGTGTGGCAGTGGGTGGGGGGGGTACTGGACAACATAATATGGAATTATGTGCATTAAGGAAGAGAGAATTTTACAAAGAATGAGACGTCAAATCAGATGGAGAACATGATTGAAGTTTTCTTACTTCCAGACATACGAGATTATCAAAGGAGAAGTACAGTTGAACGAGATGACAAAGAAGAAGAAAGCAGTAATAGAGCATATTCGAGAACAGGCGCATCGATGCCCCTCTGGGCACATGGCCACAGCAGGTTTAACGCTGAAAAAGAACTTGTCCACCTTCTCGGGGTGAGAATCACACAAACTCCAGTAAACAGTGGGCGTCGGGTAGAAGGATCACGACCAGGCTGAATGGGTTGGGAACATGAGATTTGAAGGGAGACACGAGTTGAGACATTCTGCCTTGAGTCTCGCAGTTCTGCAGTGATGCCTTAAGGAGTGAGTAGAGAGGATGAATGGAAAGGAAATGCGAGAGAAGGACATGACAAACCGCTGCCATCACTTTGATATGATGAAGGAGACTCTGTTGAAACAGTTAAGTCTTGCCATTTGCAAGAAATGCTTTCTGGCTTGTCTAAGGATGGGCACACACCGATTTCACGCTTGTCTGAGGATGGGCACACACCTATTTCTGGCTTGTCTAAGGATGACACACACCTATTTCTGGCTTGTCTAAGGATGGGCACACACCGATTTCACACTTTCTAAGGATGGACACACACCTATTTCTGGCTTGTCTAAGGATGGGCACACACCGATTTCACACTTTTCTAAGGATGGCACACACACCTATTTCTGGCTTGTCTGAGGATGGGCACACCCTAAAGAGTGCCATTAAATTTGCACCTGAGTTGGGTTCGAGTTTTTTGTTGAGAAAGCACCTGTTTGTCCCCAATGACCTTGCCACAGGATTCATTTTATCATGGCTCTGCTTGAATTCATTTCCTTCATGCTTGATCAAAAATATTAAATGTAAAACGTCACTGATCCTTGATGGACGTCATCACATGTCTGTTTTTCACAAAACGTCTGATCTTTTCTCCCCATTAAACCGACCTCACTCAACCCCATTGCAGATTAGTCTTCTTTCTCTTTCACTCTCTCTGTGCTCTTTCTACCTCCCGTCACCACATTGCTTTACTGTCAATACATATGCCCTGTTATCCCTGATCTCATTAGTCTTCCTTCAGCCGAGATCATTCAATAATAAAACCGTCATCGAATCATCATTGGTGTTTTTTTGGTTTACCTGTGAGGCTGGAATGGTTCCAACTTTAGCCATGGCTCCTTTAATTAATAAAATGGTATTAGGAGCCATGGTATGCAATACATTGGTCATCCAATGATGATGTGCTTGTGACCTTTTATAATGAAAGACAGTTTAAACATATACACGAGGTAGTATATGGGACTGAGTGTTCCCTGTTAAAATGCACTAATACGGTTTTAATCTTGTTCATGGAGCACTAGCATCACCATCATTACTTGTGAATCATCACAGGCGGAAAAATCGGGTAACGACAATCACATTGGTTGCAACCAAGGTTGTTGTAGTTTCGTAGAACCACGACATCCTTGGTCTTTGGTTCATGCCTCGTTTCAGATCATTATTCTGACTTTCCACACACATTACTTGGACGGAGCTAAAGGTCACAGGAACACAACACGGTCTATGCTCCTGCTCTGAAAGGTGGGCCACATAATGTGTGTGAGGAAAGAAACTCGTCGGGCCACCCAGCACAACACAATCCCCACACAGTCTTGGATGTTCACGGTCTCAGGTTCAGTTATAATGTCATCAAATATGTTATCAATTGACAGGTTGACAAATAGAGGTCGCAACAGACATTCAAAGGGATGATCTCTCGTCGCCGGTATCTCGGCGTTGCAGCCTGCTCACCCGACGCTGCAACCACCATGCTCGAACTGTGTGTAAGGCTTTTAATAGCAGAAAAACTCTCCAACGGGTCTCTTGCTTGCCTCTCTGCCACGCGTGCCCACAGGGTAGCAGGTTAAAGAGAGAGATATCGACAAATCAATGAAACTCGCACTTACACTTCCTGTTCACATTATTCCTTGCCCTTCCATTGTGACGCTTCCCTTTGCACTTTCTAAACAGCATTTGTTTCATACATCTTTGTGTCCATTTAATATCTATATGAATTCAGTACGAGTGAAAGAACAACAAAAAATAAATATTTGTCACATCACACTTTCTGACGTTTTCTGTTTGTTTTTATAAATAAGATGAAAGTAAAATTAGTGGAAGATTTTGGACCTTAATACAAGGCCACATGGAAAAGAAACAACACTATTTTCCAACTCGTGGTGTTTCACATTGTAAATTTACATCGATCATACATAATTCGATGATAAATTATAACAAACAGATGGATGAAATTTTGAGCTTTCCCGAAGAAGAATGATGAGATGTATCATTAACAAGAGGGAATTTTGTGACGTTTTAGTTTGTAACTGTTTGTGATATTTATTAGTTCCCGACTGGTTTCACCGGAGGGGATGATCGGTTTGCTCTCTGTCGTCCGTCCATCTGTCCGTTCAAACCTGTGTTTTTTTCGGACTTTTTCCCAAACCCTTTAACATATTCACTGAAACTTGGTACACTGCTTTACATGAGAAGATACAAAACAAAAGTTCGAGTTTCAAGGGGGTTTCATCAATCTTTCACAGAGCTATGACCTTTTTAAACTTAGGAAATATCACATATTATACATGAGTTATGCCTGGCGTTCGCTTAATGGTTAGGGTGGTGGGCTTGGGTCCAAGGGTCCCAAGTTCAAATCCTGCTTGGCTGTGAATTAATACCAGGTGGGTTGACTCAGCCTGCCATGCCTTCTGATGGTCAGCAAATGAGTACCAGCTTCCTGGATGATGGAGCCATTCGAGTATCCTGCATTGGGATGGCGACCTGTCCTGGATTGTGGCCAATAGCCCAGGAGGACTGTTAGCACTGATGCTCTCTTCTGTAACAGAGTATGGTCCTGATGGATGGATTACACATAGGTCAGTGTTCAGCTGATTTGACTCCACCCACTGCTTTACACCCATTGGCTGGACACTGCCCTGACTCCACCCATAAAATCATTGTGCTACCATTGCATGAAGCAGCACAAGATTGCCAGGCCTTTGGGCTGGGGTGTTAGCCCATGACCCAGTGTGATTGGAATGATCCCAGGAATATAAAATATGATATATAAAAAATGCACATCAGCCATACGCATGTTTTTGCTTAATGTATGTACACGAGGTTATTTTCAATACAAATAGGCAAAGCCTAGAAATGAACGAAACACTATAGCCACTGCAAACATTGCAGAAATCCATTTCTCTCTTGAACTCACAGTTCACTTGTCCCGTACATCACTCATTCTAATTCCTCCCGTTATGTCAATCATTCTTTTAATTTCAATCTTTAGAGCCTTGAGTGTTGGCTTCACGATTAGGGTGGCCCCGACTTGGGATCCAAGAATCCTAGGGTCTGAGTTTGTGCCCCGTTGGCTGCTGAATTAATACCAGGTGGGTTTACTCAGCCTGTCATCCTTCTGAGGTTTTGGCAAAATGAGTACCAGTGTTAGTGATAATGGAGACACTGCATCAGCGGCATAGCTGCGTCTTCACAATGATGCAACCAGCAGCCATAAGGCTGCACTCAAAAGAAAAATTCAATCTTAATTTAATTTGTTTTGCTTCCCAGGTCCGGGGATTTCCTCGTGGAAGAACGCAGCTGAGGTTCCCCATGTCCACCGCTCCTGCCGGGGTGAGCGCTGCTCGCGCACTCGCCAGGGGAGCCTTCGCTGATCCACAGCTGAATTCTTTCCATTGCACTCAGTGAAGTTAAACTTTGGCACATTCCTTAATCTTCTCTTCACTCAATATAAATTGTCCGAACAGTAGAAAGAGTTAAGTTTAATTGCTTTGCAAATTTCACATTTCTTGTGTAAAGAATGAGGGAGGGAACATAGCCTTGCTCATGTAAACTACATATCAATGTAACCAAACACCAGCTGTTCATCACTGCGTCATTCAGTGACTTCCAAAAATTCTTGGTACTTGGGATTGATAAGTTAAACGATTCTTATCGAGTTTTTCCGTTAAAATACTTTACAGAGCGTTTGATGATCTTTTTGAGTTTATCCGTAACAAGTAAGAGATGTTTAAAGCTATATATAACAGAAAACTTTTGTAAAATTTCCATGATTTGGGATCACGTCGGCCCGCGAAGTTCGCTTACACGGCACGTCCGGGATGGTGCACGATCCGTGCTCGCAAACCGCCCAAGCACGGACGATTGCTTGGTTAATGACAAATGATCGAGGGGCGCGCGGTGTAAACGCTCCGCGACAGATAAAATCACTGGAGCACGGACGGCAAAACAAAAGGAATTGGCGGTAAAATTTTTTCACGGGAACCAGGTGTGCAATATGCACGGTACCCCGCCATGAGCAATGGGCGTGGTGAGCACGGCTGGGTTCCCCGTGGGAAAAACCCTAATGCCCATGGGAAAATTTAAAAACAAATTGGTGGGCACAGACACATGGCTGAGCACCTCTGTGAATGTAGATGGCTCATTACAGTAGGGTAAGAGAGCGACAGTAACGCCCATGTGGGGGGCGCGAGGTGGTGTAACCGCCACACACAGGGGGCCAGGAGCAACTAGCTTAGGGGGTGATAGTTCGGCCCACATGGGGTGCCAGCGATGGCCGCCCTCTATGTGGGTCGAAGCAGTGACCATGAGGGAGGCTCGCATAAAATTTAGGGATCCAGAGTGACTGTTAGAGACAGTTCAGGTCGAGACAATGAACATTGTAGTGGGGGACGTAGAGAGGTATTACTGGGTAGAGTTAAAAGGAGCGTACGTCGTACAAGGAAGACGAGGGTGCACGAGTTAGTTCGGGAAAATGAGTTAGGTGATGCTGTGTAGGTGAGTGGAAATGTGTTTGTGTGTAGTTGATGAATTCTGAGTGTGAGGGCAGGGCAATGCCCGAGTAGAGTGTGAAGTAATGGAAGCATGGTGCGTGGGGGAGTGCATCCCACCAAGGAAACCCGGGGGTTTAGTTTTTCAGTTAGGTTGGGAGATTTGGCAAATTTACATATGGATGTCATTCTGCAGTTGGTGCTGATTGATGGAAAGTGCCATTTTATTTTTTTTGTTTTTTTTGTTTTTTTTTGGGATGCAGGAGATAATGGACATGCTGGGGTGTGGCTCGTGGAGTGTAGTGTTCCTGATAAAGCAGGCACCCAGGCGCTGGGGCTTGTCGGCCATGTGAGGCCGTAGGTAGGTCCAGGGGGCCAGTAATAGTGTTAGTGGGCGCAGGTTACCCGAGGAGAGGGGCCTGGCACACCAGTTGTGTGTTCAATGGGCCGGGTGCCGACGGCAGCCGGGACCCAGGATGCCAAAAATGCCATGTGGTATGAGGGGGGGAGTACCAGGAGGGCATCCCCCATGTTAGGGTCAGGAGCAGGCAACTCAGAGGGGCTACAGCATCTGGGGGTGCTAACGGTGAGTATGCAGGTCGGGAGACCTCAGTGGAGCCACACTGCCCAGCAACGAAATGTCGATGACAGAAAGAAATTTGGTGGACAGCGCCCAAAAATTGTAAGGCACCAACACGTGGTAATGGAATTTGGGTTATTAGAACCCATAAAGTTTAACAAAGGCCTCGTGGCAGGTATAACCTGGGGACAGTTTTAAAAGCGTAACAACTATAGCGTAGTTAGGATTGATGAAGAACCCCGTCACACCATCCACTGTCGGATGATCGCCACCTGCTCTACTTGCTCTCCTGAGGCTTTGAGAATTGGATGTGTCACGATGTAAATTAGTGAGATTGCAATGTATTCTGCTCTTTTTCCTTTCCAGGGGAACTTGGGGGGATTCGGTATGAATTTGGCAAATGGGGAGTAGGATTAAGGAGACAAAATGTAGGCAACAAAATTGTAAAAGAGGGCGGGGGCTGTGAGGGACTGTTGGGATGGGTGCGGACGAGTAGGGCCAACTCAAGCTCTCTTCTTCCGCAACACCGCCACTGCCCCAGGCTCATGTGCCAACCGCGACTGGCTTGACCATGGTTGGTCGGACGGTGTTTGTTGATCGGCATTAACCTGGTTTACCTTATTTCCTCTTTGTGCTGTTTCTGTATTTTGCTTTGCGTTTGCTTGTCTCGCCATCCCCAGACATCATAAGCATTATCACCTCACTGCACATTTGCTGTGGTGGCCTGTGTTCCACCCCCACTGTTCTTGCTGGAACTACCTCACTGTAGCCCCATACTTCAGGGTTGGATACCTTTCTTGTTTATTTTATGGACTGCCTTTGTTACCATCTTGCTCCTGCTCTTTAGTGGCTGCTTCAAAGGGACTTTGAGACTGTGTATAGCCAGCCGTGTCCAGTAGGTGTGCTCCAGCAAGATCCAACCTAACCTCCATTGTTCTCTTCTCTTTTTTCTAAGACCGAGGTCCTGGGTCAGAAATTGTATATAGTTCCATAGATTATTAAAGCCCACCAAGTTATAGATGTTTAGTTTCTGACAAATCCCGGGCCAATTTCGGTGGGGAGCATAAGGTTGTTAAGTGTGAAGTCAGGTCGTTCCAACACATCAGGTGGACAATCTGTTTAAATTGGTCACGCACACTAAAGAGTAGAGTTAAACGTTACTAGGTAGGGGGTAACTTTTCACCCGCATGTCAACGGGTAATGCTACTTTAATGCAATAACGTAACTCTTAACCAATGTCTCAGCTGTTGGAGCGACTCGGGCGAGTCTGGGATAGGGGGACAGGGTAGTGTTATGGATTTCAGATTCAACTGGTTAGTAATACATCACAATATCAGTCGCTCAGACAGTTATTTTCCATAAATGCATGTTCAGAACAGACCCTCCCTTGTCTGAGGGATTTCTAACTCTTTGATGTGTTTGGAGAAGGGTAGAGAGAAGGTTGCTTTCTTTCTTATGGAATAACTTTTCCTCTTTAATGACACGTCATGACGTATGATTTTTCGTCAGTTTTCATTATCTGATTGAGCGATATTCACCAAATCGTGCCACGATAGATAGCCGTTAGCCTAATGATCACTCTTCTATCCTTTTCCACAAGACATCATTGGCTTGGAAATGGCATGAATTTATTACACATTTTTTTCGGTTATCATATTTTCACATTGGACTTCAGGACATTTGAGTCATTAATCACACGTGGGCTTTTCCTGGACAGTTCATTCTGGCAATCGGCATGGCTGTTGGTCTCGGATCATTTTACCTCAGGACCCACCTTTTTCCATCGACGTTCGACAAACCCCATTCAGCAGTTTATGGATGCTAACTGGCTCTTCTTCGTGCGCGGCTGAACAAAGAGGTGTGATATGGCCGTTGACGGTTCTGTGGATGCCTTCATGTTTCCACTCGGTTGTTCCGGTACATGGCTGCTTTCGGGTTCATCCAGCGCCCCCGAAGCCTGACGTCGTAAGTCAGAGCTGTGTTAATTTGGAGTTGCATCTTGTTCAATGGTCAGGAGTGAATGACCACGAGAATGGCATTGGAGGTTCGTAAGGCGATGCCCAATAGGCAAACTGGATTTGGCTGAAGTCAGCTTGAAGGCTCCAACCCACCACTTGTCAGCTGATTAAAGGACGCGCAGGAACTGCGCTGTTGGAGTTGGTGAGAGATCCGGATGATGGTTGGTGAACAGCACCTGACAGCTCCTTGGCAGTTTGGTGGGAGAATCCTGATAGGGTTGGTGAGGGATCCTGCTGAGGTTCGTGACAGCTTCCTGACTGGCTCCTGAAGTTGGGGACAAGCAGGCAATGGCTGGTTTGGTGACAGTTGGACTGTTCCTGCTGGGTTCTGCTGTTGGTACTGTCGTTTCTTGGCGTACCTTGGCTCCTGGCATTCCTGGAGGTGACGTGACGCCGAATTGGTGTTTGAGCTGGTTGCGGGTGGGTGCACGGGCAAGGCAGGGGCATTGGCAGCGGAAACGAGCCGGGCTGTGGAGAGCTATTTGGAGAGGTAGACTAAGCATGCTTACACATTTTGGGTTATTTTTAGAGAACGCACGACGATTCTGCCTTGGTAAGCTAGACCGGATTTCTATTCCCCCCTGAATGGGTCTGCCTGGTTACCCACGATCTCGTGTTTAATTGTTAAGCAAGGCTAGTGATAAGCATCTGCTCTTTGTCCACGTTTTCTAATAAATGCTTGTTGAATTCTTATTTGCTTGAGATTATTTTGTTGATTGAACATTTGATTGATTCGAATTCATCCATATTAATCGACAAAGAGAAATAAAAAGTTTTTCAGGTTTATTTATTTTTCTTTAATATAAATTCCTTTGTTGACGTTTCAACCTGTCCGTGATTGTCATTCCTTCCATTGATCCAGCATGTCCGAACCCAGATAGATGCCGAGATTATAATTCCCAAACTAATTAACCTGTCATAGTTTGCGTCACCGTGGTAAACGCTTGCGGCCGCAATTACTTAAGATTCTAATCAAGATAAGATTAGATGCATCGCCGAAGGGTTTGCGTTCCCCAGTCAGCAAGGCCACGTGACCTCCAGTTAAATAGTCAAATTTGATTGGTGAGACACTGGAACTCGTTGGTTAACTGATTGCGCGTTCATGGTTTTAAGCAACCCACCGTACCACAAAGTTAATTATGAGCATGGTGGCCCCAGGATCCGGTTTTCTTCCAGAGGAGAGAAACGAGGATTAACCCCCCTCATATACACTCAGTACCCAGTGGCCCGAAACAATACTTAGTTTATGTGTACAAATGATACTTTAGATATGCGTACAAAATGATACTAGTTTATGCGTACAAATGATACTTAGTTTATAGCGTACAAATGATACTTATAGTTTATGCCGTACAAATGATACTTAGGTTTATGCGTACAAATGATACTTAGTTTATGCGTACAAATGATACTTATTTATGTGTACCAAATGATAATTAGGTTTAATCTCTCTCTTTTTTTTCGTTTCAAGTGTCTTTCTATGTGTGAGCATGATGTGTACGTTGACACAGTCTCTTTGGCATTTGAGCTCAATAGATTCGTCTGCCTGTAATCTCTGTTCAAGCTCTTTATGTATACCATCTTGTATTGCTTTGCTTGACCGGATGATACTTCGCACTCTGTCTGGACCAACTGTTACCAGAGGTTTTCCAGCTTT
>CM068963.1:580254-596503 GCA_035128595.1 Eptatretus atami
AATGCACAGTTGCTTTCAGACAGATCATGTTAAATAAAAAATAAAAAACTTGCTTGCAAATCATATCGATCATTCTACTGTATGAGAAGACATTACTCTTACTTAACACTCGATTCCTCCATGTTTCTTTCATTACATTACAAGCCTCAACTTACTTGATCAGAAACAGTTCATGCTGTTGACTCTGAGGTCCGAACATTTCTTCACAACTGTACTGGGGATAAACGGCTCTGCGCACAAGTTATTTTCAAACAGTTTTGCTGTTGTATAACTGTACTGCAAAATGCCGATCAGCGGCGGACAAATTCAGGGGGTAAGGTTATGCTAATTTGCATATTAATGAGCTAAATTTAATGTTATCAAATTGTAAGTGGGTTTACATGACAGTGACCTAAAAACATGGGTGTTGGCACCTAACCAGGCTTGTTATGCTACTTCTGAGATAATTAAAAAATTGTTTTGATAATGCGACTGCTAATTTGCATATATAATGAGCTAAATTTAAATTTATAATTTAGTGGGTTTATCATGACCAGTGACCCTAAAACATGGGTGTTGGACACCTCAACCAGGCTAGTTTGGATGCTTATATTTGGAGATATTAAGAAAATTGTTAATTTCCAAATGCGACTGCTAATTTGCATATTAATGAGTAGTTTAAAAATGCTTATTAAATTTTAATGGGTTCATCCATGACCAGTGACCCTAAAAACATGGGTTTGGACACCTCAACCAGGCTTGTTGGATGCTCATTCTGGAGATATTAAGAAAAATTGTTTTATTCGATAATGGCGACTGCTAATTTGCATATAATGAGCTATTTAATGTTATCAATTTTAAGTGGGTTTACATGACCAGTGACCCTAAACACATGGGTTTGGACACCTCAACCAGGTATTTGGATGCTTACTTCTAGGAGATATTAAGAAAAATGTTATTTGCATATGGCGACTGCTAATCTGCATTAATAGCTAAATTTAATGTTATTAATTTTAAGTGGGGTTTATCATGACCAGTGACCTAAACCTGGGCGTGTGGACACCTCAACCCAGGTGTTTGGATTCTTACTCTGAGATTATTAAAAAAATTGTGTATTTCGATAATGCGTTGACTGGCTAATGTGCATAATTTAATGAGGCTAAATTTAAATGGTTATTAACTTTTAGGAGGTTATATTATGACCGTGACCCTAAAAACAGGGTCGAACCTCAACCAGCTGAATTGGATGCATACTTTATGGAGATATTAGTGACGAATGCTGGCAAGAAGCCTTTGTCACACTCGACAGCAGGTCCCTAGCTTTTAGTTATATCGTAAGTATGTGTTTATGTTAGGCCCCCTACTAGTGATTAATGGAGAATTACATGTGTGTGCTGCGAGTTACTTGTTAGTCAGGGTTTTGCAATACAAAGTCGAGCCTCAGCCACGATACATCACTCCTTCACTTTGCACATCGCGCCTGACAACGCACGTGTCCAGCCCGTACTGTGGCGGACGATTCCAGTCGCCTCAGACGGGATCCACCCAGGAAGCGAGTGGCGTGCGCCCTTTCCCAATTCAGCCACAGAAGGTGGTTTTTCCCATGACACGGCGGCCAATGAGAGCTGAGATGCCAGGCAGGAAGTTGGCTTTCCTGATGGGCAACGGCCTGAGAGTTGATGGCAGCAGAAGCGGCAATGTTCCCCGACACGTCGAGCCAATGAGAGTTAGTGGCCAGCAGAAGGGCGGCTTTCCCCATGACAGATGCTGGCCATGAGATTGAGATGGCCACGAAGGCGGTTTGTCCATACACGCTGGCCAATGGAGTTGAGATGGCCACAGTAGGCGGCTTTTCCCACGACACGCTGGCCAATAGAGATTGCACGATGGCCCGCAGAAGGGCGGAGTTTCGCACTACTCACGCCGGCCAACGAGAGTTGAGAGAGGCCACAGAAGGGCGGCTTCCCACGACACGCGGCCAATGAGGAGTTGAATGGCCACAGAGGAAATGGCGACCCTTCCCACGACGGACCCTCCATGAAGGGGGGAGCGCCTCAACGATGCGATGTGCCTCACCCGGAGGAGAACAGGAAATATAGAAACGCCGGCTGGGTAGGTGAGCGGTTGGAAAAAGGATCGAGGTGGTGGAGGTGCTTAGTGAGGAGTCGAGTGGTGAAGTCGTCGTACAGTGGTAAAATGGTCAGTGTCGGTTGTCGTGGGATCATCATCATCCTGTGCGGGTTCGGAGTCCCGCGAGTGGATCATCGTGCGGCGTCTGATCTTTTCTCCTATGGCTTGGTTATTGGTGCGTGCCGGTTGGAGAGCGTGGTACCTGGTGCTTGGAGCGGCGGCATCGTGGTGGCGGGTCGAGCCCCGCCGCAGCCGATCGCGAAGACCACCGAGGTGGCAAGGCCAAGCACCGGCTCTTGGCTCGAGCTCCCCTGTCCTCGAGTGGGGCTTCATAAGACCATTGGGCGATCCATTTCTGTTGTAGTGTGTGGTGTGTGTGTGTGTGTGATGTGTGTGTGTTGTGTGTGATTGTGTGTTGCGGCCCACTTTAGTAGCGACTGTATAAGTGTTTGTGTGTAAATTTGCATCCGTTCTATCAGTCAGTTTAACTCTGCCTTCTACTGTGTCTCCCCCCTATTGTAAATTAAATATCACATTTTGTTGCAATGTTTCAGCTCATCCTCGTCGCGTTTCCTTCATGTGGTTTTAGGCACGGTTGCGTGTTGGGTGATAAAAAGGCCGTTGCTGCCCGTAGTTGTGCATTTCGGACCGACGTGACCGTAACCATGCGCTCGGGTTCCGCTCGTCAGAGCCTTTACGGCGTGTACCCTAGTTCGGAGCTCCGTCGAGCGGTATGAACTTCACTCGCGCTACTCGCTCCTTGGGCCTCTAGGTATTTGAAGTTTGGCAAATAACCTGATACACGTGGGGTTAGAATTTGACGATTTCACGGTCTGTAAGGACCCTACCATTCCGGAGTTTGTCGAGGGTAACGAATCTGACAATTCCGGGTGTTCGGTCGAGGTCGGACCCTGCTGCTCCAACTGAGCGGTCACGTGCTCGTCGCCAGCATACCCGGCCCACAACATATTCAGAAAAACTAGTATTTCGACAATGCGCCACCGATATTTGGCAAGAATTAGATGAGGTTTCTATAAAAAATGCTCAAGGGCTGCCAGCAGTGGGCATCGATGGAATTCATTCAGATGTTGTGGGTGATCACAAAAATGCAGAAAAACATTGTGCGGACCTTAATGCAAGGTTATCTTGAAAAATGGTGTTTGACATCCGGACTACTGGATCTGAACCAAAACTGAAATAGCTTGTTCTTGTCACCTAACCAACTCAAATCCACAATTTTGTCAGAACTCATCCACAACGTTTTGAGATATCATGATGTATATAGTTTTTAATCCTATCTCCCAATTTTAGAAATTAGGCCTATATTGACCTTTTGACCTCAAAAATAGTTGGTAGTTTAATTCAGTGATCTGATATGCAAATCCTCTTCACATTTCAAGTCAATTGGATGAAAATTGAGGATTTTATAAAATTTGGCTCAAATTGACCTTTTGGCCTATGTTGACCTTTTCGGTCGACCGAATTTAACAAAACTTCAAGGCGGGACCGTCGCAGAGTCTGTGACCATAATCTCATAAAATTTCAGAACGATCAGCTGAACAGTTTGGGCTGGAGGCGAGCGGACAGCCAAACACACAAACAAACAGGACTGATAAACATACTTGTGAAAATTGTATTTTCTTGCCAAGTAACAAACAAACAGCAAACTAATCCAAAATCAATACCCTCTCCTTCGAGGAAGATTAAAATGAACAGAAAGGGTATGAGCTTAATATAATGGGAATAAGTGCTTAATGAACATGAAGGGAGGATGTCTCATGGGAGAGGATGGGGGTTGTGTTGGAAGGGGATGGGGGAGTGCAATGGAACAATGGGAGGTGAGATGGCTGGGAAAGCTTCATGTGGAAAGGGAGTTTTCTGTCCTTGTGAAGTATATTTGGTTTTATCCAAAGGAAAGGGAGGACCTGCAGTGATGTGGCTTGAAAACATTTGGTGGTTAGTTTTGTTTTAGAATAACAGTGAGAAGGTGATTGATGAAGATCACTACATCCACTTGAGGCAGAAGTGCATCTGTGTTAGATAAAAAGAAAATGAGTTCGTCAACAATTAAACGAGGCAGCAAGAAGCATAACACAGCACATCAAGATCCCCCTCATGTACCACCCACGTTCATGAAATGTAACATTTATAACTGTACAAAATGTCTATATTGTAAACTATACGAACGACAGTCATCAGTGAAAGGTATAGTCTTGTAACATGATGAATGTTCCAACGCTGCTTCCTGCACTTTCTCGGTAGGGATTGGTGAAAATGCAACAACTGCATCCATCTGATTTTGATTGTAGGATTTCCTCCGTTCCGTACTTGACAAAATGAATGCCTTTTGACTTCAACAAATTATATAGTTATACATGTATATACATATATATATATATTTGAGAATTGAACAAAACATTGCATCTCTCAATTGCCACAATGTCCCTCTCCCATGGAATTGTCTCTGTAACCACTACCTGGAGATCCTTCCAGCTGTGATCCTCTTTAAAGGGGTTGCATGCTCCCATTGTCTCAGATCCCACAGAGCTCCGACAATGGTATGGTCAGAGTATGGTGATGGCAACAGAAGACACGGGTAATACAGACTCATTATTTTGTGGGAGAACCAGAGAGTCCAGTGAACCTCCAAACTACACATCTACTGTGGTGTTCACCTGCACAGGGAGAGTTATCAGCAGAGTCCAACAACAAAAAGTGAAACTTTGCTTGAAGCTTCTTGATGTATCCAGTTAGTGAAAAATTATGGTGCATAACTTTGCTTGATACTGTCCATATATTTTACCATAAACTCCAGCTTGTGTCCTTCAGTCCTTCTCCTCTAAGGACTTCTTTGACTCATTGGGACTGACAATCTCTCAAGTTCCTGACCCGGATCTCAACCAATGGTACATCATCTCTTCTGGATCTGATTTTGACCAATTCCCCTGAAAATATCTTGTTCTTCCTCTGCTCCAATCAGTTCATCGAACCACATGCTTGTCAAAATAAACATCTCTCTGGCTGTTGTTGGAGAACCACCTCAGCTCCGTTGAGTCTGGCATTTCACTCAAGCCCAATGGCAGGGTCTCCAAGCAGCCATCAAAATTCTAGACTGGTCTCCCATCTCCACTTCTCCACTTCCTCAAACATCAACTCGTCCTGGGAATTCCTTCAAAGAAACTTGCTCTCTCATGCACAGATGTATCCTCTCTCGTCTTCAGTTGTCCTACCCTTACTCCCGCCCATGGTTCACTGAAGCTTGTGACAAGGCAGTTGTTCTGATACAACTTGCCTTTGCCTCATGGAGCACCAATTCTACTGAGGGTAATCTCAGTTCTTTCCACAAAGCTTGGAACAAGTGTGTGTCTAACCTCAGGAAAGCCAGAAAACATCTTTCTAATCTCAAGTCTGAACTCTCAAACCTGTCTCCCTCCTCTAAATCCTGGTGGTATTCTAATCAAATCTGTTTCGGGTGTGTGTTCCCCCTCCATCCCCTCCCTTACCTCAAATGGCCGCACTTCTGACACTGCACGCAAAAAGGCTGAATGCCTAAACTCTGTGCTTGCTTCTAAATCTTGTGTCCCAAACCCATCGCTTTCTGTACCCACCTTACCCAGTCGTACCCAGCTGTCCCTCTTGAATAAGTCCTTTCATTTAAGCTTCTGGGTCTCACTATCTGCCACGATCTTGCCGGGGAAAGCCACATCTCCAAGCTGGTCTCCAAAGCTAGTTGCCGACTGGGCATCCTCCGTCATGCAAAGTCCTTCCTTGGCACACCTGAGTTTCTAACCACTTACAAAGCTTTCATCCACAGCCTAATGGAGTACTGCTCCCCCCTCAGGAACTTCTAAATTCTCAGAAAATTCTAAAATCCTTAATTTTCATCTGATTGACTTGACATTTGAAGAGGATTTGCGTATTTGGTCATTGAATTCAACTACCAACTATTTTAAAAGTGAAATTTGTTTTCTGGATTTGGCAAGTATCGTGCCATGCATGATATCATGTTTGTTTGTTTGTGGGTCTGCACGGAACATGAGTACGGTTTTTTTCTGCAACCGCTTGTTGGACTGACACAAAATTTTCACCATAGGAGTGACTATTTGTGTAGAATTTTTAAATTATAATTATGACATCAAAGGTCACGTTGTGCGGCAGCCATGTTGGAAAAAAAAGGAAAAACTTTGGGTCTCTGTATCTCTGAAACTACAAGGAAAAAATTGAAACTCGTCACATGTCAAGTACATGAAGAATAAGCATGATTTTTGTATGATGTCATTGATGCATTCCTTGTGATGTCATAATTGCATATGTAGAAGGCTACATCCGTTCAGTGTGAAAATTTTTGTTTGTCATCTTGGGATAAATTGGTCGACAGATAATAAATTGATGACGTCATTGGTCATGTGGTTTGGCAGCCATATTTTTTTTTTTTAACATAAAAGCCTTCCAAAATCTTCTTCTCCGAAACAGCTGAACAGATCGAGGCGAAACTTTACAGGTATGATCACCTCTGCATGAGGACCAAAAAGTTATCCCCCTATGACATAGGTCACATGGTTTGGCTGCCAATATTGTATTTACCCAAAAACGTACAAAAATCTTCAGAATGGCTGGACAGGTCGAGGGGAAACTTCACTTCACACACAAAATTCCGTGAGGAGATATCATTGTGGTTGGAGCCGGTAACTTTGGCAACCATAATTTGTTTTCGATTTTCAAATGGTTTCTGTTCACTATCACAGAAATATTCAATCACAGGTGAGATATATTTCATTTCCTACAATATTATCGATATCTCCAACCTCTTAACGATGTCTTTTCTAGGGTTCATTCAAAAATTACTTCCCGAATGCGTGGGGATTGGGGTTTGGAATGGGGTGGGGTGGGTGAATGTCCACACGTGATGGAGTTTTATAGGGGTTGGGGAGTGTTTCCCGAGCAGAATTTCATGACATTTTAAAACGAGCTAATTATAGGACTTTTTGGACGTTTCTGGGTGAGCTTTTCATCACCTTGAATGAGGTTCTGATTGAGCATTTGTCTGTTAGCCATGGCTTTGCCAAGAGATCTCACTGTAAGCTGATTGATGGAAGAAAAAAGTGATGCCACCTTCCTGAGAAGAGGAAAAAGACGAAGAATAGGGAGGAAGAAGAAGCTGCAGTAGGAAAATAGGTTGTTCATGTCCATATATAAAAGCGAAATGTGTTTTTGTTTGTGACCTTACTGCTTTGAGCTCCCAAAGTTAATTCGCGACGAAACTTTCTACGATCAGATTTTTAACCACGATGCATCTAAATAGGCATTTTCAACAGTCATGAGGAGGTCATTTGGCCCATCATTGCCGTGTTGCAATCCTGAGTTAATTTATTTCCTCATATGAGGTAATTTATTTACTACAGCTTCACTCATTTCCACCCTGTTTGGCCTGTAAATCCCATTGGACCTTTTACACCCCTTAGACCCTGTTAAGACCTTTTAGACCCTTTTCAGAAGTGTAGACCTTCTTCAACCCTTTCAACACTTTTAAGACCCTTTTGACAATTTCAGACCATTTGGACACTTAACACCCCTTTTGCTCTTTCATATTTAGACACATTTCGACCCATTTAAGACCCTTCGACGCTTTAAACACTTTAGACCCCTCTATGACCCGTAAAACACTTTAGACCCCTTATTGACATTTTAAGATCATTAAGCCACTCTAGACCCCTCTACACCCCTTAGAAAATCTAAAAACATTCCCCAAAAAATCGTTGTTGATGATCTTTTTCATGCACCATTCACGTTGCATCACAAGTTGAAATGAAGAATCAAAACTGATATCCTCAAGTGAAACTGATGTTGAAAAGTGAAAATGAAACGACTGATCTATAGAATGGGAAACCAGAATGAAATGCTCTGAGAAATACTAAATGGAAATTGCTGAAAGCAAAGCTATGGGGAGTATAGAGAGAGAGGGCAGGTTGTGGACTGAAGAAGTGATGTGGAGAAGGATAGGCGCCTGTAGGTGGTCAGTTGGCATTTGCTCGCTTTTATGTTTAAAAAAAGAAAAAGGCTGCCAAACCACATGATCGATGACGTTATCAATTGATTTTCTGTCTACCAATTTATCCCAAGATGACCCTCAATTTTCACACTGATTGGATGTACCATTCATCATATGCGATTATGACATCATACTTATTCCTCATGCGGAGTACTTGACGTGCCAAGTTTCAATTTTTTCCTTGGTGTAGTTTCAGAGACGCAGAGGTCCAAAGTTTTTCATTTTTTTTCAACATGGCTATTACACCACGTGACCTATGATATAATAATTATCATTTTAACATTCGACATGAGTAGTCGTTCCCATGGTGAAAATTTTGTGTCAGTCCAACAAGCGGTTGCAGAGAAAGGCCGTACTCACATTTTGTGCCGACAAACAAACAAACAAACAAGAAGAAGACGTGCAGAGCACGATGCTTGCAAAATCCGTAAAACAAATTTTACCTAAAAAATAATTGGTGGTTGTATATAGTGATCAAATTTGCAACTCCTCTTCAAATTTCAAGTTAATCGGATGAAAATTGACAATTTTAGAAATCCGGCGTATGTTGACCATTTGGCCTTAGTTGACTTAAAAAATAATTGGTGGTTGAATTCAGTGACCTGAAAAGTAAATCCACTTCAAATTTCAAGTCAATCGGATGAAAATTGAGGATTTTAGAAACACCACCTTAGTTGTTGACCTTTGGCCTATGTTGACCTTTTGGTCCATGTTGAAGTCAAAAATAATTGGTTGGTTGAATTCAGTGACTTGAAATATAAATCCTCTTCAAATTTCAAGTCAATTTGATGTAAATTGAGGATTTTAGAAATACCACCCTAGTTGTTGACCTTGGGCCTTTGTTGACCTTTTGGTCGATGTTGACCTCAAAAATAATTTGTTGGTTGAATTCATTGACCTGAAATATAAATCCTCTTCAAATTTCAAGTCAATCGGATGAAAATTAAGGATTTTAGAAATCTCACCTTAGTTGTTGACCTTTGGCCTATGTTGACCTTTTGGTCTTTGTTGACCTCAAAAATAATTCGTGGTTGAACCTGGAATATAAATCCTCTTCAAATTTCAAGTCAGTCGGATGAAAATTGAGGATTTTAGAAATCTCACCTAAGTTGTTGACCTTTTGACCTCAAAAACAATAGGCTTTTTCTTTATGACAAACTGTACAATGTGGTGAAGTTTCGTAAAGATCGGTTTGAAATTGTGACCTGTAGGCGATTGATAGACAGACAGACAGAGATGAAAACATAAGCTCCTTCCACCCTCGGTGGTGGAGGTAATGAGAAGCAGGTTCATTCTCAATCACACAGGTTTAGAAAGTGGTGGTGTGTCTTTGTGCATGTACAAAACGCAAAACACAAAAACTCTTTGTGAAAGCTTGTATGTACGTAATTCTGGATATTTATTGAGTGTAAAATAAATGCACCAACACAAACGTACACAACCCACACCCACACCCCAATCTACCAACATTGACCTCTGCATGAAGCACAAGGTTATACTCCAAATGGTGTTTCGAAGTCATTTCTTGTTTTGGAGTGACGAGATGCCTCGAGTTCACAATTTCAGTGAATACAGCAAATAAAATGTTAATATATATTGAAGATCGTAATTTGAACATGCTCTACCTCCGAAACTCTCTTCCACACCTGTACACACATGATACATCGATGCACCCTAAAATGATAACCACACTCCTTTTGTTTTTTTCTTTAGAAGATAAAGGCTCATATCTTTGACAATGGCAAAAGGGCTATACGAACTAACAATACAGTTGTCGGTAAAAATTTGGGCATAAGTCAGGACATGAACAAACAGTAAACGAGGAGAAAGATGGGGTGGGTACAGTAACCTGCAATAAGAGGATTGGGTTAGATTAGGTACGGTTCATGGGGGTCGGAAGGATGGCGGGTAGGGATAGGGGGATGATATGAGATCGTTGTGAACCACCTACTTGAGGAAAGAGTCTGATTGAACAGCCTAAGGATGGCTGAGAGAAAAGAAGAAATAACAAGAGTTCAGATGTGCAGTGACCCTAGATGTTGGGAATTTAACCAGAAAGACATTACTGGACGAGCATATGCCTTCTCGAATAGCTGGGGAGGGGCAGAGGGCTCAGATAGCAGTGGAAGCTAGTAGACCAGAGGAGAGGTGTGAAAAAGCAGATAGGCCACCAACCTGTTTGCAATGTGAGAACAGGCCTTATGCTTCAGCCTAATTGCAAGAGATGCCAATAATGTTGAGAGATTTAGACAGCACAGATTACAGGACAGACGCATTTCATATCAGTGTGCAGCCCATAGGGGGGAGCAGTACTCATTAAGCTATGGACATAGGCCGTTAGCAGTTTTGATTTTTCTGGAATGACTTTTAACAATGGAGGATGAACACTGAAGATGGCTTTTCAGGACAGCAAATTGATGTGGCCGGTGCAGGTCATGTCTGATGATGAGGCAGAGAAGTTCAAGAGACTGAACTCCTTCCCATGGCTGACAATTGAAATAGAGAGGTGGGTTCAGTGGGATGGGGGGGTACTGGACAACATAATATGGAATTATGTGCATTAAGGAAGAGAGAATTTTACAAAGAATGGGAGACGTCAAATCAGATGGAGAACATGATTGAAGTTTTCTTACTTCCAGACATACGAGATTATCAAAGGAGAAGTACAGGTTGAAGAGATGACAAAGAAGAAGAAGAAGCAGTAATAGAGCATGATTCGAGAACAGGCGCATCGATGCCCCTCTGGGCACATGGCCACAGCAGGTTTAACGCTGAAAAGAACTTGTCCACCTTCTCGGGTGAGAATCACACAAACTCCAGTAAACAGTGGGCGTCGGGTAGAAGGATCACGACCAGGCTGAATGGGTTGGGAACATGAGATTTGAAGGGAGACACCGAGTTGAGACATTCTGCCTTGAGTCTCGCAGTCTGCAGTGATGACCTTAAGGAGTGAGTGAGAGGATGAATGGAAAGGAAATGCGAGAGAAGGACATGACAAACCGCTGCCATCACTTTGATATGATGAAGGAGACTCGTTGAACAGTTAAGTCTTGCCATTTGCAAGAAATGCTTTCTGGCTTGTCTAAGGATGGGCACACACCGATTTCACGCTTGTCTGAGGATGGGCACACACCTATTTCTGGCTTGTCTAAGGATGGACACACACCTATTTCTGGCTTGTCTAAGGATGGGCACACACCGATTTCACACTTTCTAAGATGACACACACCTATTTCTGGCTTGTCTAAGGATGGGCACACACCGATTTCACACTTTCTAAGGATGGACACACACCTATTTCTGGCTTGTCTGAGGATGGGCACACACCTAAAAGAGTGCCATAAATTTGCCCTGAGTTGGGTTCGAGTTTTTTGTTGAGAAAGCACCTGTCTGTCCCCAATGACCTTGCCACAGGATTCATTTTATCATGGCTCTGCTTGAATTCATTTCCTTCATGCTTGATCAAAATATGAAAATGTAAAACGTCACTGATCCTGATGGACGTCATCACAATGTCTGTTTTTCACAAAACGTCTGATCTTTTCTCCCCATTAAACCGACCTCACTCAACCCCATTGCAGATTAGTCTTCTTTCTCTTTCACTCTCTCTGTGCTCTTTCTACCTCCCGTCACCCACATTGCTTTACTGTCAATACATATGCCTGTTTATCCCTGATCTCATTAGTCTTCCTTCAGCCGAGATCATTCAATAATAAAACCGTCATCGAATCATCATTGTGTTTTTTTTGGTTTACCTGTGGAGCTGGAATGGTTCCAACTTTAGCCATGGCTCCTTTAATTAATAAAATGGTATTAGGAGCCATGGTATGCAATACATTGGTCATCCATGATGTATGTGCTTGTGACCTTTTATAATGAAAGACAGTTTAAACATATACACAAGGTAGTATATGGGACTGAGTGTTCCCTGTTAAAATGCACTAATACGGTTTTAAGTCTTGTTCATGGAGCACTAGCATCACCATCATTACTTGTAATCATCACAGGCGGAAAAATTCGGCTAACGACAATCACATGTGGTTGCAACCAAGTTGTTGTAGTTTCGTAGAACCACGACATCCTTGGTCTTTGGTTCATGCCTCGTTTCAGAATCATTATTCTGACTTTCCAACACAATTACTTGGACGGAGCTAAAGGTCACAGGAACACAACACGGTCTATGCTCCTGCTCTGAAAGGTGGGCCACATAATGTGTGTGAGGAAAGAACTCGTCGGGCCTACCCAGCACAACACAATCCCCACCACAGTCTTGGATGTTCACGGTCTCAGGTTCAGTTATAATGTCATCAAATATGTTATCAATTGACAGGTTGACAAATAGAGGTCGCAACAGACATTCAAAGGATGATCTCTCGTCGCCGGTATCTCGGCGTTGCAGCCTGCTCACCCGACGCTGCAACCACCATGCTCGAACTGTGTGTAAGGCTTTTAATAGCAGAAAACTCTCCAACGGGTCTCTTGCTGCCTCTCTGCCACGCGTGCCCACAGGGTAGCAGGTAAAGAGAGAGATATCGACAAAATCAATGAAACTCGCATCTTACACTTCCTGTTCACATTATTCCTTGACCCCTTCCATTGTGACGCTTCCCTTTGTCACTTTCTAAACAGCATTGTTTCATACATCTTTGTGTCCATTTTAATATCTATATGAATCAGTACGAGTGAAAGAACAACAAAAATAAAATTTGTCACATCACACTTTCTGACGTTTTCTGTTGTTTTTATAAATAAGATGAAAGTAAATTAGTGGAAAGATTTTGGACCTTAATACAAGGCCACATGGAAAAGAAACAACACTATTTTCCAACCTCGTGGTGTTTCACATTGTAAATTTACATCGATCATACATAATTCGATGATAAATTATAACAAACAGATGGATGAAATTTGAGCTTTCCCGAAGAAGGAATGATGAGATGTATCATTAACAAGAGGGAATTTTGTGACGTTTTAGTTTGTAACTGTTTGTGATATTTATTAGTTCCCGACTGGTTTCACCGGAGGGGATGATCGGTTTGCTCTCTGTCCGTCCGTCCATCTGTCCGTCAAACCTGTGTTTTTTTCGGACTTTTTCCCAAACCCTTTAACATATTCAACTGAAACTTGGTACACTGCTTTAGCATGAGAAGATACAAAACAAGTTCGAGTTTCAGGGGGTTTCATCAATCTTTCACAGAGCTATGACCTTTTTAAACTTAGGAAATATCACATATTATACATGAGTTATGCCTGGCGTTCGCTTAATGGTTAGGGTGGTGGGCTTGGGGTCCAAGGGTCCCAAGTTCAAATCCTGCTTGGCTGTTGAATTAATACCAGGTGGGGTTGACTCAGCCTGCCATGCCTTCTGAGGTCAGCAAAATGAGTACCAGCTTCCTGGGATGATTGAGCCATTCGAGTATCCTGCATTGGGATGGCGACCTGTCCTGGATTGTGCCCAATAGCCCAGGAGACTGTTAGCACTGATGCTCTCTCTGTACAGAGTATGGTCCTGATGGATGGATTACACATAGGTCAGTGTTCAGCTGATTTGACTCCACCCCACTGCTTTACACCCATTGGCTGGACAGCTGCCCTGACTCCACCCAAATAAAATCATGTGCTACCATTGCATGAAGCAGCACAGATTGCCAGGCCTTTGGGCTGGGTGTTAGCCCATGACCCAGTGTGATTGGAATGATCCCAGGAATATAAATATGATATATAAAAAATGCACATCAGCCATACGCATGTTTTTGCTTAATGTATGTACACGAGGTTATTTTCAATACGAAATAGGCAAAGCCTAGAAATGAACGAAACACTATAGCCACTGCAAACATTGCAGAAATCCATTTCTCTCTTGAACTCACAGTTCACTTGTCCCGTTACATCACTCATTCTAATCCTCCCGTTATGTCAATCATTCTTTTAATTCAATCTTTAGAGCCTGGTGTTGGCTTCACGATTAGGGTGGCCGACTTGGGATCCAAGAATCCTAGGGTCCTGAGTTTGTGCCCCGTTGGCTGCTGAATTAATACCAGGTGGGGTTTACTCAGCCTGTCATCCTTCTGAGGTTTTGGCAAAATGAGTACCAGTGTAGTGATAATGGAGACACTGCATCAGCGGCATAGCTGCGTCCTTCACCAATGATGCACCCAGCAGCCATAAGGCTGCACTCAAAAGAGAAAATTCAATCTTTAATTTAATTTGTTTTGCCTTCCCAGGTCCGGGGATTTCCTCGTGGAGAACGCAGCTGAGGTCCCCATGTCCACCGCTCCTGCCGGGGGAGCCTTCGCGGTGATCCCACAGCTGAATTCTTTCCATTGCACTCAGTGAAGTTAAACTTTGGCACATTCCTTAATCTTCTCTTCACTCAATATAATTGTCCGAACAGTAGAAAGAGTTAAGTTTAATGCTTTGGCAATTTCACATTTTCTTGTGTAAAGATGGAGGAGGGAACATAGCCTTGCTCATGTAAAGTACATATCAATGTAACCAAACACCAGCTGTTCATCACTGCGTCATTCAGTGACTTCCAAAAATTCTTGGTACTTGGGATTGATAAGTTAAACGATTCTTATCGAGTTTTTCCGTTAAAATACTTTACAGAGCGTTTTGATGATCTTTTTGAGTTTATCCGTAACAAGTAAGAGATGTTTAAAGCTATTATAACAAGAAAACTTTTGTAAAATTTCCATGGATTTGGGATCCACGTCGGCCCCGCGAAGTTCGCTTACACGGCACGTCCGGGAGTGTGCACGATCCGTGCCTCGCAAACCGCCCAAGCACGGACGATTGCTTGGTTTAATGACAAATGATGAGGGGCCGGCGTGTAAACGCTCCGCGACAGATAAATCACTGGAGCACGGACGGCAAAACAAAAGGAATTTGGCGGTAAAATTTTTTCCACGGGAACCAGGTGTGCAATATGCACGGTACCCCCGGCATGAGCAATGGGCGTGGTGAGCACGGCTGGGTTCCCCGTGGGAAAACCCTAATGCCCAGTGGGAAAATTTTAAAAACAAATTGGTGGGCGACAGACACATGGCTGAGCACCTCTGTGAATGTAGATGGCTCATTACAGTAGGGGTAAGAGTAGCGACAGTAACGCCCATGTGGGAGCGCGGTGGTGTAACCGCCACACACAGGGGCCAGGAGCACTAGCCTTAGGGGGGTGATAGTTCGGCCCACATGGGGGTGCCAGCGATGGCCGCCTCTATGTGGGTACCGAAGCAGTGACCATGAGGGAGGCTCGCATAAATTTAGGGATCCAGAGTGACTGTAGAGACAGTTCAGGTCGAGACAATGAACATGTAGTGGGGACGTAGAGAGGTATACTGGGTAGAGTTAAAAGGGAGCGTACGTCGTACAAGGGAAGACGAGGGTGCACGAGTTAGTTCGGGAAAATGAGTTAGGTGATGCTGTGTAGGTGAGTGGAAATGTGTTTGTGTGTAGTTGATGAATTCTGAGTGTGAGGGCAGGGCAATGGCCCGGTATGAGTGTGAGTAATGGAATGCATGGTGCGTGGGGGAGTGCATCCCACCCAAGGAAACCCGGGGGTTAGTTTTCAGTTAGGTTGGGAGATTTGGCAAATTTACATATGGATGTCATTCTGCAGTTGGTGCTGATTGTGGAAAGTGCCATTTTATTTTTTTTTGTTTTTTTGTTTTTTTTGTGGGATGCAGGAGATAATGGACTGGCTGGGGGTGTGGCTCGTGAGTGTAGTGTTCTGATAAAGCAGGCACCCCAGGCGCTGGGGGCTTGTCGGCCATGTGAGGCCGTAGGTAGGTCCAGGGGGCCAGTAATGTGTTAGTGGGCGCAGGTACCCGAGGAGAGGGGCCTGGCACACCAGTGTAGTGTTCAATGGGCCCGGGTGCCCGGGCAGCGGGACCCAGGATGCCAAAATGCCATGTGGGTATTGAGGGGGGGAGTACCAGTGAGGGCATCCCCCATGTTAGGGTCAGGAGCAGGCAAGCTCAGAGGCGGCTCCAGCATCCTGGGGGTGCTAACGGTGAGTATGCAGGTGGGAAGACCTGCCAGTGGAGCCACACTGCCCAGCAACGAAATTGTGCGATGGCACAGAAAGAAAAT
>CM068963.1:599590-611389 GCA_035128595.1 Eptatretus atami
ACCCCCTCATAATACACTCAGTACCCGTGGCCGAAACAATACTTAGTTTATGTGTACAAATGATACTTAGATTATGCGTACAAATGATACTAGTTTATGCGTACAAATGATACTTAGTTTATGCGTACAAATGATACTTAGTTTATGCGTACAAATGATACTTTAGTTTTATGCGTACAAATGATACTAGTTTATGCGTACAAAATGAATACTTAGTTTATGTGTACAAAATGATAATTAGTTTATGTGTACAAATGATAATTAGTTTATGTGTACAAATGATAATCGTTTATGTGTACAAATGATAATTCGTTTTATATTAGTTTATGTGATAATTAGTTTGTGTACAAATGATAATTAGTTTATGTGTACAAATGATACTTCGTTTATGTGTACAAATGATACTTCGTTTATGTGTACAAATGATACTTCGTTTATGTGTACAAATGATACTTCGTTATGTGTACAAATGATAATTAGTTTATGTGTACAAATGATAATAGTTTATGTGTACAAATGATAATTCGTTTATGTGTACAAATGATAATTCGTTATATTAGTTTATGTATAATTAGTTTGTGTACAAATGATAATTAGTTTATGTGTACAAATGATACTTCGTTTATGTGTACAAATGATACTTCGTTTATGTGTACAAATGATACTTCATTTATGTGTACAAATGATAATAGTTTTATGTGTACAAATGAAATAGTTTATGTGTACAAATGATAATTAGTTTATGTGTACAAATGATAATTAGTTTATGTGTACAAATGATACTTCATTTATGTGTACAAATGATACTTCATTTATGTGTACAAATGATACTTCGTTTATGTGTACAAATGATACTTTGTTTATGTGTACAAATGATACTTTGTTTATGTGTACAAATGATACTTCGTTTATGTGTACAAATGATACTTCGTTTATGTGTACAAATGACACTTAGTTTATGTGTACAAATGATAATTAGTTTGTGTACAAATGATAATTAGTTTATGTGTACAAATGATAATTAGTTTATGTGTACAAATGATACTTGGTTTATGTGTACAAATGATAATTAGTTTACGTGTACAAATGATGCTTAATGTATGTGTACAAATGATACTTGGTTTATGTGTACAAATGATAATTAGTTTATGTGTACAAATGATAATTAGTTTATGTGTACAAATAATACTTCGTGTATGTGTACAAATGATACTTCATTTATGTGTACAAATGATACTTAGTTTATGTGAACAAATGATACTTACTCACCGTGCAGCACATGGAGACAGAATTGGGAATGAGCGGTGTACAACAATTGATTGATTAATTGATCAATTGCAAAATTAAAATTATTCAACAATAATCACAAAATAATTAATTTCTTAATCAATTGACTAATAGCATACCTCAGCCACCAGTGTTTCATCCAAATCTGTAACTTTTTGGAAATTAAGTAAATCATTGAAAAATGAATAACTAATTGATTAATTGATTAATCAATAAATCCAAAATACCCTTTATAGCTAAATCACTTGTTCACTGTCGTGTCCGAATATCAGCTTCCTAGCTCAAAAGGTGCCTGAGATTTTGCTCAGATTAGAAAGAACATTAATAAAGAATTAATAAATCGATAATAATTCAGTCATTAATAAATGAATTGATTAATTAAAAAAACTAAAACACCGTCCTTTTTTCAAAGCACATCTTCACTTTTGTCCCCAAATTTCAGCTTCCGAGCTCAAAGGATGGCTGAGATATCATCCAGACAAACAAGAAAGAAAGAGAAAACACAACCAACCAAACGGAGTAAACACTGAGTAAACTCGCTTCCTTCGGTGTCTGGCGGTGACGTCATGCATTGCCTGGATATGGAATTGGGAAGGAGCGGTGTACAATATGACATTTTTGAACATTGCTTTAACAAAGGATTAGTAATCCCATACAAAATAACACTATAAAATCACGTATTTTGATGATACTTGCTCTTCAAGTTACCAGCACAGAGAAATCTCTCAATGGAAAAGTCTCACTTATAACAAATGCAAATGAGCTTTTCACCTTTTACTTGACTTGTGATGTCCACTAGACACATGTCCCAGGTATTGCACTCGCTATCACAGCTTGATTGCTTTACATCACTTAGGTGTCCTTCATGCAGGATTTAAGACATAAAATGAAACTTAAGACAACATTCAAACCCTTGATCTTGGACATATACAGCATGTGTGTGTACAAGACACTTTACAAGGAAAGATGTTACAAATTATAATCATAATGTTTGTCAACCAAGATTTTTCAGCAAGAGATTATGAAAAGCCTGTAAAGAAAGAAAGGTAAAAGAACCATACCCAGAAATTGTTTCTTTGGCTGCTGTCGCATTATTTGCTTGCTCGTCACCAGACCAAATCCTCAGCATGTGCTTGAAGGCCAAGAATATCTGTGGATCCTGCAGTGGAGGCAGTGTCATTATGTCTTTTATTACTTGCACAAGGAGTCGGTTGATGAGGGCAGCTGCTGGTGTTGCACCACGTCTTGCCCGTAACCAACGAACCATTCCTCGTGCCCGCCTTTGAATACCAGAGGCTTTGAGATGGTCAGTGGCTCTACTTTGGAAGCTGGTTTTATTCCCTCCACCTGCCATCCAATCTGATGCATCACCATGCATCTCCTTCTGATCTTCTTGGATTCTTGGAGTGCTTCCACTTGTCCCTTGATTGCGCCGCATTCCTAATGGCCAATTGGGTTGAATCAACATCTTTGACCAGTTTCTTTGAGAGGAAGGGGACTCTTTTTCAAACTCTGGTGAAAATACGCTATCTAGACCAGGTTGTGTCAAGTTTTCCCATGGGTTGTCTCTTTTTGTCTCTTGTTCTTTACTTCTGGAAAAAGTCTGACAAGATATTGCAAATAATATGACCTTTCCAGTCTGTTGACTTACCTCAATCAGGGATCGATCGCTAAGATTTTTATTGCTGTATAATGGAGACTTTTTCAGACTAGGTGGTCTGTCTCTATTTCCATTATCAGAACAACTCGGCCAATGACCACCGTTTGTCAGAGCAGCTACCAAAAACACAATATTGGAGAAGAGTTCATGGCAAGTTGCACCACAGGGTCTTCCTGTGACTGAAGCAAAGTCTTGGTGCTGTGCAGTCTCTTCCTCTGCCACTGGTCTCTCTTTCTTTGGACTCTGTGAAATGGTGTCCAGGTCAGAGTTGAATGTCTTTATCATCTCCAAATTTTCTTTTTCATGTGTTGCAGTTGTTTGATTCTTTTCTTCATCATGAGCGTTGATTAACTTCCTGCAACATCAAAGAAAAATAAGGTTGGTTTGGGCCTTGATTTAGCAAAGCACATACTAGTTGGTGCACCTAACCCAACTGATCCATCCATCATAACCATGATAACAACCCACAGCAGTGTTTGCACGCCCAAAGTGATCACATTTCACTCAAATCATTCGGCCTTGTTTTTTGTTAGTGATGAAGGCTCATGCATTCCTGAATACATTTCCTTTCTCAATCTATGACAGAACAAACAGAAATAAAAACTATTAATTTTATTGACTAAAACTTGGTGTGTGTGTGTGCTGGGTGTTGGCTTGATGGTTATGATGGTGGGCTTGGGATCCTAAGGTCCTGAATTAAAATCCTTCACATTGAATTAATACCAGGTGGGGTTGACTCAGCCTGTTATCCTTCTGAGGATGGCAAAATGAGTATCAGCTTCCTGGGATGATTGAGCCCTTTGAGGATTCTGTATTGGAGTGGTGACCTGTACAGGATTGTACCCAATAGCTCAGGAGGCTGCTTTGGCAGCACCGATGCTCTGTATTGAGTCTGGTACCAATGGATGGACACGTTCTTTGCTTCACATGACACATGATCACTATGGAAAGTTTCTGATGGATCTCTATAATGTCATTGATTTGATTGTGGTTACAGAACAGGTTGCAGATGAAAGTCTCTCTGCTTCAGGCTTAGATTTGATGGGAAAAATAATTTATTACTCTGACATATTCGATTGTGGTGAGTGAATGGATTTTATCAGTGATTGCTGTTTTGAGATCATCTATGGATTGTGGCTTTCCTCAATAGACGTTGTCCGTATGCATCGAACCCTGAACTCGGTTTGAGTGTTCTTGAAAGATTTCATCCTCAGGCAGATTTTGACTGGAAAACGATCTTTCTTTAGTTATCTACAGCATTTTGAAAAAATAGGGCTGTCATGACTAAATCAAAATCTGCTGACTACACACAAACTCCACCTTGTGCACCTTCAAAAGGTAAGAGGAATCATTAGTATGGAAGACGTTATTACAGGTAAGGTCGTGTTGTTGTGGTCCGTGTTGTTGTGGTCACCCTTATAAAGGCACTTGAATTGCATTTCAGTGAAAAGGTCAAGTCATTTAATTGTGATTCCGTCGCGGCTAGTACCCCCGTCTTGCCTTTTTGTGAATCGGTCATTAATTGAATACTAGTGAAGACAGGATAATTTCCCCAGGATTGGCTTATTTTAGTGTGACTTGATATGACACCCACCGGGAGTGCTATATCATACATATTTACACGGAGAGAGTTGGGATCCTCCCCAAACTTGAACTCCTCTGAAAACCACCCTCTGCATACTCTGAGTACAACCACCAATTTTCAACTCATTTTGTCCAGCGGTTTAGGAGTGCATACAAGTCAAACAAACAAAGAAATACAAAAAACAGACGTTTCTCAAACGATAGGAGCTCTGTGTGTTTAACATCATTTTTGCCATTATTTTATTGTAATTATTAAACAGTTGATTGCTCGTGAGGAGATGTCCTATCTTACTTCCATCGACCTGTTAGGAAAGCACAATGCATTACATTAGTGTGGGAACTGCCACGTAATAAGGCTGATAGAGGATTTCTACAAAATACAAAACGATTACTACAAAACGTCATAATACTACAAAACGTCATAACAAAACAGCCATTACTTTTGTCCTTTGTGGGCGTGTGGACCTGGAAGTCACAAGTTGTTTTAGTTATTTATTGTACACAAAATGTCGACTCATTGAAGAGGGTGGAAGCAGAAGAGAAAAAGGGAATATACTGACAGTAGGGAAATGGGGCAACAGTTGGACATAATAAGGAGGGTAAAGAACAAACAGGAAGAGAAGAGAGAGAGGAGGGAATGAAAGACATGAGAATGGAAGTAAGAGGGTTGGGTTAGGTAGGATTATTGGGGTAAAATAAATATCATGTAGGGATGGGGATGACATGAGATGATGGTTCACTGCTTGCTTCGATTTGAGGAGGGAAGATGGGATTGAACAGCCTCGGGAAGGTGATTTTACCAATGTGAGAAAAGGAAAACAACAGAGTGTAGGTGAGCAGTATGCCGGGATTTTCTGTGTCGGAGTGGCGACCCATCCAGCATTGCTCCCAATAGCCAAGGAGACTGCTTGGGTAGCACCAACGCTCTGCACAGAGTATGGTCCCAATGGATGGATGGATGCCGGGATTTTGAAAGTTTACCCAGGAGAGGGTTACTGGAAGAAGGAGTGCATCCTGTAGGAGCTGGGGTATGTTGGAGGGATGAGAGGGCAGAGAGAGCTGGACCAGAGGAGAGGGGATATAAAACAAACAAACAGAGGCACCACCTACCCATGTTTGAGAGCACCAGGACCTGCTTCGGCCTGATTGCGGGAAATTTTAATAATGCTAAGAGTTTTAGGTTCAAGGAGAGACAGATGTGATGCTGGAACTCCAGCCCATAGAGGAGAGCAGTACTTCATTGAGCCATCGAAAAAGACCTTGTAATCGTGTCAGTAGTTCTGATTTATCAAGGGATGATGAGGATGCCCAGCTTGCAGCTAGATAGGAGGCCAGCTTTGCTATGAGGTTGGCCCCAGAGAGGTCATAGCTGATGATAAGACCTAGCAGTTTTAAAGACTGAACTTCTTCCAGTGGCTGACCATGGAAATATATAGAACTCGGTGGGTTCGTTTGATGATCCTTCCAGAGTGACATGGTGAGACAGGGAGATTTGTTTGGATTGAAAGATGTGTTCCATTTGTCAGACCAGCATTTAATCAATTCCAGATCATCAGATTGTGATGCACCTGTTGTCTACCTATCAGTACATATCAGATGTGACAAAATATGGAGTCATCGGAAAAAGGAAGTGAGGGTTTTTTTTTTCAGATCATGTAACAGATATAAAGCAGAAAACATTACATTTATATTTATTTATGCATTTTGTTTTGGTATGTATAATTTTCCTGTTGTGGAAACATTAAATCAAAATAACTGTTTAAGTGTCTGTTTGTGTAAGCTGCACAACAAAGTGTTCATATTGGTACCTTTTTAACGGTGATTCACTCTCCTTGGGATCTCTTTGTTGTGTTTCTGCAAACAGGCCAAGCTCGACCTTAGTCGGCCTTTCTCTGGTCTTGTTAATAGCCTCAGCCAGTTGTCCCATCAGCCCACAAAATGCAAAAGGAATCAGGATCAGCATGACTGAATTATAATTTGAGGACATCACTGGGAAAGAATTCTGAAATTGACAGACAGGTCAAGACAATCACAAAGACAAATTCACAATGAATAAACATGAAACACATAAAAACAACAACATTGTGAATCAAGTGAAACATTTGAGTCTCTGACACGTAAACTGGGCTATCCAAGCTGGCAGCAGTTGTAAGAAAATGGGTTTTAAAGTTCAGATTCCTTTAATAATCCTGATCAACTCACGCTGAACAAACATCAGCATCAGCATCAAACATTTAGTTGAAAATTCTCATCGACACTCAAATGTGTAATGACTGAAAAATTACTTTGTCGTGCATTGAACTCAATTTGGGCCTGCAAGTTGGGGGTAGCTGGGTTTATTTCTCAGGGCTCATTCGTCCATTTCCCACATCATAGACAATGAGTTTGATGTAATGTACAACACATTCGATTTCAACAAACCCATCAATAGCATCGATAATTAAATAATCTCATGTAACAGTGTCCATGGAATGATCAATGCGAGCTCTCCTTGGTGCCAGGCCCGTGTTGTTAACAGGATCGTTTGTTGATCAATTCAGAAGAAATTTTTACAAACAACTTGGACACAGGAGGCCTCATGTAGCTCATCAAGTTTTTTTTTAACAAGGAAATTTTCACACAAGAGGCCATTCGGCCCATCATGCCTGCACCACATCAATACCAGATTTCATCAATCTGTCGATACCCCCTTCCCTTCATGTGCAGCCTTTTGGCTGCTACACTCGTACTCATTTCACCGACCTCAGAAGGATGGCAGGCTGAGTCAACCCCCTGGTGTTAATTCAGCAGTCAACGGGACTTGAACTCAGGACCCTAGGATCCCAAGCCATCACCCTAACTGCAAAGCCAACACCAGGTTTTTAACCTTGTCCGAATCTGTCCATAATCACACACACTTTATTGACATCCCATGAACTTAATCGCTCAATTTACTTCTTTTCAGTGTACTAACCCCATTATCCCAATAACTTGATAATTAATAAAACACAATATCTACATCCCTTTAGAATCAAGATACACATCCCATTAATATATGCAAATTGAATTAGCCGAGCTGTTTTGAGATCTTCTTTTTCGGCTGTCCATGGCACACGACGGTGACCGTGGAAGCGTGTTTGCTATCACTTGTCTACGCGACAATGGGAGTGTGAGACCAGCATTGTGTACAAATCCTCTGCTCTAATGAGCGCAAAGGAAATCTGTCTGTCGTAATGTCCACCCTCTGTTGTAATGAGGGCAAAGGAAATCTGTCTGTCGGTTTTTATTACCGACTTTGTACCGCTGGAGATGACGGCGTTGATATTCATTCTCTCTTTGTTTCTCAACCATCTCAATGTATATCGTAGATGTTTAACGTCTCCACCCAAAATGTATTTGAGTTAACAGACTTTACATCTCCTTCTGAAGGTGTATGTTGTAAGCACACTGTCCTTTTCCAACATACACCTTCCCTTTCAGGCACTCCACCGGGACTTCTGTTTTAGTCGCGTTTGACTCCACAGGGGAACAAGACCACAGCCATGCAGCTCAGAGATGAATACACTACCAAATGGCTTCTCCTGGTATCACTCAACCCACAACACCACGGAGTCCTTCCACCCAAGTACCAACTCCACTAAGCTCTTCTTAGTGTCTGAAATCTGATCTGATCAGACTCGTTCAAACCAAGACGTTGGCATATTTGGTTTAAATGTTGTACAAGGTAAGACATTGAGATATAGAGCACACAATACAATTTAGTTTCAATTAGAATCACCAACAATTTCCAAACACAAAGCAACACAGGGCAACACACGGCAACACAAGGCAACACACGGCAACACAAGGATATCATGAAGCACTTGAGTTAAAGGTTGAAACTCGATTGAGACAAATCTTATTTCTTGCAATTCGACTCAGGATGTTGAACACTCAAAAAGGCCTTGGGATTGGAAGGTCTAAACTTGAGCCTTTGCGCCTCAAACATATCACTTACAATTTGTTGGAAATTTTAATTGCACATATTAATTAACATCTTCCGATAAGGTTAATAAAAGTAAATGAAATGTGAAAACCAAATTGACATAAGAAAACCTTTCAGGTAGGATGATGCATCATCAGGTTGGGGTGTGACATTTAATGTGACTCAAGGCATGGGACTCGACTCGAACCTGACGTGTAAGACTCGAGATTCAATGTCAGATTTGAAAAAAAGTAAACAATGTCTCTCAAAGTCAGAGTCTCGTAATAATACGACTTTAACATCCCCGATTGGTCCCACCTTGTGGAGTAAAAACACGAGAATATGACAACGGCACTCGGTAGAGCGCATACCTCCACCAGGCTCTGCCAGGCTGAACACTTTGCGGTTTCTATCCCACCGATAGGGGCCGCATCTGGTTTCGGACCTGAAACCAAACTCGGATCAATTCGTGCTCATCACCTACCCAACCCATCCACCAAGTCTCATCAGAGATATCCTGCTCGAAACTTTTTGAGATATCCTGCTCGGCATCGTTTTGGCCTCATCTCTCAATCGTGAAGGATCACTTTTTTAAATCTTTTTAAATTCTCGTGTCCGGATTCGAATCTTCACCAAAATCAAAGTGATTCGTCCTCGTCACATACCCAAGGTGTCCACCAAGTTTCGGCCGAATCCGTCCATCATTTTTTGAGATATCCTGCTCACAGACAGACAGACAGAGGTGAAAACACAACCTCCGTCCACGTTTAGTTGCGGAGGTAAAAATGGTTAAAGTTGCTCGCTGCAAAAGAACACAAAGCGCTGACGTTTCGGCCCTTTCTCCTTGCTCTGACGAAGGGCAAGGCTCAAAACGTCAGTGCTTTGTTTTGTTTTATGCCACATAGCTCTAATTATGTTATTGTCATGTTTTTATTGTCTTGTGCTGCCAACGCAGATCGCAGGTGAGCCAGGGAAACGTTCTCACCCAGGTCGTTGAAAAAATGCCTCTGCATACCTGACTCAAGGTGGCTCAAGGTGGGAGAAATTTGGAATTTGTTCA
This sequence comes from Eptatretus atami, assembly GCA_035128595.1. NCBI lineage: Eukaryota > Metazoa > Chordata > Myxini > Myxiniformes > Myxinidae > Eptatretus > Eptatretus atami. The sequence continues at coordinate 609,125 of CM068963.1, forward strand.
GCGTACCGGTGATAACTGGACAAATGTTCACGAGACACCATGGGACATTTAATGTCCACCAGCTATAATGGAAGCAGATGTGACACCCAGCTTAATGCGCATATACATTACGGTACGTACGGCACACTTTGTGAAACAATTCCGTTCCGGCGAAGCACCAACCGCACAGTATGTAGCCGGGAATCAAACTCGGATTAGACAGCTCAAAAGTAAATAAGTGATACCTCTGCAGAATCCTGTCGGATCCAAAAAGCCAGTGTGAACGCGTCACATGAAAATACAACCTCATACCTGATATAGTAAAATAAATAATAATAATGATCATAAAAATTAACATTCTCACCTTTTGCACTTTTCTGAACTCGCTCCTTCAAAAACTCACAAAGCCTTTACGTTCCGTCCTTAATTAGTTGAAGTGAAAGTTTGTAGTTGTGGGAGCTCAGTGAAGAGTAAGGCCCAAACGGAGTCCCCTTTTTGGCCAAGCAGGCAGAATTCTCCAAGGACGTGTGTGGTCAAAGAGTTTGGGTGGGATCTGCGAATCGTTCATGCAACATAAAGGCACCTCGAAAGAAAGCTTTCATGTTATGCTTAGAAAGCACAAATGAAAGGAAACTCAAGGACATTGGAAGTCTGCCAAGACATGTGTCCTCTTTATCACAAGGCTTTTCCATGGGAATGTTTTCAAGCTTTGATTCCTTCCTGTTGTTGCTGTGATTGCCAATTGAAACAGAATCCTTGGAAATTGTGTAAACACGTTTCATCAGATGAGCAATGTCAATGCCTCAGTGATCCGGTTGGTAATATAATCCTTCCCATATTTCATAAGATATGGGTTTATTTAAGATGTAAATGAGACACGTACAAATAAATGTTTTCAGCAATAAATTGAGACTTGTCACACTTCTGCAAGTTCGTACATTCCCAGTGTCTTGCCTCAAAATGCTCACTGTTCAGATGTCAATTATTTTTGCGAACACCATGCCAATACGAGTTCGGTCTTCGAGGTCAGTGAGCAGGTCCACATATTGATTCTGCCTTTCCAACGTTAACAGATTTTGAATTTATCTGCTTTTTGTCTCAATCCCTACTCACTAAGAATGCATTCCTTTCTTCTTGATCCAAAGGTTTCATCAACATACTCTCTCTCTCCCCTCTCTCCCCTCTCTCCAACTTACTCCTATTTCCTTTCCCCCATGTTACGGTATGTACATCTAATATAGAGATAACCCTTTGACTGGAAATTGTCCAAACTAAAAATAAATTATATGTATATATATATATATGTTTAGGAAACAAGTGATGTGAGAGCACGTGATGGCAATTTTGGTGGGTTTTTGTGTAGTAATTGATAGATTTGGGGAGATTAATTTATGGGTATCGCTTGCATCCTGCTGCATGGTGCACAAGTACAGTGAAAGATGAAGAAATATACACTATCGGTCATGTTTTAGAACACCCCCATTTTTCAGTTTTTACTGAAATTTAAGCAGTTCAAGTCCAGTGAATAACCTGAAATGGACAAAGCCTAAGCGGTAAACTGCCAGAGGTTAAAAAAAGTTTAGGTTACCAAAAACTGAAAAATAATGTAAATTTCAGAGTTGTTAAAAAAGGCCCTTTTCAGGGAAACAGTAATGGGTTAGCAACTGCAGCTGTTCTGCAGCAATGGAAGTAAATTAAGCCTTGAAAGTTGATGCAAACAATTCCTACAGTGCCCCAACTTTTGTTGATTAGTTACAAACCCTCTCTGTATAAAGCAGTGTTGGAACAGACTGTGTTGCAAAACACCCTCTGAAGCATTATTTGGACAATATTGCACTGCAGGAAGTAGGAAATTCCTATCATAATGGCGAGAAAAAGACAATTAACAAAGGAAGACAGAGAGACCATTATAACCCTTAAAAGTGTAGGTCTTTCCTTCGAGAAATTGCAAAGGAAGCCAAGATGTCAGTGAGTACAGTTTCCTACACCATCAAAAGGCACTTGGAAACTGGAGGAAACTCTGACAGGAAGAGGTCTGGCAGACCCAAAGCCACAACACAATCAGAAGACAAGTTTCTGAGAGTCAACAGATTGTGTGATAGGCAGTTCACAGGACAGCAGCTTCAAGCACAGCCTAACACTGGTCGGAGTAAGGAATTCTCAGTTTCAACTGTGAAGAGAAGACCGAGTTGCAGGTTTGACAGGTTGAGTGGCAGGAAGAAAGCCATTGCGAAGATGGCAAAATAAGAAAAAGAGGCTTGCCTGGGCCATGAAGCACCGCCAGTG
>CM068963.1:651948-673092 GCA_035128595.1 Eptatretus atami
GCTGATATGGCAACGGGAAAAACACAGACCCTGGATATAGTCAAAGGAAAGGAATGTAATAATGGATGATACAAAAACAGGTAATAGTTTTTAACTGTGGCAAGGTTCTCTTAAGGTATTATTTGGGAGTTTTGTGATCATGAATAAAGTTCTGTATGGTCTTAAAATAGGATTTCAACCCACAAAGGATGATAATGAAAATAGATTACTTTTTGGTGATGGGTAATGCTTTTGCTGCTCAGAATAAATTTCTAATTGATGAAACATTAGTTTTGTATATTAGTGAATATACTCCTAATCTTAAAACAGTACGAGATGTTGAAATAGAAAGACTTCACTCAACGAAACACACTCATGTATCATACCTTGAAAGAGAATGTCAACATGTTAAACTGAACCAAATACACTTACACATGGAATTTGGTGTTCTGGAAAGTAAAGCCACGATAGTCTGTGGATCAATTGTTTAGAACGCAGATGGGATACTGCTACTGATAAGAATAATGCATTGCGTGATAATGGCTAAGGTGAAACAACTTCGTGTTTCTCTAGATGGAACATTTTAAATCCACGAGATAGATTGAAATTAATTGGGAAAAAAAATGATTATGCTGAAGCAATACAAGTCTTTACCACAAGGTGTGTGAAAGCAATCGACAATAAAGAACCCATTTTGGATATTACATAGCATTTAAAAAGTCCTGTTATACAATCTTATGCGATTGACCTGAGTGCTCAAAAGGACATATAAAAGTTCTAATCGAGTGGCTACTATCCGCTCCCTATGCATTGAAGAGAAGAGTAGTGAAGAAGTTGATACATATTGTTTTGGCTTTTGGAAGAAACAGAATGCAGATTAATACAGATAATGGTGTTATGATTAGTCTCACAATAATTTTTTTATAAGTTTATAAATGAGTAGTAAAGTGCCAACTGGGGTATCTGTTAATCAAATCAATCTCAATAAACTATCAATGCTTTTATTCAAACCAATGTTGAAAGAAATATTCAAATAATTAGAGAGAGTGTAAAGATTTCTCCATTTCTAATTCCTTTATTTGCTGGTTTAAGTGTGGGCTGGAGGCATTGAGACGGGTGGTCAAAGGAATGAGGTGAAAGTGGTTTTCACAGCAGCGGTGAACTGCCAAAAAAAAGGAAGGCTCAACTCCGGCCTCAACAAAGATTGGAAAAGACATAACAAAGAGTTTGGAGAATACAAAGTTAGTGGAAGTGGGTAAATTGTAGATTTTGCTGAAAAACTTGAAAGTCTGCCTGATAAAGCGAGATTGTTAGTTTGGAGATATGCTTTTTCTTCTATCGCACAAACAGGTGTAAAATTAACTACAATGGGTCATGGATTATATCTTTCTAATAAATAAATGAGCAATGATGAGTGGTTTAAAGAATTTGGAAAGAGAATTACACATCAAAATATAGAACTTATCAAATACTGTAAGAAATTAAAAATTCGATAATGTGGTTATTTGGTATGAGATGAATTAACAAATGTGTCGAATCATACAAAGAATATTGAATTATGACTGCACCAAAGTCAAGAATATTATTATTATGAATTGGTTTGTAATTTTAATAGTCAAGACAAATTTAATTTTGATAGTTTTGGCTTCCACCACTCTGTTGAAGTAATAAAATTCTACAGAATGGTGTTTTCAAACATTTCAGTCCAGAATTTAAATTCCAAGTGTTGGTGGTAAATTATGTCTATATGTGGTTATTTCAACTCAACAAAAATAAATTTTTTACTGACATTATTTTTAATTCTAATATAAATGACTTATGTTGGTAAAGATGGTTTCTCATCTTTGGTGTATCCCAAGAACTGGATGTTGATTTATCAAATATTTACACAAGGCACAGGCTGAACGACAGAATATGTTAGTATCACAAAAAATATTTATCTGAAAAATGCTTATGAAATTAATAAATTATAATCCAAGCCCGACTGACGCGAATGACTTGGTGAGATTAAGTGATTTATCACAATATATTGTTATGGACTTGGAAGCCTTTTGCGACACATCAAGCTAGAGTCCCCGCAGTTTCAGTTATTTCGATAAGTATGTGTTTACTAGTTTATAGGGCCGCCATCCTTCTGTCTAATGGGTTAATTTCAAAATGTGTGCGCTGCGGGTTCTTTTATAGTCAGGTTTTTTTTACATCTTAATTCCATCCTTCGTTCTCACACCATTGCCATCCATAGCGCCCACGTGCAACGTGTCACATACAGGGGTGAGGTTCCCTCCGCCCACCATTGAGCTTCGTCCAATCGAGCAGCGGCCGGCTCCGACAGCCGATCCGCGAGAACCCCGGCCTCCCGCTACAAGGGGTGGATGGAGAAATAAGGTGCTCCGGCCTGGTTGTTCCGTCTGGGTTTCTCAGACACGGCACGGGGGGGGGGGGGGGGTTGGGTCCGTTGGCCCCCTCGCCATCCGAGCTCATCCAATCAGGAGGCTCCAATCAACCTCAGGGCCGAAACCCCCCCCCTTTTTTTTTTTTCCCGCCCCGCCCCCCCATTAAGCCAGATGGAGTGGTTCGGCCCCGACCAATAAGAAGGAGGCCAACTGATCGCCGACAACCCGCTCGTCCAATCCGGAGGCGAGTTACCCTTAGAGCGGTTCCCTCGACCGCAGGGGGGGGGGGGGGGGGTGGCGGGGGAAGAAAAAAAGGTCGCGGAGCTGTAACCGGTGTGGTTGAGAAGGAGTAGTGAAAAGGGAGAGTAGAGTCATCGTCATCGTCTTTGCCCTTTAGACCTTTGGTCTGCAGTCGTCGTCTGCAGTGGGTTGTCTGCAGCTTGGTCTGGCGTCTTTTCCGGGGTTCCTCATGGTGGTGGTGGTCGAGGCCCAGGACCGTGGTGCTCGGATCGTCATTCATGGCATAGCCAGGATCGTGGGCTCGGTGGATTTTCTCGGGTCGTGGGTTTTTGAGTCCACCGTGGCGGGTTGGAGTCAAGTGTGACGCACAGAGGCGACAGGTACCTGGCCAGACTCTGGTCCCCCCAGCTGAACTATCCTCCTCGGCTGAAGGACCAAATAAAGACACCGGCGGGGTCCATTTTCCTTTGGGTGTGTGGTTGGGTGGTGTGTGTGTGTGTGTGTGTTGTGTGTGTGGGCGCCCAGTCTGTTAAGTAGAATTGTTAAGTGGCTTTCCGCTCACTGTAACATTTTGCCTGCCTGATATTCGTGAATTAACGTCTGCTCTGTGTCCCCCTCCTTATTGTAAATAACCCCTGTTAAATGTTTTCGCAGTTCGTTGCACGTGTTTTCTTTCAATTGGCCTAGCATGGTTTGGGCTGAGAAGTAGTAGAGGCCGTCTGTGCCTTAAGTTGTCATTGGGCAACCGGCGCGGCTTTGGCAACATCGCTCGGTTTTTACTCGGATGCCGAGTCGTACATGCGACTCGGTTCGGACAAAGTCGCCGAGGGTGTGCTTCCTGGGTAGCTAGACCGGGGTGAAGGTACTTAGGTAAATTTGTAATAGACAAGTGGACCCTACACCTCACGCCATCGAAATATTGGCGACGCACGGTCCTTTAAAGTGACCCGTCGACTCCGGGAGTTATCCGGGGGGGGGGGGGTAATGACCTTCATTCTGGTGTTCGGTGGGAGATCGGCCCGACTGCTCCGTCGTTGCGGTCGTCCTCGCACGCGACCCCCGCCCACAACAAATTGGTGGTCAGGAAGCGCGATTTCGGACCCCTCTGCTGCTAGAGGAAATTCACGGGTTACACGGGTCAGGGGTGAGCAGAGCAAACCCCTGTTTCCCTCCAAAATTTAAGAGACAGTCAAATTTTATTCTCAAGGACGAATCATGGCGGGGCCAAGACGGGCTGAAGCAGGTGGGTTCAACCTAAGTTTAAGGGAATGCCAATGGTTCCAGGACGAACACCCACCATGCTGGAAGAATTTCCCCGGCATCCTAAACCCAGAAGTGGTGTTGGGGAGTGGGCAGGGGCGGCGCATGATGCCCCCTACTTAAATTCCCTCCACGGTCCCTGGCGGATCCGCGCCCGACCCGTCCAGGGTCATTTGACAATGGAACGCGGTTTTGGGGAAATGTTAAAATGGGCAATGAGGAGAAATGCGCAACGAATGGAAAACAAAAAATGGACGCGAACGGGCCACAATTTCCAGAAATGGAAAGGAAATGAAAACGAATGCGCAAAGTAACGCAACAAATGGATGCTGAATATGGCAAACGATGGCAGAACGAAATAAAAGCGAGTGCACAAAACATAAGGGGTGAAATGTAGAGCGTGGGTTGAATCGCAAGCGGGCAATAAGAGGCATACTGGGCGGCACCACGTGGCGGCAACGACCGAGCGCAAACAGGGAGTGCAAAATGTGTCTGGGCCCCGCATGGAAGGACGGGTTGAGGTCAGGATGACGAGAGCCGCCACATAATTAAGGGGGAAACTGGTGAATTCGGACAGGGGGTGACGGAGAAATTAATCAGAGACAGAAACCCAGGAATTAAACAGAAATAAGAAGAGACAAAGAGATAGAAACGGGTAAAAGAAACGAAATACAGGAATTAAAGAGCACGCACACATCGGATTAATAGGGGACAATGGGGTTGAACTCATGGAATGTCCTCGTGCCGGTTCGAGCATCAGGTTAACCTCTCTCAGGAACAGAGGAGATGGTAAGCTCGCCTCGAAGCAGATCGTGACAGATGGGTCCAGTAGAGCCGTACGAGGTTGAGCGGGTGAATGATGCGAACGGGTCCATGCAGAGTTGGGGGGGGGGGTAGAGATCCCAGGACCCTTGAGTTAATACGAATCCCCGAATAAATGTCCCGGAGTGCGTGTCGAGGTGTGCGAATGTGTGAGTGTCATGCATGCACGAGTGTGTGGGCATGGAAATGGACAAACGCGGATGGATTCGGACGGGGATGGCGAGCCTGGGTAGGCCGCACGGAGTTATTTTGGCAGACCGTGCGGCTCCGCGGGACGCTGCGTGCGAGGTCCGTTTGCCATGCTTTGCCGAACGGCCCAAGCATGCACGTTTGCCGCGGATCGGAAGCCGGCGCTGAAAACATCTCGTGCTTGGTAAGCGAAAACCAGGCAACGTGCAGCGGTTAAAAGGAAGGTGTATGAATTCGAAGCACGAGTCCCCATGTCAGCGCGTGTGCGGGGCATACGTGTGCACGTCCACGTGTTCTGTTCGCGGAACGCGCGGAGCGCGTCCCCAGGGATGAACGACGCTGTGCGGGCCTGCACGTAAGCCGTGCAGTTCAGTGGAATGTAAGTGGACATCACCCTTGGGGCTCTCTCCCAGCGCGTAACTACAGGTGGGCAGAGCAACATCGCGTCCATGGCGGATTCGGTCTCTGAGGCGAGCGGTTCTTCGTCGATTAGGTCTTGGGGATGATAGTCGTCGTTAGTTTGTAAATATCTCTTTTGATTTGCTTTTAGCTAACCTTTGTTCTGTTAGTGTTCTGATGATTTACAGATATAACCAGACAGACATGGCACAGAATATTCCTCATTTTCAAACAGCACGACTGTGCTCTTAAGGGACTTCCCAATTTTAACAGAACCGAAGGAGGGATAGTGAACTTCCCTTTCTTCGTGCTTGAAGAGATCAAGTGAATATACACTCGATGGAAAATGAATGTTAAAAGAAAATTAAATGAGTCTCAATTTTACATTTGGCTTGTATGGGAGGGAAGGGCGTAGTTGGGTGAGAGAAATAGTCTCCTATTTTGAGCTTTTGGGGCATTGAGTCAGAAAGTTTTCCCTCTCTCCCCCATTCATTTGAATGGGCGTCCCAGAAACGCCATTTATCACTAACTGATGGGTGCTCCTGCACTCACATCCAGCTCGTTCACGCTGTGGAAAAGAAGGCTTTTAGGATATTTGTCCTCTCCTGCGATGAAATGAGTCTTTTGGGTCTCTCACCTCCTCTCACCACAGGCAGGTTGGTGGTCTTTCTGTCCTTCGACTGACTCCTCTCTGCATTTGCCCTCTCTTCTCTGTCTGTGCCTTTCCTTCCCTACAATTTTCTCAGGGGGCTCAAAAAGTCCGCCAAAAACCCTTCTGGAGAAACTGCCAAAGAATCAGAATCACTGCTCACCTTCAACTCTGTTATTCCTCTTTTATTCTTGCTTCTGAAACAACTCCCTCACTCTTTCAATCCACTTTTTCCCTGCCAGGTCTTCAAATAGCTGTTTCACACACCATCTCATATTTCCCCCATCCAAATCAGATATTTTTTGACCCCCGTTTAATCCCACACCAAGCCTTCCTGATTCAACATTCCCTGTTTTTCCTTCCGAAACGTCCTTGTAAGTGTCCATCTTGTTTTATCCCATGTACCACCCCATCCTTCTCCTTCCATAGATCTCCCTGATTCTTTGTTCCTTCTGTTTTGTGCTTCCCTCTCTGCCCCTCTTTTTTCTCATTCTCTCCTGTTTTATGTTCTGTGTTCGTTCTTATATGTGCTCGACAAAGTATACAAAAAAAAAGTTTCCAGAGAATCAGCAAAAGATTAAATGAACAGAGCTTGGGCTTTGAGGAAGAAGGAAATCATCCTCCACCGCAAAGTCGGTATTCTAATGCATAAAGGCATGTGGGACTAAGTTGTGAAGGAGAAAAGATTCATGAACCAATTGAGAATTTGGTTTGTGATTAATGCATGCCTTTAACCAGAGAAAGGCGGTGGAAATGTTGAGTTTCTGGAGAAATTCCTACACCACCTCCTGAACCGCCCACAAATGGAAGATAACAATCATAACAGAGAATAGCGAACCCATAGCTGTGCTAAATATTTGTTGATAATTGTGTACGTCATAGATGAAAGCTGTGCGATTTAGACACATCTGCCTAGAGGCTGGCAACATCCGTCCATGAATTGGATGGAGTGTGGTCCATTGTAGAATAAATCGGTAGGTCATTCTGAGTAAACATTGATCCATAATCAGGGAGTTCACAGTGCACAATTTTTTTATTATGTTCTCGCATGAGTACAGCACGCCAGTTAGAGTACGTGGTTTAATCCGTCGTGCGAGCGTGGTGCAACGGGGTTTAACCGTGCAGGGTGCTGTAATCGTGGAAGGTTTGGCCTAGCCGGGCACGTTGTTAATCGTGTGTGTTTTATTAAAGTTGATTTCAACCTCACCAAGACTGGTGTTTGGCCGTCCGGTGCTCCGTTGGGGATTCCTCATAACGATTGTGGCGCGAAATGGTTTGGTACTCACACAAGAAAAGTCCATTTTGAGCGTGCGTCTGGCTTTCCCCAATCAACACACTCCGATTCTAAAGTGCCTCTCAGTCATAGTATGCATGCTTACTCTTTGTAAGCGCTCTCTCAGAAACGTTCGCTCCCAGACGAGACACTCGCAAGCCGCTCTTTTTTTTTTGTTCCGGACGCCTTTTGAACCCTCTCTTCTTCCTCGCTCACCGCGTTCCCCTTAGATTTTTAAAAAAAAACCTTTTAAATGCAAGTTAATGTATTTACAATACACCATAATTATAAATGTTGTAATCTATAAACTTAATTTGTAGCATTAAATTTTTGAAATCACAGTACTGTATAATCAGAATTATCACGGAAGAATCTTTACCTGCAACCTAACGAAGAAAACTTCCATCACAAGCTGTGTTGTGGAAAGGACGCTTTGAGCTTCTCGTATCTTTTGACGGACACATTTAGTTGTTTTTTAAACCACGTATGAGGTGAGTACCTGGCTGGGTACCAGTTACATGGAACCCACTGGGCCATAAAGTATATGATGTTATGAATAGCTTTTAAGGAAGAGAACGTTTTATTTGTGAAGATTTCAGTTGAGGGTATGTTAAAAGAGGGAATGGGAATTGAGTAATGAGCAACTGAAGATAATGGGTTTAGATTTTTATTTTCCGATGTTGTTTGTTGTTGGGTTCTTTGATTTTTTTGGGGGGTTTTTTCTGAGTGAAGAGGGGAGTATTTTTGTTTGTATTTTTGGGGGAGGAGGGGAAAGGAAATGTTTCTATTTTGAGGAAAACAACACAGGGAAAGCATAGCCTTACTTATCACCAGTAGGCCCAACTTAACTCGGGACATGAATTAAACACAGCAAAGATATGGTTGGGAAAGAAAAATTATTGAATGCAAAACAGGAAAGCAAAACAGGAATAACAAGAGCAAGAGAATTGCCTTTGCAATATTATGTCCCTCGATGCCTATTAAAAATAACCGATGTAATACTGAAGAACAACATGCGTACATTGTGTTTATATACCAGGGATCATTCCATTTGTACTGGGCCATGGCTTAACAACCCAGGCCTAAAGGCCTGAGGCCCTGCCGATCTAATGCTGCTTCCCGAAATAGGTGGCGCATGATTTTATTGCCGGTGGGAGTCAGGCCAGCTGTCCAGCCAATTGGTGTAAAGCAGTGGGGTGGAGGTGAGGACCTGAAACACTGACTGTCTTCTATACTATGGAATGTCATGTATATGTGTATCTCCTCCATAACCCAAAACCATGAACCCGAGCAGCCTAACTTTGCATGAATATGAAGGGAACTCCAAGAAAGGGGCAGAGTGAAAATTGGGTGTTTGGGTTAATTAAAAAACACCGACTTACACCTTTTGAAGATAATTCACGGCCTTATTTAATTATATCCTTTACAGGAGCATCCTTGTTCCACCTCACTGGCGTCTTAAGGTGCCATCCTGGTTACCTCGCTTGGATGCATAATTTCGCATTTTGTTCGGCCTGCTCAACATGCCTCGACTTGGAACAGGCCGCACAATTTCTTAACAAATAAAGTTTCTTTGCCACTTTCCTCACTCATATTATCAATGCCTTAATCATCATACCTATGAAATCGGCTTGGATAAACATTGCAATTGCCTTATTAAGTTAGCCTGGAGCGCAGCATTTGTGGCTTTATTTTCAATTTCCGTACATGCCATAAACCTCGAGAATCTCTTAAACTAAGCCGAAATTAACAAAATTTAAGCTCCAGAATTGAACTTAGCAGCAGTTGCTTGACTGATAATAAGTGTTCAATTTGACCAAGTCGGACGTATTATGATATTTCTCGGTTGGGGGTCCTCCCCATGGAGTGTGTGGTCAATATATGACCAGATCTGCAATCGCATTGCCAGCTGCTGTTCCTTATCCCACTCGTTTTGTTGTGCTCATTAATGCTTAGTAATGAGGTACTCGGAACTGCACTTGTTCAGGACTTTTCCAATCATACGATCTGAGCGGTCGCGATATTTTCCTAGGATTGGTGCATCAGGCACTTTATTGAGTGTCTTTATTGACATTCTGTGCTGCTCTGTCTTCTGGCTCCAGCACAATATCGGGTCCAAAATACATGTTTGAAACATCATGCTGCTACAAGTACTTTATTGTTTTTGACCCGATGCTCTTCATGAATGCTATCAGCAGTATGCAACGCTCGAAACGGACTTTCTTTTTTTGTGAGTGCCAAACCCTTTCTGCCTGGTACTCATTGGAGAACATAATTTAAAAAAAATTGTGTGAACTGCTGATTATGGGATCAATGTTTACTCAGAAATGACCTAACGCTTTATTCTATGCAATGGACCAACATCTCCAATCCAATTCATGAGGATGTTTGCCAGCCTCCCTGGAGAGGTGGAAGAATCACTTTGAAAATTAAATAATTCTCCGTATGCAGATTTCGAATTCCGGATCTTCACGGCAAAATCGAATCAATTATCGTTGCCAACAAACCCAAACTGTCCACACAAGTTTTATCCGAATCCGTTTACAACTTTTTTGAGATATTGTGCTAATATATGCAGTTTTAGCACCGATCTCTCAATGGTGGAAGAATCACTAAAAAAACTTATGCAGATCCGGATTCGGATGCTTCATCAAAATTGAATCATTTCATTTTTGTCACAGGCCTCAACCCTGTCCACAATTTCATCCTAAATCCACTCCACAACCTTTTTGAAATGTCCACAACACACAAACAGACAAAAACAGACACAGACAGACAAGTGGTGAAAACATACTCCTCTCCTTCGTGGTGGAGTTAAAAATAAATGAAATGTCTCTTATCATCACGGCATGACCTAGCAAGAAGTACTGCACAACTGTCTAAGCTGTCGAGCCTGGGTTCGAATTCTTGACCAGCTATAAGCTTGTCATCCTAGTATTTCACAGACAGGGTGATTCATAATATGTGTGTGCCTTAAACTGGTCGTCACATCTTCGCGGAATCTCCCCTCGCCCTTTCTCCCCTACCATCCCTCTCTCGTTCTCTTTCTCTCTCTTTTTCTCCTTTCTCTCACACACACACACACAGCCCCTTTCTCTCTTTCCGCTTCCTCTCTCCTACACTCTCTCTTCTAGCCTCTCCTTCTCTGTCCACCCCATTCCTTTCTTTCCATCTTTCCCCATGCTCTTCCAGCCCCTCCCTCTGTTAAGGAGAGCTTGTTAAGGATGATGGTTTAGTTTTGGGAATTTGGCAAGTAGATAGCATTGGTTTTCAATACTCCGCACATGATTTTCTATAGAACACGGCAGTTAAAAAAAAATGGTTGCTGTTGGGCATGTTTCTTGCTCTTCACTTTCCGCCTCACACCGCCTTCCCTTCCCTTTATAGTTGCCTTCTCTTTCCTTTGCACTGCCTCCCCTCCGCATCACGTCTGCCTCCAACCCCCTTGCACTGCCCCCACGCACTCTTACCTGTCCACCCCCTTGACTGCCCCCAACCACCTTCGTGGCTGCCTCAACCCCTTGCACTGCCGCCAAAACCCCCTCGTGCTCTGCCTTCACGCCTATCACACTGCCTTCCGCCCTTCATGCTGGCCTTACCCCCCCCCCAATCACACTGCCTTTCCCACATCACCGCTGCCTTCCCCTTCTCACGCTGCCTCCCCCCCAACCCCTTTGGCAACTGCCTCCTGCCCATGCTGCCGTCCCCTCCCTTCCCATCACGCTTGCCTCCGCTATCCCTCTCTTACGCTGCTTCCCTTCCTCTCGCCTCACACTGCCTTGCCTTTCCCTCCCTACACTATCCTTCTGCAGACCCCCATCCACCACATAAACTCTTGCCGGAGGTCAAGGAGAGGATAAGGTTGTAAAAGAATGTGCGAATTGGACTAAGTGAAACAAAAATTCTTATTTTTAAACTTTGTCGGAACTGTTGCTGCTGACGGCAATTCACTTCTTATCAAGCAATGAATCGCCAGATCACGGCACGGAATAGCCGAGCGGTATGGCATGCTCGCTCGAAAGTCTGTCTTGCCTGGGTTTGGGACTCCTGACCCAGTATAAACTGTGGATGCCGGTGCTTTCATAGGAATGGCTGATTCTCACTGATTGTGCGTCTCTCTGGATGGGACGTTAAACTGGGCGTCACATCTGTGGGAATTCCTCCCCTCCTCTTGCTTTGTCTCTCTCTATCCCTTTGCCTCTTCTCTCTTCTCTGCTCATAACCTCTCTCTCTCTCCTCTGCCCCCCTCTGCCCCCTCTCTCTCCCCTACCCCTCGCCCCCTCTTCTCTCTCTCCCTCTCTCTGCCTCTTCTCGCTCTCTCTCATCTCTCTCTTCTCTCTCTCTCCGTCTCTTCTCTCTCGTCTCTCTCCGCTCCCTCTCATCTCTCTCTCTCTCTCCACCTGCTCTCTCTCTATCCCCTCTGCCTCTCTCTCTCTCTATCCCCTCTGCTCTCCTCTCCCCCTCTTCCTCTTTCTCCCGCCCCTCCTGGCTCTCTCTTCCCCCTCTGCCTTTTCTCTCTATCCCCTCTGCCTCTCTCTCTATCCCGTCCTGCGCCTCTTTCTCTCTCCCCTCTGCCTCTCTCTCTCGCCCCTCTGCCTCTCTCTCTGTCCCCTCATGCCTCTCTCATCTCCCCCTCTGCCTCTCTCTCCCCCCGACTCTGCCCTCTCTCTCCTCCTCCCCTCTGCCTCTCTCTCTGTTCTCTCTCCTCTCTCCCGCTCTGCCTCTATCTCTCCCCCTCTGCCCCTCTCCTCTCTCTGCTCTGCTCCTCTCTCCCCCTCTGCTCTCTCCCCCCCTCCTCGCTGCTCTTCTCTCCCGCCCCCTCCTCCTGCCTCTCTCTCCCCCCTCCTCCTGCCTCTCTCTCCCCCCTCCTCCTGCTCTCATCTCCCCCCCCTCTGCCTCTCTCTCCCCCCCCTCTGCCGTCTCTCTCCCCCTCTGCCTTCTCGCTCCCCCCCTCTGCCTCTCTCTCTCTCTCTCTCTCTCTCTCTCCCCCCCTCTGCCTCTCGGCTCGCCCCTACCTCTCTTCCCCCGCCTCTGCCCTCTCGTCTCTCTCCCCCTCTGCCAAGACATAGCTTAAACTGAAAGGTGTAACAGACTGTATCAATTATTGTTACCCTCGCCGAAGGAGTTCGGGAGAGGGTATTGCATTTGGGTCCATTTGTTACTTGGCAATTTTTCTTTTTTTTTTTACAACAAGTACTGTTATGTTAATCGCCTCCATTTGTTTTGTTTGTTGTTTGTTTGTTTGTGTGTTTGTTACTTGGCAAAAACTTTTTGTTTTGACATGTTTCATCGCCTCCGTTTGTGTGTTTGTTTGTTTGTTCCACTCCGCCTCCAGCGAAACCGCTCAGAAAACAAACCGATCGTTCCTGAAAATTTCAGTAGATTAAATGTCACCCCGACTCTGCGACGGTTCTTATGTTTGAAGTTTCGTTAAAATTCCATCGACGAAAAGTTGCCTACATAGGCCACAAGGCAATTTTGGCCCATTTTTTCTCAAATCCTCAATTTTTATCCGATTGACTTGAAATTTGAACAGGTTTTCAGGTCAGGTCGCTGACTTCAACGACAATTAATTTTCGGTCAAAAGGTAACACAGGCTAATTTCTAAGATTGATAGATCAGGCCAAAAACTAAATATTAAATCACTCTATCTCAAAAAGTTGTTGGCGAGTTATGACAAAACAAGGTGGAATGAGTTGAATAGGTGAGCAAGAACAAGCGATTGGATTTTTGGTTCGAATCCAGCCCAGTGGGATACAAAACGTGAATGTTCCACCTGGCAGAGGTATGCGCTCTTCCGAGTGCCATTCTACCTTTGTGCCTGTTTTGCCAAAGTTTGTCACCACTCCATGAGGGATTTTTCATTGTGCGTTTGGCTTGTTTGTCTGTCTGGTTGTTTTTCTGCACAGAACTATCATGTTATTCTTGGCAACCGCGTTGTTGATTGAGACGAAATTTTCCACATTGGTTGCGACTACTCATGTAGAATGTTTCAATGATAATTATGGACGTCACTCAGTCACGTGGTGTGGAAACCATATTGGAAAAACGGCAAAAACTTTGGACCTTTGTATCCTCTGAAACCGCACCAAAGGACAAAATTGCAATTTAGCACATGGCAAAGTATCCCTCGTGGGGAATGAGTGATTTTATGATGCTCCTCGTTATGGGTCATACATTTGCATATGTAGAATGTCCAACAGTCCGATCAAGTATGAAAATTTTTTGAAGGGTCCATCTCAGGAATAAAATGGTCCACAAAATTTTTTGATGTGTTATTGGGTCATGTGATTTTGGCACTATACTTGTTTTTGTTTTTTTTAAACCTTCAAAAATCTTCTCTGAAATGGCTGAAAATTATCGAAGTGAAACTTTACCATATGACGCGCCTAATCCATGAGGAACAAAAAGGTTACACATATGAATGTTATATAAAGGTCACATGGATTTGGCAGATATTAGAATTTCCTCCTAAAACCTATAAGAATACAACCATCAAAAGAAAGTCCTGGCGAGGGTTTGCGATCTCTGATTGCTCTTTTTTCTGTTTTATATTTGCATTGGGAGAATGGTCAATGTTGGATTCCTCCCAACCGTTTATATCTTTGTCGAACCAGAATCTTTATTTCGAATCGGATTAATTCCACCAGCTTATTTTAATCACACATAATAGCTTAGTCTTATATTTTGCAATTAATGGACTTGAAATGCAATGGAATAGGAAAAAGTTTAAAGGTAGTTTTTTTTTTTTTTTACTCACCTGTTTCAACACAATTTGCGCAAATGAACATCATGGGAAAGAGATACTTTTCATGGTTCCAATTGGTTTAGCTGGTTACCATTGGTAACCTGGTTACCATTGGTTAGTGGTTACCCCTTGGTTAGCATGGTTAACCATTGTTAGCTGGATCAGAAGAACCATTTTGCCAAAAACAAAAAATTTATCTACCTCAAGTTCTTCACGATTACCCTCATGCGGTGTGCAAAAGCGGAGTTCAGCACATTGTCTTAAACTCTGCCTTGCTTGTCTGACAGATGCCAGTCTATGATCGAGAACAATTAAATTTAGTTTATTTTAATATTTTGAAATTGTAGAATACAAATCAAAAGAGCAATTGCAACACAAATCAGAAACACAAACTTGCAGTTTTAGCAGTAACTTTGACTCCGAATTTGGCAAATTGTAACGGAGTCTCGTCTCGAGTGTTGCATGCCGCACACAGGCGTGGTAAAGCAATTGCTTCAGTCTGTCTATCCTGGTCTGGCAGTTAAACAAAATAGGACAAATGCATTCAAACAGAAAAAAACCCTGCTTGTTTTTTAAGGGATGTTCGTAAAGGAACACAAACCACAGGCACGAATTAACTAATATAGCATGTTTAAATAAGGTGGTGTAAAAGACACTGCATCACGCGGCGGTAACCTCCAATTCAATGGGTTGTTTTTTTTCCTACAGGCTCAAAAACATTTATTCATTCAATTGTTTTATAACATTGAATGCTGTGGAACACAAACCCACCTTGTTCAGCACTTCCAAAAACCTAACAGTTTAGCAGTACTTGGGCAAAATTGTATTCGCGTCTGAAATTAAATTAAATTTGCCACACGCTCTCAGGGTGGGGAGCAGTGAGATCAGAAGAAAAAAAATGGTGGCACATAGTGATGCAATGGCAAGCTAACCTTGTCCAATAGATAAGTTTGTTTAAAGTGGATCTTTTTTCTCAAAGATTGGTCGCATCACTCGTCCAGTTTTCGCTTGGAAGAGTTGGCAGAGGTTTCAAGCTCTGGAATTGTTTCTGTTTGACCCATGCGGCTTCATATGGGTTGCCATTCAACACTGCCTGTTATCCAAAGTTCATGAATAAAGCTGATGTAGCATCTTGCTCAGAAAACGCAAAGCAAAAGTTGAAAAATCCTTTCCATGTTCTTTTCCTCAAGACTGCAAATGGGTAAGGTGTTTCTATGAACTCCAGCTAATCAATGAAATCAGATGCCCTTCTTGCCAACGCGCAGAAATTTTTCCCACTGAGAGTAATCGCAGCGTGAAAATCAATGAAACCCAATACAAGCAGGTTGGGCTGGATTATATTTGGATTTGTATTCTCTTTGTTATTCGTGTTCATGGCCAGTGGCTGTCTGCACTCACTGGTCGACTCTCTGACCTCTGTGCTCCTGTATAACTCCCTTGGGCTCCGCTATCACACAGGCCAACATGCCATCTTGACCTACGTACGCATATCCTTGATACAGACCTGGCAAGATATTTCTAAGCAATTACATGAAGAGGCCCGGTAGGTTTTATTTTCATTCTTTCCACATTTCGTTCTTTCACGTTTAACCAACCATTATTGCACAACATTTACCGTTTTTGGTTTTGTTTGTTTTCCCTGGTCATGTGACATCCATTTTACATACATGAAGGTCTGTGCTTGAAATGGCTTTAAGCAAAAAGGAATCTTCTTTTTACCCTTGCTTTCTGGAAACGCTTCTCCAGGCTGTTGTTTCTGGTATTGCTGTCCTTGACAGCACTGTAAGTAGGATGGTCGCAGTTCGAGATACTCACGATGGATCTGCCAAGAGCTCTGCGCATGTCTGTTGGACCGGCCACGGTTCCGTGGCCGTGGCATTGCAAAGCATTGGGACATGCAGGTCATCGAGTTTGCTGTGGCACATGGCTTTTCAGCGATTGTGCTGAGTACCACAGCAGTGAACGCAATGCCATGCACCTTTAATCGTTTCACCTTGGTTTTAATGGAACGAGAACACTAATAGTAGAAAGCACTGTGCCCTCAACTCCTCAGGACTGCCAACGCATGTTTTTTTCAGCTTCGTCATTACCATTACCGGCTGACAACTGACTGAGGAATAAAGCTACAATTTTACTGGCACGTTACATTCAAACATACATCAATAATTCCATACTTCGTTACGTTTCAAATTGCCCGACAAACACCCCTCTAAAAGCAGTTTCTGCGCTCAGTTTCTCTTTCTTCCTTCATCTCAATCCTTGTTGTCCGTTCATCTCACCCAGGCTTTGCTGCTCAATCTTCCCAAACCTTATTATTTTCTCACTTTGGTTGACGGAGCACTTTCCTGATGCGTATATTTAACTCAAACAAACTGTCGGTCAGTATGTATCAGCTGGACCTACATTTCTGACAATAAGCCTATGTGCCTGGTGCCATCGTGCATTTTTCTATACAAGAATCGAGGCTCAGAAAGAGCAAGGTTAGAAAGTAAAAAGGCAATTTATTGACAGTAGGAAAGTGGGGCCACATTTCAAACAAACGAGGAATAAACGAGCAGGAAAGGAAAGGGGGGGGGGGGAGAGAGAGAGAGAATAGAAATGTGAAAGTAATAGGGATGGAATAGGTAGGGTTAATGAGGGTAGAAAAGATTATGGGAAGGAATAAGACATGATATGAATTGATGGTGTATAGCCTGGCTTGAAGCCCGAGGGAAGAGTGGGGTTGGAGCTGCCTGCTGGAAGATTGAAAATAAGAGTGGATGTGTGCAGTCAGCATGCAGTTTGGGAGTTTCACGCAAGGAGAGGGTTATTGGAAGAACAATGCATCCTGCAGTAGGTAGGGAACATGTGTGAAGGCTGGGATCCAGAGAAACTAGACTGGAGAAGAAAAAACAATAAAATGGCACTGGCCTGTATGTGGCTGTGATAGCCAAGGCCTTATGTACTTAGCCTCATCACTGAAGATGTCAACAATGTTGAGCTTTTTAGATTCCAAAGATTCCATTAAAAACAGGTGATGCTGGGGTGCCAGCTCAAATAATGCAGGCAGTCCTCTATTGAGTGGTGGATAAAAGGCCTTAGAGCCCTGATAGAGAAGATAAATTATTTGAAGGGTGAAAATTGGAAGATAGCCCATCTACAGCTGGCTTCAGCGGCCAGGTTTTCAATAGGTTGCCGCCAAAAAGGTTATTTCTGATGCCGAGTCCAATAAATTCAAGACTAAACCTCTTCTCGTGGCTGACGCTGGAAAATAGAACAGTGTGGTTTGTTTTATGGTCTTTCTTGAAGTGACACGTGTGACCGATACATGGCAGGATTGAAAAGATATAATAACTGCAGAATCAGCAGAGTGATCGAGCTGCTGTCTGCTTGCATTTGGATAGGGTACTGTGCAAAACAATTTGGAAATCATCTGCAAAAAAGAACGAGAGATATTTTCCAAAGCATTGTAGATGAGGAAACAACACTGGCCACTACCGCTGCATGGTAGAGAAGAGAGTTTCATTTACAGCAGCACAATGGCTGCACAAAATTGAGGAAGTCAGAAAGTCAGGTATGAAAGGTGGCTTGTTGCTGGCTAGCAAAGCTGGGCAATGCATTGCCAGGATGTCAGACTGTGTCGAATGCCCTGAGTATATGTCCAGGGAAATGGTCCTGACTGTTTGGTTTTGAGATATAGGGGATTTTGACCGCATTTGCTGAGAGAGAAGCAGTTGCATGGCAGAGTTTTTGAGTGACTTGGATGGAATACAAACTTAGGTTTGAGATGAGATGTTTAAAAAAAGGCAAGACTTGAACATCTGCATTGTGATGGATTCCTATGGCTTTGTTTGTAATGAAAAGGAACCTTACTGGCCTGTAGTTGTTATGATATATTTTTGGCACTCTTTTTGTGAATGGGAGTTATGTTAGCTGACTTCCAGGCATTCGGCAGGTAGTCAAAGGAGGACATGCTGAGGTGAGCAGATATGAGGAGGAGGCAAGGATTGGGGGAACATGGGCACCGATGCCTTCTGGGCCCATTGCTGATGAAGAAGTTGTGGGCGAGACAGAATTTTCTCTACCTTTGAGTGTGAAAGACAAGTAAATCAACTAGAAGCATCCAAAAATGCAAAGGGGCCCGTCCGATCCGTTTGTCAAAACTAAATTGATGAAAACAAATCGAGTTTGTTTGATGAAAAATAAAAAAAAATGTAAATTTTATTCATTCCTGCTCTCCATATTCTCAGATCATGGTTTTGTTGGAAAATTTTTGGTGGCAAACAGTTCAATGGTTTACAAAAAAAAAAAACCGTTCTGGCCTGGATATAAACACTGAATCACAAATGGTAAATAAATAAACACGATGCGCTAAAAAAACGGCCGTCTCCGTGCTGTGCAGTTTGGTGGCCGGCTAATACGGGTTATTTGTACCAACTATGACTTTGTCCTTGAACATTATGCCGCCACTTAGTACAAGTAGAGGTATATCCAAGTGCATACGCGCCCATAAGCCAACAAATAAATAACAAATCTCCAGTGGCGCGACGTTGGCCAGGGTGCTTTTCGGTGTCCCCCGGCGATGCACTGTTGCAGCCAATGGAGACAGAATTGGGAGGGAACGGTGACCTAATTGAATGATTAATTGATAATGACAGAATATAATAATCGTAAAATAATCGATTGAATTAATTGCCAAACAAGCATACCAAAACACTTATGTTTCATGCCGAATCTGTAACTTTTTCAGAAAAATTAGGTAATTAATCATAAATCAAAAATACTCAACATAAGCAAAATCACTCGTTCAACTGTCGTGTCCAAACATATCAGCTTGCTAGTTCAAAAGGTGCTGAGATATCGCTACCAACACAAAACAAGAGTAAAAAACTGAGTACTCCGTTCCTCGATGCTGGCGATGGGACGCATGCATTACCTGGATATGGAATTTGGAAGGAGCTGGTGTACAATTAAGTCTTCTCCGTATTCTCATAATAAAGGTTTGTTAAATTTGATATCAAATGTGAAAAAAAGAAGTTTTATGGCCTGGAGAAACAACACAAACCCAATGTGATTACAAAAACACCGTTCTCTGGCTTTGGCAGGGGACAGTCCAACAAGGCAGTGAAGTCAGAGGCCAAAGTGGGAACATACACCAGAGCTGGACTTGACAAGGCACCACTAGGAGTTTGAGGAGGAGACTTGATAGACTGATCAGAACATCCGGCTTTATTCCTGCAAGATGACAGGGACGCAGCACAAGCCAAGGGCAAAACTACTGTCCTGTTAGACTTTGCCTGGAATCACCTGATTCATTAAATGTAACGCTTCACAATATCAGAATTCTTCGTTCCATTAAACGTGCCAAAATCCTGTGTTGACAGTGATATTCTGCCATAAACCTTGCTGTAATCAAGTTCTCCATGCATAGACAGCAAGGATTGCTGCCAAAATCATGTTTTTTTTTGTGTATGCGTGTACATTGGCCGAGGCTCGTGTAAGAGCTTTGCAGCATTCAAATGGGACAAGCCAATTTATAAAATATGTAATTTAACCTTTCATCCACACTCGTCCCCCCTAAGCCGACTTAGCTGCACAACTGCCACAACTCGTAACGTGTACAGCTGAAAAGGGCTGTATGTGCCTGGCTTTCTCTCCTGTGTTTAATTTTTAAAATGCTATTTTGAAAAGTCTGTCATACCACTTCGTGAATTGGCAAGGACGATTGATGACTGTGATTGAGTGTGTTTTTCAATGATTCTTTAATTTGCCTCATTTCACAAACAAAAAGGAAGAAAATCTGAAAAATAACGATCCATGAAAAGGGAATCTTCATTTTCTTACTTTATGTTCTAATAGCACTTATCCTTAGGACTGCTATTACTTCAAACATATGGCGATTCACTCCTTACAGCACAACAAAGTAATTCACCTCTTCAATTTTCGTTGTTGGCTCATAGTGGTGTGATCTGCGTCAATCCAAATGGTGAAGAAAATACATTCTGGATCAATCTGTCCAACAGCTGTCAGGATCTCACTGGATCCTGCTTGCATAGCCACATAAGGATAGGGCACGAGGAACTTGACACAGGAAAAGGGCATTTGGCTCGTTATGCTGTGCTGCACACCCAACGTATCATCACCCACCCAACACACCCAGCTAACCCACTACGCCAGCATAACACACACAAGCCAATATCCCCATACCTTGCTGTCTCCAATGCATCGAGGTATCCATCTAATTGCCGATAAAACTTACCACCCCCTCCACCGAATCAACACGATCAAATTATCCGGGAATCTTGGGAAATTTTTTATTTTGCTCCAGTGGCTGTCAGATTTTAACTCGAATTTCTCACAAAGTTTGATACCACAGTTAAAAACACACAGGTGATACAAATCTCATAAAGATGATGTTTTAAATCGCACTGCTGTAGATGCGATCAAATCGCATAACCATAAACTTTGTCTCAGATCAAGGTGTGAACACAAATCAACTAGAAGGCCACTCGGGAGAAGCAACAGACCTCCGCCAGGCTGAACAGTTTTTACATTTTGTATCGCACTAAATAAGGCCTGATCTGCACCCGCACCTTCACCAAAAATGGAATCAATGTCCCACACCAACTCTCCAGCAAGTTTCCATCAAAATCCGTCCATCACTTTTTCGAGATATCCTGCTCACAGACAGACAGATAGGGTGAAAACATCACCCACCCCCCAACTCCAACCCAAACAACAAAAACACACACAACCATCTAACAAACACAAAAAACAAACACCAAAACCAGCAAAACAAAACCCAACACACAAAACAATAACCAAAAAACACCAACACCAAAACCAACCAAAAAATACCACACAAACCACAACAACCCCAAAGAACAAACAAGCCTCCGAGCACCTCGTTGGCCGAGGTAATAATTTCTACTTTGACTTCTCTAAACTTTCACATCACAGAGAGAGGGTCTACTGACTTTCTTGTCGTTGTCAATTGTGGTGAAGAAGTTTCCAGATGGAAAGTGAAGGAAAAAAATCATAGGAGACTTAAAAGAAGATGTCAACATGTTAAACTGAACCATACCACTTACACATGGAATTTGGGTGTTCTGGAAGTAAAGCCACGATATCTGTGGATCATTGTTTAGAAACCAGATGGTGATACTGCTACTGATAAGAATAATGCATTGAGTGATAATGCTAAGGTGAAACA
>CM068963.1:682831-696842 GCA_035128595.1 Eptatretus atami
ACGGCACCTCTACCTCCAACCCCTTGCACTGCCCCCCACCACCTCGTGCTGCTCCACCCCCTTGCACTGCCGGCAACCCCCTCGTGCTGCCTTCAACCCTCTCACACTGCCTTCCCTTCATGCTGCCTACCCCCCCCCCAATCACACTGCGTTTCCCCATCACGCTGCTTCCCCTTCTCACGCTGCCTCCCCCCCCTTTGCACTGCCTCCTGCCCATGCTGCCTTCCCCTCCCTTCCCATCACGCTGCCTTCCCTTCCCTCTCTTACGCTGCCTTCCCTTCCTCTCCCCTCACACTGCCTTGCTTTCCCTCCCCTCACACTATCCTTCTGCCAGACCCCATCCACCACCATACAACTCTCCGGAGGTCAAGGAGAGGAAAGGTTGTCAAAGAATGTGCGAATTGGACAAGTGAAAACAAAAATTATATTTTTAAATTTGTCGGAACTGTTGCTCTGACCAATTCACTTCTTATAAAGCAATGAATCGCCAGATCACGGCAGGATAGCCGAGAGGTATGCATGCTCGCTCGAAGCTGTCTTGCCTGGGTTTGACTCCTGACCCAGCTATAAACTGTGATCCGGTGCTTCATAGGAATGGTGATTCATCACTGATTGTGCCGTCTCTCGGATGGACCCCATCCACCACCATACAACTCTCCGGAGGTCAAGGAGAGGAAAGGTTGTCAAAGAATGTGCGAATTGGACAAGTGAAAACAAAAATTATTATTTTTAAATTTGTCGGAACTGTTGCTCTGACCAATTCACTTCTTATAAAGCAATGAATCGCCAGATCACGGCAGGATAGCCGAGAGGTATGCATGCTCGCTCGAAGCTGTCTTGCCTGGGTTTGACTCCTGACCCAGCTATAAACTGTGATCCCGGTGCTTCATAGGAATGGTGATTCATCACTGATTGTGCCGTCTCTCGGATGGACGTTAAACTGGGCGTCACATCTGTGGAATTCCTCCCCCCTCCTCTTCTTTGTCTCTCTCTATCCCTTTGCCTCTTCTCTCTTCTCTCTCTCCTCTCTCTCTCTCCTCTCCCCCCTCTGCCCCCTCTCTCTCCCCCCCCTCTGCCCCCTCTCTCTCTCTCCCTCTCTCTGCCTCTCTCGCTCTCTCTCTCTCTCTCTTCTCTCTCTCTCTCTCTCTCTCTCTCTCTCTCTCTCTCTCTCTCTCTCTCTCTCCACTCTGCTCTCTCTCTATCCCCTCTGCCTCTCTCTCTCTCTATCCCCTCTGCTCTCCTCTCCCCCTCTTCCTCTTCTCCCCCTCTGCTCTCTCTTCCCCCTCTGCCTTCTCTCTATCCCCTCTGCCTCTCTCTCTATCCCTCTGCCTCTCTCTCTCCCCTCTGCCTCTCTCTCTCCCCCTCTGCCTCTCTCTCTCCCCTCTGCCTCTCTCTCTCCCCTCTGCCTCTCTCTCCCCCCCTCTGCCCTCTCTCTCTCTCCCCTCTGCCTCTCTCTCTGTCTCTCTCCTCTCTCCCGCTCTGCCTCTATCTCTCCCCCTCTGCCCCTCTCTCTCTCTGCCTCTCTCTCCCCCTCTGCCTCTCTCCCCCCCTCCTCCTGCTCTCTCTCCCCCCCTCCTCCTGCCTCTCTCTCCCCCCTCCTCCTGCCTCTCTCTCCCCCCTCCTCCTGCCTCTCTCTCCCCCCCCTCTGCCTCTCTCTCCCCCCCCTCTGCCTCTCTCTCCCCCCTCTGCCTTCTCCTCCCCCCCTCTGCCTCTCTCTCTCTCTCTCTCTCTCTCTCTCTCCCCCCTCTGCCTCTCGCTCCCCCTACCTCTCTTCCCCCCCTCTGCCTCTCGTCTCTCTCCCCCCTCTGCCAAAGCAATAGCTTAAACTGAAAGGTGTACATGACTGTATTCATTATTGTTACCCTCGCCGAAGGATTCGGAGAGGGTATTGCATTTGGGTCCATTTGTTACTTGGCAATTTCTTTTTTTTTACACAAGTACTGTATGTTAATCGCCTCCATTTGTTTGTTTGTGTTTGTTTGTTTGTGTGTTTGTTACTTGGCAAAAACTTTTTGTTTTGACATGTTCATCGCCTCCGTTTGTGTGTTTGTTTGTTTGTCCACTCGCCTCCAGCCGAAACCGCTCAACCGATCGTTCTGAAAATTTCAGAGATTAATGTCACCGACTCTGCGACGGTCTTATGTTGAAGTTTCGTAAAATTCCATCGACCGAAAAGTTCTACATAGGCCAAAAGGCCAATTTGGCCCAATTTTTCTCAAATCCTCAATTTTTATCCGATTGACTTGAAATTTGAACAGGCTTTTCAGGTCAGGTCGCTGACTTCAACGACCAATTAATTTTCAGGTCAAAAGGTCAACACAGGCCTAATTTCTAAGATTGATAGATCAGGCCAAAAACTAAATATATCACTCTATCTCAAAAAGTTGTGGACGAGTTATGACAAAACAAGGTGGATGAGTTGAATAGGTGACAAGAACAAGCGGATTGGATTTTGGTTCGAATCCAGCCCAGTGGGATACAAAACGTGAACTGTTCCACCTGGCAGAGGTATGCGCTCTTCCGAGTGCCATTCTACTTTGTGCTGTTTTGCCAAGTTGTCACTCACTCCATGAGGGATTTTTCATTTGTGCGTTTGCTTGTTTGTCTGTCTGGTTGTTTTTCTGCACAGAACTATCATGTTATTCTCTGCAACCGCTTGTTGGATTGAGACGAAATTTTCACCATTGGTGCGACTACTCATGTAGAATGTTTCAATGATAATTATGACGTCATCAGTCACGTGGTGTGGAAACCATATTGGAAAAACGCAAAAACTTTGGACCTTTGTATCTCTGAAACCGCACCAAGGAACAAATTGCAATTTAGCACATGGCAAGTACTCCTCGTGGGGAATGAGTGATTTTTTTATGATGCTCTCGTTATGGCGTCATAATTGCATATGTAGAATGTCACATCCGATCAGTATGAAAATTTTTTGAGGGTCATCTCAGGATAAAATGGTCCACAAAATTTTTTTGATGATGTTATTGGTCATGTGATTTGGCAGCTATATTGTTTTGTTTTTTTTAAACCTTCAAAAATCTTCTCTGAAATGGCTGAAAATATCGAAGTGAAACTTTACACATATGACCGCCTATCCATGAGGAACAAAAGAGTTACACATATGATGTTATAGGTCACATGGTTTGGCAGCCATATTAGATTTACCCTAAAACCTATAAGAATACACCACTCAAAAGAAGTCCTGGCGAGGGTTTGCGATCTCTGATTGCTCTTTTTCTTGTTTATATTTGCATTGGGAGAATGGTCAATGTTGGATTCTCCCACCGTTTATATCTTTGTCGAACCAGAATCTTTATTTCGAAATCGGATTAATTCACCAAGCTTATTTTTAATCACACATTAATAGCTAGTCATTATATTTTGCAATTAAATGGACTTGAATGCAATGGAATAGGAAAAAGTTTAAAGGTAGTTTTTTTTTTTTTACTCACCTGTTTCACAACAATTTGCCAAATGAACATCATGGGAAAGGAATACTTTCATGGTTACCATTGGTTAGCTGGTTACCATTGGTAACCTGGTTACCATTGGTTAGCTGGTTACCATTGGTTAGCATGGTTACCATTGGTTAGCTGGAATCAGGACCATTTTGCCAAAACAAAAATTTATCTACCTCAAGTTCTTCAACGATTACCCCTCATGCGGTGTGCAAAGCGGAGTTCAGCAATTTCTTAACTCTGCCTGCTTGTCTGACAGATGCCAGTCTATGATCGAGGAACAATTAAATTTAGTTTAATTTTATATTTTGAAAATTGTAGAATACAAATCAAAAGAGCAATTGCAACACAAATCAGAACACAAACTTGCAGTTTAGCAGTACTTTGACTCCGAATTTGGCAAATTGTACGGAGTCTCGTCTCGAGTGTGCATGCCCACACAGCGTGGTAAAGCAATTGCTTCAGTCTGTCTATCTGTCTGGCAGTTAAACAAAATGGAAAATCATTCCAAACAGAAAACCTGCTGTTTTTAGGGATGTCGTAAAGGACACAAACAACAGGCACGAATAACTAATATAGCATGTTTAATAAGGTGGTGTAAAAGACACTGCATCAGCGGCGGTAAACCTCCAATTCAATGGGTTGTTTTTTTTTCCTACAGGCTCAAAAACATTTATTTCATTTCAATTGTTTTATACATTGAATGCTGTGGAACACAAACCACCTTGTTAGCACTTCCAAAAACCTACAGTTTAGCAGTACTTGGGCAAAATTGTATTCCGTCTGAATTAATTAAATTTGCCACACGCTCTCAGGGTGGGGAGCAGTGAGATTCAGAAGAAAAAAAATGGTGGCACATAGTGATGCAATGGCAGCTAACCTTGTCCAATAGATAAGTTTGTTTAAGTGGATCTTTTTCTCAAAGATTGGTCCAAACTCGTCAGTTTCTCTTGGAAGAGTTGGCAGAGGGTTCAACTCTGGATTGTTCTGTTTGACCCATCGGCTTCATATGGTTGCCATCAAATGCCTGTTATCCAAAGTTCATGAATAAAGCTGATGTAGATCTTGCTCAGAAACGCAAAGCAAAAGTTGAAAAATCCTTTCCATGTTCTTTTCCTCAAGACTGCATGGGTAAGGTGTTCTATGAACTCCAGCTATCATGAAATCAGCTGCCTTCTTTGCCAACCCAGAAATTTTCCCACTGAGAGTATCGCAGCTGTGAAAATCAATTGAAACCCAATACAAGCAGGTTTGGGCTGGATTATATTTGATTTGTATCTCTTTGTTATTCGTGTTCATCCAGTGGGCTGTCTGGCACTCACTGGTTCGACTCTACTGACCCTCTGTGCTCCTTGTATACTCCTTGGGCTCCGCTATCACTACAGCCAACATGCCATCTTGAACTACGTACGCACTATCCTTGATACAGACCTGGCAGATATTTCTAAGCATTACATGAAGAGGCCCGGTAGGTTTTATTTTCATTCTTTCCACATTTCGTTCTTTCACTTTAACCAACATTATTGGCACAAACATTTACCGTTTTTGGTTTTGTTTGTTTTCCTGAGTCATGTGACATCCATTTTACATACATGAAGGTCTGTGCTTGAAATGGCTTTAAGCAAAGAATCTTCTTTTACCCTTGCTTTCTGAAAACCCTTCTCAGGCTGTTGTTTCTGGGTTGCTGTCTTTGACAGCACTGTAGTAGGGATGGTCGCAGTTCGAGATCTCAACGATGGATCTGCAGAGCTCTGCCGCATGTCTGTGGACCCACGGTTCCGTGGCCGTGGCATTGCCAAAGCATTGGGACATCAGGTCATCGAGTTTGCTGTGGCACATGGCTTTTCAGCGATTGTGCTGAGTACCACAGCAGTGAAACGCAATGCACATCACCTTTATCGTTCACTTGGTTTTATGGAAGAGAACACTAATAGTAGAAGCACCTGTGCCCTCAACTCCTCAGGACTGCAACGCATGTTTTTTCAGCTTCGTCATTACCATTACCGGCTGCAACTGACTGAGGAATAAAGCTACAATTTTACTGCACGTTACATTCAAACATACATCAATAATTCCAACTTCTGTTACGTCAAATTGCCCGACAACACCCTCAAAGCAGTTTCTCGCTCAAGTTTCTCTCTTCCTTCATCTCATCCTTGTTGTCCGTTCATCTCACCCAGGCTTTGCTGCTCAATCTCCCAAACCTTATTATTTTCTCACTTTGGTTGACGAGCACTTTCCTGATGCGTATATTTTACTCAAACAAACCTGTCGGTCAGTATGTTATCAGCTGGACTACATTTCTGACAATAAGCCTTATGTGCCATGTGCCATCTGCCATTTTTTCTATACAAGATCGAGGCTCAAGAAAGAGCAAGGTATAGAAAGTAAAAAGGCAATTTATTGACAGTAGGAAAGTGGGGCCATATTTCAACAACCGAGGGAATAAACGAGCAGGAAAGGAAAGGGGGGGGGGAGAGAGAGAGAGAGAATAGAAATGTGAAAGTAATAGGGATGGAATAGGTAGGGTTAATGAGGGTAGAAAAGATTATGGGAAGGAATAGATGATATGAATTGATGGTGTATAGCCTGCTTGAAGCCCGGAGGGAAGAGTGGGGTTGGAGCTGCCTCTGGAAGATGAAATAAGAGTGGATGTGTGCAGTCAGCATGCAGTTTGGGAGTTTCACCAGGAGAGGGTTATTGGAAGAACACATGCATCCTGCAGTAGGTAGGGAAATGTGTGAGGCTGGGATAGCAGAGGAAACTAGACTGGAGGAAGAAAAAAAAACAATAAATGGCACTGGCCTGTATGTGCTGTGATAGCAATAGGCCTTAATGTACTTCAGCCTCATCACTGAAGATGTCAACAATGTTGAGCTTTAGATTCCAAAGATTCCATTAAAAACAGGTGATGCTGGGGTGCCAGCTCAAATAATGCAGCAGTACTCTATTGAGTGGTGGATAAAGGCCTTAGAGCCTCTGAATAGAGAAGATAAATTATTTGGAAGGGTGAAAATTGAAGATACCCAGTCTACAGCTGGCTTCAGAGGCCAGGTTTTCAATAGGGTTGCCCCAAAAAGGTTATTTCTGATGCCGAGTCCAATAAATTCAAGACTAAACCTCTTCTCGTGGCTGACCATGGAAATAGAACAGTGTGTTTGTTTTATGGTCTTTCTGAAGTGACACGGTGTGACCGATACATGGCAGGATTGAAAGATATAATCAACTGCAGATCAGCAGAGTGATCGAGCTGCTGTCTGCTTGCCATTTGGATAGGGTACTGTGCAAAACAATTTGGAATCATCTGCAAAAAAGAACGAGAGATATTTCCAAAGCATATGTAGATGAGGAACAACACTGGCCACAACCCTGCAATGGTAGAGAAGAGAGTTTCATTTACAGCAGCACAATGGCTGCACAAATTGAGGAAGTCAGAAAGTCAGGTATGAAGGTGGTCTTGTATGCCGCTGGCAGCAAGCTGGGCAAGCATTGCAGGATGTCAGACTGTGTCGAATGCCTGAGATATGTCCAGGGAAATGGTCCTGACCTGTTGTTTGAGATATAGGGGATTTGACCATTGCTGAGAGAGAAGCAGTTGCATGGCCAGAGTTGAGTGACTTGGATGGAATACAAACTTAGGTTTGAGATGAGATGTTTAAAAAAAAGGGAAAGACTTGACATCTGCATTGATGATGGATTCCATGGCTTTGTTTGTAAATGAAAGGAACCTTACTGGCCTGTAGTTGTTATGATATATTTTTGCACTCTTTTTGTGAATGGGAGTTATGTTAGCTGACTTCCAGGGCATTCGGCAGGTAGTCAAAGGAGGACATGCTGAGGTGAGCAGATAGAGGAGGAGCAAGATTGGGGAACATGGGCACCGATGCCTTCTGGGCCCATTGCTGATGAAGAGTTGTGGCGAGACAGAATTTTCTCTACCTTTGAGTGTGAAAGACAGTATCAACTAGAAAGCATCCAAAAATGCAAAGGCCGTCCGCATCCGCTTTGTCAAACTAAACTTGATGAAAACAATCGAGTTTTTTGGATGAAAAATAAAAAAAATGTAAATTTTATTCATTCTGCTCTCCATATTCTCAGAATAATGGTTTGTTGAAAATTTGGTGGCAAAAGTTCAAATGGTTACAAAAAAAACCGTTCTGGCCTGGATATAAACACTGAATCACAAATGGTAAATAAATAAACACAGATGCGCTAAAAAAACGGCCGTCTCGTGCTGTGCAGTGGTGGCCAGGCTAATACGGGTTATTTGTACCAACTATGACTTTGTCCTTTGACATTATGCCCCAATTAGTAACAAGTAGAGGTATATCCAAAGTGCACCGCCCCAAAGCCAAACAAATAAATAACAAATCCTCCAGTGCGCGACGTTGCCAGGGTGCTTTCGGTGCCCGGCGATGCCACTGTGCAGCACATGGAGACAGAATTGGGAGGGAACGGTGGACAATAATTGAATGATTAATTGCATAATTGAAAGAAATAATAATCGTAAAATAATCGATTGATTAATTGCCAAACAGCATACCAAAACCACTACTGTTTCATCCGAATCTGTAACTTTTTCAAAATTAGGTAATTAATCAATAAATCAAAAATACTCAACATAGCAAAATCACTCGTTCAATGTCGTGTCCAAATATCAGCTTGCTAGTTCAAAAGGTGCCTGAGATATCGCCCAGACAAAACAAACAAAGAGTAAAAACTGAGTACTCCGTTCCCTCGATGCCTGGCGATGACGCCATGCATTACCTGGATATGGAATTTGGAAGGAGCGGTGTACAATTAGTCTTCTCCGTATTCTCATAATAAAGGTTTGTTGAAAATTTGATATCAAATGTGAAAAAAAGAAGTTATGGCCTGGAGAAACACACAAACCCATGTGATTACAAAACACCGTCTCTGGCTTTGGAGGGGACAGTCCAACAAGGCAGTGAGTCAAGAGGCCAAAGTGGGAACATACACCAGAGATGGACTTGACAAGGCACCACTAGGAGTTTGAGGAAGGAGACTTGATAGACTGATCAGAACATCCGGCTTTATTCCTGCAAGATCGACAGGGAGCAGCACAAGCCAAGGGCAAAACTACTGTCTGTTAGACTTTGACTGGAATCACCTGATCATTAAATGTAACCCTTCACAAATAATCAGAATTCTTCGTTCCATTAAACAGTGCCAAAAATCTGGTTGACAGTGATATTCTGCCATAAACCTTTGCTGTATCAAGTCTCCATTGCATCAGACAGCAAGGATTGCTCTAAATCATGTTTTTTTTTGTGTATGCGTGTACATTGCCGAGGCTCGTGTAAGAGCTGCACATTCAAATGGGACAGCTCAAATTTATAAAATATGTAATTTAACCTTTCATCCACACTCGTCCCCCCCAAGCACGACTTAGCTCACCAACTGCCACACCGTACGTGTACAGCTGAAAAGGGCTGTATGTGCACTGGCTTCTCTCCTGTGTTTAATTTTTAAAATGCTATTTTGAAAAGTCTGTCATACACTTCGGTGAATTGCAAGGAGATTGGATGACTGTGATGAGTGTGTTTTTCATGATCTTTAATTTGCCTCATTTCACACAAAAGGAAGAAAATCTGAAAAATAACGATCCATGAAAAGGGAATCTTCATTTTCTTACTTTATGTTCTAATAGCACTTATCCTTGACTCCTATTACTTCAAACATATGGCGATTCACTCCTTACAGCACAACAAAGTCAATTCACCTCTTCAATTTCGTTGTTGGCTCATAGTGTGTGATCTGCGTCAATCCAAAATGGTGAAGAAAATACATTCTGGATCAATCTGTCCAACAGCTGTCAGGATCTCACTGGAATCCTGCTTGCATAGCCACATAAGGATAGGCACGAGGAACTTTGACACAGGAAAAGGGCATTTGGCTCGTTATGCCTGTGCTGCACCAACCCAAGTATCATCACCCACCAACACACAAGCTACCCACTACCCAGCATACACACACAAGCCAATATCCCCCATACCCTGCTGTCTCCAATGCATCGAGGTATCCATCTAATTGCCGATAAAACTTACCACCCCCTCCACCGAATCACACGATCAAATTATCCGGGAATCTTGGGAAATTTTTATTTTGCTCCAGTGGCTGTCAGATTTTCACTCGAATTTCTCACAAAGTTTGATACCCACAGTTTTCAAAAACAACAGGTGATACAGATCTCATAAAGATGATGTTTTAATCGCCTGCTGTAGATGCCGATCAATCGCATAACCATAAACTTTGTCCAGATCAATGTGAACACAAATCAACTAGAAGGGCACTCGGGAGAGCACAGACCTCCGCCAGGCTGAACAGTTTACATTTTGTATCGCACTAATAGGCCTGATCTGCACCCGCACCTTCACCAAAATGGAATCAATCCCACACCCAACCTCTCCAGCAAGTTTCATCAAAATCCGTCCATCACTTTTTGAGATATCCTGCTCACAGACAGACAGATAGGGTGAAAACAACCTCCGAGCACCTTCGTTGGCCGAGGTAATAATTGCTACTTTGACATCACCAGAGAGAGGGTCTACTGACTTTCTTTGTCGGTGTCAATGTGGTGAAGAAGTTTCAGATGAAAGTGAGGAAAAAAATCATAGGAGATCCTGAGAAGAGTTGATAACAAGTTAAGGTATCCTTTTGTCAATTGTCAAAGATTATGGAAAAAAAATAATTCTTACAACGCCAGATGTCTCATGGCGATTAAAACACAACTACTACAAAGGTTGTTTCATCACACTGACAAACATTTACACTGGCTCATTGAATAGAGGTATTTTCTTTCCCCTCCAATCAAAAGCGGTTCATAATTTTACACTGGCTTTTGATTCCAAAATAATGTTCAGCCAATGTGGTGATATCAATCTTCATTGATTGGTGCTGATGTGGGAACAAACAAGTTTGGAACGAGATAAAGAAAACCTACATGACACCATTAAGATGGCTGTATCTCATGTATGATGGGTAGAATTTCATTCGATGTGGGGAGTTTGCTTGGCCAGGGAATCTGGACAGTCAGACTAAGTTTCATTCAAAAGCAGATTTATGTTTTAGCACTTGGACTAGAATCATGCGCACGATGTATTATAAAACGCGAAACATTTTTATAAACATCTCAGGAGTTGAGAAAGAAACAAATCATCAGCATTTATACTCAACTCACGTCCAGCATACCAGTCATACTAGTCTAGTAAACTATCCAAGCCAAGCTACCAAGACATTGGGTTTCTTTGTTCATTGTCGTGTTTGATCTTATTAGTGACTTGTGAAGGTCATCGTTGACAAATCTATATTTGCTTGTTTTTAATGTTGGAATAATTTTGCTCGATGATGAATATGTTACCAGTATTCACACACTCAGCATTTCAGGGAGCGAATACAAGTGTCATATCATATCACTTTCGAGTGTGGCTCACCTGTTAAAACAAGTACAATGTTGCTCACAGTGGCCTGTTTTATAGTGACCTTTGGATGGTGAAACGTACAACGGTACATGAACTGAACATCTGATGTGTCAATTACATTCACGTCCCGTTTTCTACTACACTCTTGGACTTATACCACCACATGCGGTATCTACACATCCCTACAAGAAAAAAAAAAAGATATAAATAAAAACAGCACAGGGGTTAAGTTTGAATGTACTTACTGGAACGGCTTGTAGGAGTCTTCAGTCAAACTTATCCGCTTGTGTGATTACGGAGCCATGGATCAACAGTTACCAACAGCAATAAAATGTCACTTGTTTAGAGACTTTGATTGACAGGATAATTCATGGAAATCTCTTTGTTCCCCTTCTTGATGATGTTCCCTTCCCAACTCAAACTTGTTCAACCTTTACCTGCTGACGATTTGCACTAGTTTCTTGGACACAGTTTCTTGGAAAATACCTGTAAATAATAGCGTAGACATTCACAGGTGGAAACTGCTATGTTCTGATCACCTGCAAGGATGGACATTATAGGAAATGACCAAGAAACATGGATTTACTGGGAAAAAAACAAAATACATGTATTGATTTTTGTAACAGTATTACTGTTTAATGATTTAGAAAGATGATTCATGGCAAATTTTTAAGGCACTTAAAGCAGACTGATGGACTGCATTGCCAGTGTGAACATTTCCAGCATTACAGGAGACACTGCACATCCACATCCTCTACGCACCATATTACTCACTCCTAAATAACTGCATGAACTAGAAGATGAGGCATGAGAAACCAATTAAAAACCTACACACCTCATGTGCAAGGATGTTGAAGCAAAGTAATTTCTGCCATGAATCTTGCTGCCATGTATGTGTGTGTATATGTCATGATCGCAATACGAACAAGAAAAAGAGCAATCGGAGATTGCAGAACCTCGCCAGGACCGCTTTTGTGTGGTGTTTGTGTACCGGTGTGTTACGTAATTAATGAGACATCATAAGAACTGCCATTATATACCTGTTGGCAGTGAGGACCGGGCACCAAGACGTCACACTTTGATTGGACACCTGACCCTGACCCATGAGGTTTTTCATTATTATTCAAGCGAATTCAGAATGCGATTAAAATAAATTAAATTCAAATCAAATGGAGACCAAATAGGTACAATCCTGCATTGGAGTCATCAGAAAGAACCCGGACCAGCAAAAAGCAAAGATGAAGTCATCAGGAGGAGCCTGGATAGGATTCCCATTTCAGCTGCTACTCCTCTACCCTCAAACCTATCCCCAGGCATGGCGAAGTGAGCCTTCTCAAAAAAAAAATAATCAAAAGAACCCAGATCAAGAAATTAAATAATTCTGTATGCCAGACCATGCGTCCGATCAAGTTGAAATTTAAAACCTGTATTCTCCATCACTACTAGATCATAATTGTGAAGATTCACTTCGATTGATTAAGGGGATCCACCGAAAGCATTATTTTATATTTTTCTTCAATCCAATATGGCTGCCAAACCATGCGACCTATCAATTATTCTTTAACAAACTTGTACCCCCAAGCCTTGGGGAACATTTCTGTGACGTTTCCCCTCAACCTCTCAAGCCGTTCTGGAAAGAAGATTTTTATATAGGAGGAGATTGGGACCATACTCTTTGCAGAGCGTTGGTGCTGCCTAAGCAGTTTCCTGGGCTATTGGGCACAATCCTGGACGGGTCGCCACTCCGACACAGGATACCAGCATGCTGGTACTCATTTTGCCGACCTCGGAAGGATGACAGGCCAAGTTAACCCCACCTGGTATTAATTCAACAGCCGAGTGGGATTTGAACTCGGGACCCAAGGATCCAAAGCCCACCACCCTAACCATCAAGCCAACACCAGGCATATTTCTATATATTTGAGGGTAAATCCAATATAGCTGCTAAACCAAGTGACCTATGACATCATGTGTGTGAACCTTTTGTCCCTCATGGACAGGCAGTCATGTGTGTAAAGTTTCGCATCGATCTGTTCAGCCACTTCAGAGAAGAAGATTTTTGAAGTTTAAAAAAAAAAAAGAAAAAAAAAAAAAACATCACTGCCGAATCACGTGACCACTGCCATCATCAATTTTTTTCTGTGGACCATTTTATCCTGAGATGACTCTCAAAAATTTTCATACTAATTAGATGTGCCATTCTACATATGCAATTATGACGTCATAACGAAGGCACCTTTGACATCAGCAAAAAAAAAAATTACACTTATTCCCCATGAAGAGTACTCATGTGCCAAGTTTCAATTTTTTCCATGGTGCAGTTTCAGAGATACAGAGGTCCAAAGTTTTTTTTCCGTTTTTCCAACATGGCTGCCACACCACGTGACCTATGACGTCATAATTATGATCACAACATTCCACATGAGTATTCGCACCTACGGTGAAAATTTTGTCTCAATCTGACAAGTGGTTGTGGAGAAAAACCACTGAAGTTCTGTGTGGACAAATAAACATGAAAAACCACTCATGGAGTGGCACTTGGCGATACGGAACGGCACTCAGTGGGGTGCATTCCTCCGCCAGGCTGAACAGTTGACATTTTGTATCCCCCTGATGGGGCGGATCTGAATCCGGACCTTTCTTGATGGCAAAGCGATAGGCTCATAGACTCGGGTTCATCGTGGGAGATTCCAATAATCTTCACGGCCTTGTTTTCCACGGCGTCAAGTTGAGCAAAATCTGAGGTAGAGGAGCCAGCCCAGAAGGGAGAGCAGTACGCCACCAAACTGTGGATGAAGGCCTTGAAGGACGATAGGGGTTCTGGGGTGCCAAGGAAGGACTTTGTATGACGGACGATCCCCAGTCGGCGGCTGGCTTTGAAGGCCAATGTTGAAATGTAGTTTGCCCCAAAAATATAATGGGTGACAGTGTAGAGATAAAGAGCATTTTCCAGGGAGAAAAAGAGATCATTGATGAATATCAGGAATAGGACAGGGCCCAGAACACTGCCTTGAGGAACTCCAGCCTGGACAGGAAGAGGTGATGAGAGAACTCCATTTAGGGCCACGTGTTGACTGCGACAGGAGAGGAAGTCTGCGAGCCTTGAGT
>CM068963.1:710755-713255 GCA_035128595.1 Eptatretus atami
CGATATTGAAACCACGATGTGGAAACAAGGGCCAATTGGAAAGGCAGAGGTTCAGTCCTGGGCTTCGGAAGAGATAGCTAGGAAGACGACGTAGCCAATTAACACGATACCATGAATAACAGTAAAGAAATAATATATCACAAATATACTTGATGTGAATATATATATATTTATATATATATGTATTAGTATTGTTGCAGGCCGCGGGTATCGGCGACACGAGACAACGACGGTAGATGAGGCTGCAGAGTCGCCTCACACCGAACACCCGGAATTTAGATCGTACCTTTTGCGGAAACTCCGACAAGTAACGGGTCCCTTACCGGACCGTGAATCTTTCAATAATTGCACCACGTGGTACAGGTTATTTGCCCAATCTTACAAATGACCTTGAGCTCACGTGGTGAGTTACCGGTATTTCACACCCTCATCGCCGCTCGTACGAGACGGCCGCTATAGTGTGCTTCGACCGATGTGCGGACCCGAGCGGATGTCCACGTG
Source organism: Eptatretus atami (assembly GCA_035128595.1). Classification (NCBI taxonomy): domain Eukaryota; kingdom Metazoa; phylum Chordata; class Myxini; order Myxiniformes; family Myxinidae; genus Eptatretus; species Eptatretus atami. The sequence goes on from CM068963.1 coordinate 711,257, forward strand.
ATCCGCGGTCCAAATGTCCCCTACGCGATGCAACAACGGCCATTGCTCAATCTCCATCCGGTCATGCTAGCCAATGGAAGGAAAACACAGCGGAATCTGATAAATTTAACACATGGGTTTATTTATAATGGGGGAGGAGGAGGGAAGAGCAAGAGCAGAAGTATTCACGACTATTAGAGAAGCATCGTATGTACAGCCCAAGGCAACTTATACAATTGTCTACTTATAGGAGGCCACACTCAGGACAACCAAAGAACGGACCCAGTCTGGTCTTTATTTTCCCTTCGGTGCAGAGGGAGACTTGAGCCGAGGATGAGAAAATAGCAGGCTACTGGGCCGCACCCGCGGCTCGATGTCCGCATTCCTAGCTCGGCCAGAAGGAACCAGGGCAGCGGAACGCGGACCACGCCAGCCACGGACGAGACCGGTGACCGAGGTATGCTATCGGACGGAGATGCCTTCTGCCCATGCTTGAGCGAGTGCGTCTTCCCTCCGAGCTCACGCGGTCCTCATCACGTCTCCGTTTTTCTTCTCCGTCTCGCAAGATTTTTGACGCTTCCGCAGTTCCCTCGCTCCTCCGATCTCCGTTGATCTCTAGTCCTTGTATCGCTTCGGGGCGTTGTTCGCTCAGGGTGGCTCGTCTCTCGGGCACGGTTCGCTCAGGCTGTGGCTCTCGGCGTTAGGTCGATCAGTGCGTCGCTTCTCTCGGCGCGGTTCACTCAGGCGTGGCTCGCTCTGGGGGCGATCCAAGCGAACGATTCATGACCATTTGGATGGAATTCTCCCGACGCATTCCGACACGCCAGCTACAACGAGGTGGCGGAGAATGCCGGGAGCAGAGGGTTTTCGACGTGTATGATAGCTGTGTGCCCCCTGTTTATTTGGAGCTGTAGTAGCCGTCGTGTTGTATTGGGAGCTGTAGTGTAGGTGATTTGTATGTATTTGATAGTAAAATCCTAACTATTAAGAGTAACTCCAGCCGAATGTACTATTTATCTCACCTTAGACTAGGGAAGGATACTATCCACATTACTTATCGAATAACTGAGCATGGACGCTGATGTTGGGTGCTCTGGCTTCAGTTCGCAACTGTATATATATATATTATATTGATTTATATTATATATATATAATGGTTACGGTTTTTGTGGAAACTTCACAAATCACATTCAGGTTCCCGAACATCGTTATGTTCGATAAGTGTGTGTTCCAGGTTATTTTCCCCACCAATGTATAATCGAGGGAATGTATCGTCGTGCCGGCTGTGCTTTTCAGTTAACGCGTATCTGTCTTTCCTTATATTAACAAAAACAACGACAACTCTACCTTTTCTCCTCACCATCTTCACTACAACCGCACGATTTCTCTCTTTATCGCGACATTTTCCAGGAACCTAAGCCCCACAATATTGGAGGGTTTCCTGTATGAGGAAGCTTTTGCCAGTGTCCCACATTCATGGATGATAAAATGCATGCAAATATACAAAATCCATCCCCAAATAATCAAATGGATTGAGAAGGCAATGGAGCTCTGCAGAAGGAAAGAGCGAAATATCAGATGTGAAGAAATGGCATGGAATCTTCCAGGGAGATAGTCTTTCCCACCCCTCCCTCCTACCCCTCTTGTTTTGCCTGGCTCTGGACCCACTGAATAACCTCATCAACAAAGAAGTACATGGATACACCCTAACAACAAATAGAAGGACATCCAAAGAAACAGTAAAAGGTGACACACCTACTACACATGGATGATACAAAGCTCTTCAAACCGAATGACAAAAAAATTGACAAAACAACTAAAACTAGTAAAATGGTTCACTGAGGACATACAAATGGAACTTGGCCAAGATAAGTGTGCCAAGTGCACATTTGTACAAGGTAAACCAACAAAAACAGACAACATAAAAATTGACCTTGAAACAACAATACAGCAGTTAGAAAAAGAAGCATCATACAAATACCTTGGAGCAGAAGAGGGCCACCAAATATGTCACAAACAA
>CM068963.1:770384-782184 GCA_035128595.1 Eptatretus atami
CTCCAGCCGAATTATTAATTGGGAATTGTAATCCCCGGCTCCTCTTTATCCTTACCCCCTTCCGCACCTCGACCTTGCACTACCTTTCATCACCGGCTGCCTGCCCTCTTCATGGCCGACACTTCGAGAAGTTCTAACACTCTTTTGACCGAGGCGCCAATCATCCTCACCCGGTACCCCCGTCCTCCATATACTCTGTCATCTCCTCTCTCCTCTCTTTCCTCTCCTCTCTATTTATGAGAGAATTAACTATTGGTATGCGACTTTCACTACGAGGTGTAGCGTAGCATCAGGCTGCTCCTTTTCTGTAGTTTCTGTAGTGTCCATCCGATAGGGAATCAGTACTCAGGGCCAGGCTTACTAAAACACTTCAAGGAGTGTATAGTTTGCTTTCTTTACATAATGTTTAGAATTAAAACTTGCAACGCTAGCTACTGTCAACAGTGTTCAAGCATTGGTAGGTGCGTGAGTGTGAGGTCGAGGAGGTCTAGGTCACGGTCACAGCCAGTGAGCCACCGCGTTTCAACGCTTTGTAAGCAGCAGACCGCCTGGAGTGGGGGTGAATTTTTATGAATGGAGGATGAATGAGTAGATGGCTTCCCTGCAAGGCTTATTTTATTGGCAGTTATACTCGACCCGGTATGTGGGAACAAGATCAATGTAACTGAAGTTCTGTCACAAACTATTCGTTACCGTATGCATGTGCGCAGTTTAAAGTGGGGTATGTCGGGAAATCCTGGAGCTTTCTTAGTGGTGTATCGGCGTATACCCTGCATATCACGTAGACTACAACACTGCTTTTAGAGTCCTCAAGAGTCGCCCAGATAGCCGAATTTGACGGCAAACACACACGGAAAAGCAGATGGCAGAACACACGCTCTTACCTTTTTAAACTGGATATTTTTTTATATATTGAAAGCACAAGGGGTCAGACAGAATGCTATATCAGAACAAACAAGCTCGCAGACCACAAAAGGGTAGAAATTGGATAGCATTCTATACAATGAAGAGAATAAAAGCTCAAATCAGAACGCGTCACTAGTGCACCACTAATCACACTTGTCCTACACAATATAACGCAGGTGGACGTTCACTTTTGTCTATGAATGTGCAGGGTTAACGCAACGCTCATTGGTGTCCACTTTAGGACCAGGAGGAAGACAGAACCAGTAAGCAATCAGGTCGAGCTGATGGGTCGGCCTTGCCAACTTGGTCATGTGATCTCCTTTTGTTCTTTTTCTCAAGGCCTCCAAAAACACAGGGTGATTCCCATGCTTGGGTCATTCTACATGAGGCTTTCTCCTCGCAAGCGAGATATCCTCTCTCTTGCACAAACGATCCTCTCTTGTTTGCTCAAATGGCACATGAGCCTCTAATCGTCCTCTCTCAGTGTACTTCTGCTTGGTGACTCTGGTGGCCTCTCATTGGTCTCCAGATATGTAGTATCGAACTCTAAACGCAGGCTGTTCTGTTCTCTGACCTAATTTCACTTCTTCTCCCTCATGGATCCCGATCTCATTGCTCTCTTTCCTCGCTTGACGGAGTCTTCCCTCTTGGGTCCTACCGATGGGGGCAGGCTCTTGACATCAATGTATATTCTTTCTTTCTGGGCTCTACAGTCCCTCACTGTGCCACATGATTGGGAACAGCCCTGGCAGAGAGATCATAATTGGCCTTCATTACAATGACATGTAAACACGATACATGGGGAACAGTCTTTCGTGATGATCACCGCAAGGCTCGACAGCATGCTCTCTCCTCACACTCACGATCGCCAACATCAGTCTCGTCACTCAACATATTACCAACAGGCTTTCTCTCACCATCTTCACACAGCTGCCTTGCCTGCACTCTCACCATGCTCAGAACCCACAAGTGCTCACTGCACACATAACAACAGCATTCATGTGTGTGGTCATGTGCGAAAGTTCGGGATAATGTAACTGGTAAAGACTAATTTGCTTTTTCACAGCATTCTTCCCCACACATGTGTTGGCCCGCAGTGTACCCTGGTAATGACTGACCCAGTCCTTCTCAGTGTGGGCCACAATAGTTCACAGTCGGAACTCCGGGGAGAAGACTTTGGCTCTGCACCGCACATGTCAGTAAGGATGGTTTTCTTCAGCATGTACTACCCATCTGTTTCTTTGGAAGCCGGAAATTCTGTCTTGTTCCTGTGGCAATCATCCCAACATAAAGGAGCCGATACGTGAAAGGGGTTGATTTCAAACATCCATCTTACCAGGAAATGCATGAGAATCCAATCTTGGGAAAGGCACTATGAAGGAAAGGTTTGAACTGATGAGATACACCTTTTATGCCTTGACATCAAATTCTGGGTCGCTCCCGCCATTTCTTGGTCGTCCGTTCTCTGCCCTCGCAGAATCGCCTGCATTCTCACTGCCACCACTTCATGGTAGCCGTGCTGATGTCTTTGGGGGCAAGCAAATCTGCCACAGCAAAAGATATAATAGATAATGTAATATAGATTTGTTGTGGCAAACGGCAAGATGCAGATTGCATGCTGTGCCACTCCCAAACCAAGCTTGTGCCGCAATATATAGATATAGAATTGTGAGTTCTTTGCATTGCTTTGCTGGGCCTGCTGACTTCAAGCTGTTTGTACTCATGGAGATCAGAGGTGGCCTTAAGGACACAATATACCCTAAAAATATAGATGTAATCAGCTTTTCCTTGCAAAAGCACAAGCGACAATTCAGTGGGTCTCACTGTAGAATTCCCAAATGCGATCTGCTGACAAAGTCCTCAATTCCTCATGGCGGCTGCGGCACAGAATGTAATTTTGAAGGAGGAGCAGATGTTCTTTCTGGTTGGGGTACCCAGCCAACTGTCATCCAAAAGTTTATTTTTCGTTTTTACAGATGTGTAAGTTATCTTGTTGGGCAGGTGGTGTGGGAACTTCCTTGAAAACAGGCTGCCACCAGTATGCTGCATTCCTGTGTACTGTGTGTGAAATCCCAGATCCTCAAACCATGGTTCACAGTGAAGAGAAATGCGGCGACATGAGAGCACATCTCCCCAAGGCCTGCAGCACAGTGGAGTGGGCACAAGCCACTGTCCACTGGTAGTCAGTGTATCACCCAGAGCTGCACTGAGGGGTACTTACCTCTGTGAATGGTACATCAATCACATGGAGGTTTAGTGGGGTATCATCATATGGAGGTTGTAGTGGTGTAATCATCATATGGAGCGTTTGTGTGGTGTCATCAATGGAGGTTCAGTGGGGTGTCAATCATATGGAGGTTTAGTTGATGTCATAATATGAGGGTTAGTGGATTATCATCATATAGAGGCTTCATGTGATATCCCATGTGGAGGTTTAATATTGACATCACCATGTGAATAGTTAATGTGACATCATCATTCTATGGGCTTTTGAGGGTGGTTTGTGTTTGAAGGCAATGATTATACCTCTGTTGTAGAAAATAAATAATGCACCACACAGTTATATCCATTACAAGACCCTTCATTGCGACGTCATGTGTCCAGTGTGGTGATCTAATGTGATTGTGAGTTGAGTTTGACACATGGAAGGAAAAATTGAAAATTATTTGGAAGGATATTCTAGAAAGGTCAGAAAAACCAGAAAACTTTCATGGAAGTCTCAGTACTCAACAGTAAGAGTGCGTGTGTCAGCACAGGATAGTAAAAAGAGTAAGGGAAACTTTTTTTGTTTCAAAATATATCCCCCAATACACACATCCAACTTCGATAATAAGACTAGATTTTCTTGAGGTTTAAGGCCTCTCATTGCAGCAGGTATGATGCCCCTAAAAGGAGAGACTCGAATCAGTCATTCAAGCAATTGTGGATGAGAGAACACATGACTTAGATCTTTTCAGGGACAGTTGTGAAAGATTTGTTTGTGAATTTTCAGCCCTCCGTCAAATCTCTGTGCAATGATTGCTTGCTCTGTCAGTTCAGCCAAACATAAGCAAGCTGAAGGTTGACCCATGAGCATTTGGCTTTTCCAAGAGCCCCATGTGATGTGATGTTGGAAATGTCAAGCAGTTGAATTGTGGGTCACTCTCTGGTCATAGCTAATCTAAACCTGATCTCAGAAGCTTTCAAACCCAGGATCAGCCAGCGTTGGACCAAACAAACACGCCGCACCGCATAAGGTGTGTCAAGCCAAAGGTGCCTGATGATGTATCTGGCTTCTACCATCGATATTATATTTGGCAGACTGGGCTTGGAACCCTGTCGGCTTCACGTGATGGTTAAATGAACTTATATATGGTACATGTAACAGAAATACAGTTTATTGAGCAATCCAATTTACTAAAACAATTTTTCGAGACGCCGGGACGGAACAGGTTGAGTGCGAGAATGCGGGATGACGTGCGAACATTCTATAGAGGCCTGGCCTAGTGCTGGAAGGTAATGCCATAATGATGTCCCAGATCATACGCCTTAATGACGTCAGCAAAAGAGGTGTGACAGCCAGAGGGATGGATGGACAGGATGGTAAATCCCGACTACTTTTAATTAATTTGGTCGTTCAACAGCTACATAAAGCATGTGAACAAATTTAACTACTTTTATGCCATTTTCAATAGACCTGACAAAAGCGTTTGGAATTCGACGGTATATGATGGACTCTAGACTTTATTCTTGTGAGCTTGGCTGCTTCTCAAAGGATGTTAAACATCGTGAGCCAACTACATTTAAGAGTGGAAGGGTTGTAAAAAGTCGGATCGGGAAATGTCTGAACCGTTTCATCTCACAAGGGGTTACGCGGGGGCTGTGGTTCCTGCACAATCCCTTTTTCAACCTCCTATTTTCTGATTTATGCACCAAGACTAATAGTATGTGCTTGATGGCTGGTTTTACCTCTGCACCGAAAGTGGATGGAGTTATGTTTTCACCCCTGTTCTGTCTGTTGAGCAGGATATTCTCAAAAGCTAAGGAGAATTGGAATGAAATTGTTGGACTGACTGGATGTGAGACAGGACGGAAATGATGTCGATTTTGGTGAAGATCTAATCCGATATGCCGAATTTAAGTGATTCTTCAACATTGAGGTGATAGGGGCCAAAGAAATGATATATCTCTATAGCTAAGTATTCAAAGTTATGGAGAATTCAGACGAAGCTTGGTGGACAGATTGGGTGTGTGATAAAGGACAACATTGATTCAATTTGGTGAAGATTGGATTCCCCATCTCGGATCAGAGATTTTTAAAGTATTGCTTCACGAATGTGAGTGATAGGCAAAAACAAGCAAGTTATCGGATGAGTTTGACAAAACAATGTGGATGATTGGCTGGTGACAAGAACAAGCCGATTCAAGTTGTTGTTAAATGTCCGGTTCAGATTCCGGACTGTCAGTGATGATAGAAAACGTAAACTGTTCAGCCTGGCCGGGGTATGGGCTCTACTCAAGTGCCGCTTCTAGTTTTCTTTGAATTCCATTCGTTCACACTAATCTCGTAAAGAAAAAGCAATATTACCTTCCATTATCAGTACAATTATTCACCTTGAAATCTGCCGCATCTTTTTGCCACAGCCTGTTATGTATTTTTGTATATCCAGAGAGACAAGCTGACTCTGTTTGAGATTTTGGACCTCAACGCATTGCTGAGAACTCTAAGGAATCATTTGTTGATTGTGAGACTTGACTGAGGATTTGTATACAATATACCCTACAACAGTTGATCAGGGCAAGCTGGTTTCTACCATCTCAATGTACCAGAAGAAAATAACAGGAGTGAACCTTCATGGGCACATAAGGTGAGTAAAAATTAAAGTCTATTAATAAGATAATTCAACCAAACCTCTTAAATTATTTGCAGCTAATATCGGATTCCCATGATCCTTTGAGCCTTGCATCTGGTCGACATCAGAAGATGTCTGCAGTAAGGAACCTGCAAAATATCTCAGTCCTTTGAGAGAACCGAGAAAGTCCTCACAGCACTTTTGTTGTGCAGAGGCACATCTCTTCCAATGGTGCTTTTCGCAAGTATTTTCGGATTCTCTTAGAAGCTTGTGTGAGCATTTTTAGGTAACAATCCTTATCTCGCACACATCAATATTATGTAAACATTCCCAAATCAACATTTTCTAAGGGGTTATGCTTGCATGGGCACCGGACATTCTTGTCCGCGTCTGTCATTTAAAAGTCACTGTATTATGTTGAGGACTTAATATTGCCTGAAGCACAGCAATTATTAAAGATTTAAGTTGGAAATATTTTAAAACTGGGAATTAATGTGAGCAAAGAAGCTATTTCATTATTACATTGGTAATGGAAACCCGCTGGTTCAATGATCTTTAGAGAGGACATAAACTGCTTTCTCAGGTCTAATACATGTATGGAGGGCTGCACACTGTGGTTGACTCCTAATATGTTTGTGCACAGCTTCGGACAGACATGGTATTGCTGTTTATGAAAGGAGGCAGTGCTAATTCCATATATCTCCCGAAAACTCTATGCCAGAAAATTTTGCCGCATGCTTTGAGAGCCTCAAGTCTGTGCTTGATGGAGCAAGCTAACCGAATGTTGAACTGCATGCTGATACGACCCCAAACGCCCAGATCTGCATCCCAGAACAGTGCGCTGAGGCCCACGCACTATAATTGGCACTGTCCCCTTTGCCACTCCCCATGAAGGGTGTAGGGCCAGGATTCCAGTGAAGCATGCTGTGTGGAGATTATTTGGAATTTTCACACAGTGGGAGGTGTCATGGTTAGCATGACGGAGAACATAAAAAAAATTTCTTATCAAACTGCAGGGTCTCAGGTTAACATTTCCAGACGCTGCCCAAGCTTCACCTCGTCTTCAACCTCGAATCCCCTCCCACGCTCCTCCCTCGATATACAGTGAGGTAATTCTGACTTCAGTTTGCGCCACAGTGATGTTCCCTGTTTTTTGCAATGATTTGTGACATTGTGATTACCAAATGATTTTCGTTTCATAGAAGCAAAAAGTTCTATAAAAACTAAATTTTTTCTTCTAATATAAAACTTGATCAACTCAAGGAATTACAAGATTATGACAGATGTGATCGCATCAAAACTGAACGGGCACTCGTCATAGCGGCACACCTCCGCATGTATACTGATCCACAAGAACATATTGGGCCCAATACATTTTTTGAAATTCAATGCTGCACATATTACATACGTTTTGGCCCTATCTCTCATGTGAAAAAAGTCACTTCAGTTATTAATCAGTTCGTCCTCACCACACACCCGAACTGTCCACAAAATTTCATTCCGATCCGTCTCACCTAGTTTTTGGAGTATCCTCACATGAGATAGAACAGGACAGACAGAAAGGGGTTGAAACATAAGACCTCCTTCACTTTCGGTGATGGGGTAATTAGAGGTCAATGACGAATTAGACCGCTCTAAGTGATGACATAAACATATGACACTTGAAGTCGAATTTTTGAAATATAATGTATCGATGCATAATTTAAATGTTGCATCTTATAAGTCTTTAAAAGGTATACATATGTAGTATGTTATCCAAGAATAAAATTTGGATGAAAAGAAACACAATGGATTCAGCTGGGGTTTTTTTGGGGGGGGGGGGGTTGGATAACATAGTCAACGGTTCATGGAAGAGCGAGGTACACGAACAGATTCAGGACATAACAGGACAAAATGTGTTTGTTTGTTTGTCGTGATTGTGGAAACTCCCAAATCGGCAGGGATGTATTGTGTCATTTGCAGGCACAACCCATTTTTCAATTCAGAAAGGTGTTGGGATGGTTTCGCATGATATATTTTCTTGTGACCGATGCCTACATGTTTTTTACATTTTTTCTCATACATCACGACAATTACTTTGCATTCTTAAACACGTGTTTTTAATTTACTTTTAGTATGTATTGGAAGCATGTAAGAAAAGAGTGGAATCCATTGTGTATGAGTAATGTGGCTCTAATTTTACAACTCTTATGTTGTAACGTAATATTATGAAATGGGCATAAGTTGGCCATTATGTAACATAGATAGAGTGGCCGAGTAAGTGGTATCCCATGGATTGCTTTCTCCTTTTCCCATCTCCTGATTAAGTGAATAATTATTATTGCCTCAGGTCCGACGCTTTCTTGGAGGCTGTGGCTCACTGCCCCAGGGGAAAGCACTCAACCTGTGGAAGGAACTGTCTGCTGGTGAGGAGAGCGTTTTTTGGCCTGCCCATTGAAGAGGTGAGGGGCCACGTGAGACAGATTACAAGAATCGCATTGAGCCTGGGTCAACCTGGTGGGAAGTGTGGGTTTAAGGACAGTTCCCCGGTTGCTGTCTCTGTTGAACGACATGTTTGGGGTGAGTTATTCTCTCATCTTCTGACAAGCGAACAAGTTGACAACGATGCTTTCCCCCTGGGCTGGATTTTTTTCTTATTATCTATTTATCCCTGCCTTCCACTCTCCTCCACCCACCCCTCCTGCACTTTTGTGTTTTCATACTGTGTGAATCCTCATCAGCGTCTTCAAATGAATTTGTGGACCATGTGCTCGGGGGAAGGTTTTTCTACAATTCAAAATTAAGTATGTGGTTTGTATATTAGGCGTGTACACCTTGACGATTTAGCCCAGCGGTATGCGACTTATGAAAAATTTGTCTAAAAGCTGGCACACGTCGAATACGTTAATGGGTAGTTTTGATAACAATTAAGAGCGACGCCTGAAACATGGCATACGCTCGTAGTACGCTGGCTTTCATCGTTGTACTTTGCGGTTGTCGCTCAAATTTTTAGCAATGCTTGAATTTTAACGACGTATGCCAGCGTACGAACATCACACGTTCCTTACGCTGGCCGATATAGTTGTAGCAAGTTATGCGATTCGTTGACACACGGTCGACACACGTTACTTGTAAGTTACTCATGAGAGAACACGTCGAGGTAATGATTAGCGTAACAAACTTATTTCTAACCCGATGAGTAAGTGTTGAACTACCTGTTGTACGTCTCTCAACGCATATTGACGTATGTAATGTATTTGATTGACGTCTTCCGACGACCACGAGAATTACTGAATGTGTTTCTTAATTTACAGCTACCGTATAATGGCGTATTGGCAGCGTTTAAAAAACAACAAAAACAAAATAACTTCCGATATTTCGTCATGTGCTCATTTACGTCACGTCGATTGCCTCTTCAATTTGCTCATGGTCTTATTCTTAGTTCCTCCTCTGTGAATCTTTTCCTGTTTTGAGGATATTGTACGTGACGTCGAACTTAAAAGCAAATTGTCCGAATATATTTTAAATTCGTGATTAGACTAAAATACAAATAACAAAACAACAACAACAACTTCAGATAGTTTTGTCACATGCCCTTCACGGAGTCCAAGGAGAAAAAAAGATAAATGTGCCTTGTGACGGAGAAAATAAGTTTCGGGTTGGCTAAACATTACCTCGACGGTTTTTCGTACTTATGAGTAGACTTACAAGGAACTTTGTCGACGTGTGTGTCAACGATCGCATACATGTTGCCTACACTTCTTTCCCAGCGTGCGGAACGTGTGAGCCCTACGGCGAGTACGTCGTAAAATTTTCAGATGCTGAAATTTACGACGTACTATGACGTACGCACGGAAATATGACACAGGCGTATCTTCATCGTTTTTTCAGCGTGCTCTTTTAACGTTTAACATTAACAAAAAAAACCTTTAACCCCCCAATTTAACGTATTCGACGTGTGCCCAGCGTTTGCCACATGTTTTTTCATATGTCGCATACGTGCTAAGTCGCAAGGTGTGACTGGCGGGTTGACAACTTCAATTTCTCAGCGGTATGATTTAAAAAATGGCGTGCGGAGGTTTTTAACCAGGGCCGCCCCTACGCACGAGTTCGTGCGCGATTACGTGCAGCGCGCTATGCCTAAGTTAAAACTATCGTTGGGCATAGGTTTGGAACGCGACAATCGCCTAATCTTATTCGTTGTATAAGTTATCTTATAAGACAACGAAACGTTCTGTGCCTGTTTACTAATATGTTTGGCATACGATCAAGCACGTAGAATACGACCAAGAACTTTTAAACAAAACTCAAGATTTCAGCGTACGCCAACGGTTTTACATACATTTCTTATAAATTCGTTGCCATTGCTGGCTAAATCGTAAAAGGTGTTGACATGTGCCTTAAACACAGCCTATCTGTCAAATTTGTACATCTTCATTTGTGTTGCTTGTATTTATATTCTACGACAACTGTACAATCATAATTTAGTATAATTGCTTTTGCCACATCTTACTGATGTGCTTAAAGTTGCTCGAGGTTACCATCTCATTCATCACTGTAAAGAGCAGGTTTTTGGGTCGCTGATGACTTCGGTGATTGAAGGTTGTAAACACATTAATAAACGTGGGGTATTTATTTTCTTACAATTGAAACTCAAATATATGCTTAAAAGTTACTTTAGTCAAAACTTTTCTCGGTGTCGAAAGACAGACCGGAAGTTACGGAAGATGCTATGACGTCACGTCTCGCGAAAACTTAGTGAACATTCGAAACAGCGTGTAAACAATGGTGAGATCGAATCAGATAGTGATTTCAAATAACGGCGATGAAATTGAGTGTGTTCATGTCCGATTTGCCGAGGACGAGTCGGAGGCTGATGGGAATTTATCTATGGAGTTTCTGGCGCCTGAGCCATCTAAATTGAGCCACTTGCAAGTGCCAGAAAACGCCTATTTCGTGTGACAAGTGGCAGGACTGAACTGTCCGGCAGTTTCCACTGACAGACTCAAGACAGATTGGTTTGTAGATTTTTCATTTTCTGTGTTCGAGATGCATTAAAATAATGTAAAGTTGGATTCGTCTGTGACTTGATATAAGAATTTTTTTAAATCTACTAGTAGCGCTGGTGTTGGCTCAGTGGTTAGGGTTGTGGCTTGGGAATCCTCGGTCTGAGTTAAAGCCCCGTCGGCGCGTGATTAAATACACGGGGTTGACTCGCCTGTCATTCCTTCGAGGTCGGCGAAACTGAGTACCCCAGTTCCAGTGTGTGTACTGGTAGCCGGGCACTGCATCAGCGCACAGTCAAGCTTCAGAAATGATGGCTACCCCGGAGCTAAGTCTGCCATGTATCACTCACGCTACCTGGCAGCTAAGCTGTCATAACGACCACCACCGCTACCTCCGGCATGCTAAGCTGCCATAATGACCACGCACCACCCTCTGAGTCCATCAAGGTCAGAAATGAATGAATCATAATGGACGCATTGATGTTGAAGTCTTTCTGAAGCTGGCTTGACCCCGCCAAAGTATGATGCGTGGCCGATGGGGAAGAGATTTCTCAGCCGCGTTCCCCATTACGGGTTACAAACGTACGGCTTACGGAGTGATGACTTACTGTATTTAATAATTTTCGATTTCTTAATGTGCATTTAATAGATAAACCATGCCCATCCTTGAGAGGTGAAGGTGAGAAGATGAAGCAGGAGCCAGCTGAGGAGGAGAAGGCTGAATGGTGGGCCAGCGTCACGCTTGTTTTGAAACCGAGCTCACTCATGAGTTGCCTTCGTATCCTCGCTGTGAAATGGTCACACAAAGTGACAAGTCTATCCAAAGGGTCCTTCTTTACGCCGTTTTCTTTGGGGAATATTCGCCCATGTTTGTTTCGTGCAAATTGAAGGGTCCAAGTCGTTAATTTTCAATAACCCGATAAAATTGGCTACCGTAATTGGAAAAGAATTTGGTGTCGTACATTGTGCAAGGAAACTTCGATCGGGTGACCTTCTGATCCCGTGCAAATTGGTGGCCCAGCGGGAAAAGATTCTGAGAGTCTCTCTTTTCGGGGATATTCGAATATCTGCTCACAT
>CM068963.1:804531-814901 GCA_035128595.1 Eptatretus atami
CATTTCTCATAATAATTTATTGCAATGGGCGAGGAAAGGTATGTGGCGATCAAGATTTATTTGGGTGTGTTGTGCAGAGATAGGGGAGAGATGTGTGGTGCAGCAATAAACAAGCAACTATTAAAAGGGGAAACAGAGCAGACTGAACACGAAAATAATAATAACGATCTTCTGCAGGCTTACTTACTTGGACAGGCGCCAGGTCACACACACAAACACACAAGCACACAACCAGACACAGAAAATCGTGAGAGGGATTGAGGGCATAGACAGGAGAAGAAGTTTATGCTACTGTCTCTCGTGCCTTTTGTAAATAAATGAGTATGCGGTACCCGAACGCGCCACCAATACGTTGGGGGGGATGCTGCGTGGCCGCGGTACCCCCTGGTAGCTGCACGTCGTCTCCTGCTTCGGCAGTTCCACGTCGAGACCATGGCATGAAGGAGGGCTTGAGTTGGGAGCGTGGAGTCAGAGTCGTTGGGCGAGACGAGGAGGAAAGCCAGTGATGCTGAACAGAGAGGCGTGAGTCGGAGGTCCAGGTTGAACGAAGACAGGCAGGGCAGCAATAACAAAAAGAGAGAGAGCGAAATCGGACCCGCTCCGACCTTTATAGGCCCGCGGCGCGGGGCGTGGGGGCCACACCCAAAACTCGGTGACGTCCCCCGTCAAGTCCTGGATGGCAATCGGGCATCTGATGAGAGTCCCCGACCTCATGCCGCGGTCCCAGCGCCGCATAGCCGGAAACCGCAACACTCCAATTTCCGGAAGTGACCGAACGCCACAAAGATGTCCCGTTCGGACCTCACGAATGATACGATTCAGTCCACACCGAACTCCGCGCCATGAATTGCCTGCACAGAAACCCTGGGCGGTGCCAAAAAAAAAAACCTGACGAGCGGCGAGCGGCACGTCGGTCTTCGCACGCCGCTTGTCGCCCCTGACCAGCTCTGGCCAACGCTCTGTGTGCCCCGAACGTAGGCCCGAGCAGTCAACAGTCGCCCGCCGGATCGCAGCTTCGACTGGCTCATTGAGGCAGAGGGAGCATTTACGGTCCGTCGAGGACCGAAGCGTACTGTTTAATGGCGAACCCATGCACAGACCATAAGAACTGTGTCCATTCGTGCCCGGTCTCTGTACGATAACAAAAGTCGCGGGAAGCGACAGGAGACGGAGAACGGGTCTGCCTTCCGAACCACGTTCCGTACCAGTGCCAGTGAGATCCACCATTAAGCACGTGCCAGTCACTCCGTGATTCTGCTGTCGTTGCGCGGGACACCCGATCGATATAGCAGTAGTCTCAAATGGTGAAAAGTAGTGCCGGCCCGTATCCATGCACAACGTGCGGGTGTGTCTGGTTCACGAGCGCCAGCCAGAGTGAACACTATATTCGTGATCTCTATGTTGGGTCCGTCGATCTAAGTCAAAAAAAAAAGTTAAAATTTTTTTTTTCCTTTTGAGATTTGTTCTAACCCTTATTGATCAGTATTTAAAATGGCGATTTCAGTAATAACAATGTGTTTCGGATGAAACTTGGTTTTGGTAGGTTCATACCATGACTAGGTTGTGTGCAAATGAAGAAGCGTTGCTTATGGACACACCGTGCTAGCAAACGGGACTTCAAACTTTTTGACCAAATCATAAAAATTTATTTTTGAAATCAAAAATCGTCCAACGAGCGACTGTGGGCACGTACATCAGCCATATCTGTCAAAATTTCAGCCGGATCTAATGAAAACTTCGAGAAGATAGACGTTGAAGAACCCGGTCGAAAACAATAAAAAAAACCGAAGTTCGTTATATTTCAGAGACACTATGATCAGATATAATGAAACTGGTATGTTGGTTCATTGTATGTCCTAGGTTATGTGTGAGAAAGAACCGTTGCTATGGAACCCCTCCGTTGCTAGCAACAGGCACTACGCGCATGTCGCCCTACCGTTTTGTCTGCTGTGTGTCTGTCTGCCAGAGCATAAATCCGTGGACTTTGATCCGATCTTGAATGAAACTGTGGTTACGTGTTTATCAACCTATCTCGTTGTGTTTTCCTGGATGTGGGCGTGGCTACGCCCAAATTGTGGGCGGAGCCGCGTACGCCCAAAATTGCCATTTTAGGGGGTAATTCGGATTAAAAATCTATCTTCGTCCCGGGAATTGGACTGAAATGGAAATGGGTCTTCGGTATTTTTGAATAGAAAGAATGAATTACTAAAACTTGTCGTTGTCCGATTTTCATTTTCGTCCCAAAGATCAAGGTCACAGAGGTCAAAAACTCAGAAAATTGCGAATTTTGCATAAAAATCATACACTCCAAACTTTGAGAGTGAGGATGAACAATTTTTTTATACATAATCTGACGTCATTCTCCCACCTAGAAGTCTTGAAACAATTTTGCTCTATTTCGAACACCTTGCCCGTGGCGCGCCCGCCTTCAAGTTTCTTTACGCTATGTTTCATCAAAGTATGGATAATCCGAGGAAGTGCGAAATGCCATATAGCCTATATGACGTGTATATTGCTTCCTGGAATGTTCCGGAGAAAGTTTTGCACACAAAGGTATAATCTTGACCTTTGACCCTTTAAAGGCTCACAAAGGGTCAAATTTTTTCAAAAGTTGTGGGAATCGACGCGGGTTTTCGCCTTCTCGACTAACTACTCCAATAAGCTATAGCCGTAAATCCTGTTTCTTATTTTAATGTACAACATGGTTTTGTGACCTTAAAGTTTATGCAAAGGTCAAATTTTTAAAGTTGTTGAACGAACACCGGTTTTGACATTTTGCAGCTAATAACCTTTCACACCGTACCACAATAATGTTCATTCATTTTTATAACTTGGTAAACATTATCACATTCTCCTCATCCTGACTTCTGAACAATCTACATCGTTCAACACGCTCGTGAAACCATGTCGTCTCAGACTTGTCTTCTATTTATCGGGCCTCAGTTGCGTTCCGTGCAGCGTGGGAGTCGTGCTGGGTGTGCTGTTGTTGTGTTGTTGTGTGTGTGTGTGTGTGTGGTGTGTGTGTTGTGTGGGTGGAAACCACCATCGGGGGAAATGACTGCGCCGCCGAGTGTGTTTTGGAGCTGGTTTTGTACGAGGGTTGTGGGTGTCTGTGCCTGCTTGGCTTTGCTGAGGAGCCATCCTCACAGCATCTCACCGTGTGTTGTGTGTGTTGTGTGTGTGTAACTATGTGTGTTTGTGTCTACAATACGTGTGTGTGTGTGTGTGTGTGTGGGTCCGTCTATACATGTGCGTGTGTGTGTTGTGTGTTGTGTGTGTGTGTTGTTGCATTGTTACGCATGTCGGCTTCCTGGGAACTATACAGTGCAGTCATTGGCTTTATTTTTATGATGAAAGAACTTCTAAAACACTTGGAGTTCAAATAATCCTTGTCATGTAGTCCATCATTTCTATTTTTTTTTTTACATTTCTGAATTGCCAAACATCATTGGCCAAGATAGTCGACATTATCGTCCTCCATGCAATGAATGCATCACAGCAGCAACACACAAGGTGGAGAAGTGGACTTCTTTATATTTTATTTTATTTTTGTAGATCATAGTCGAGGCTCGTATGAGAGCTAACAGACAATGCAGCAGCAAGGTGGCAGGAGACAGGAGGGGAGGGAGTGGAAGATCAATAGTGGGGAAACAGAGACATTGAGATCTTGAAGGGAGAGGGATGGGACGGGGAAATGGGGAATAAACCGCTGATCATTACAGGAACTTTCACGAAGGAAATCAGGGAATTGAAGGAGGTGGGCCTTGGGTGGAAATCGGGGGTAGAAAAAGATCGAGGATTTGGATGGGGAGATGAAGAGGTGGTGTGAACAGCTGTTTGAAGGCTGGAGGGAAGAATGGGAATGGAATAAGAGTGAGGAGTTTAAATTCCAAAAGTGGGAAAAAGAGGGAATGAAAGAGTGAGGTGAGCAGTGATTCAATGATTTTGGTAGTTTTACCAGAAGGGGTTGTTGGTGGATCTCTTGAGCGACCTGCGATACATGTTGGGGCAAATTCAAGACACAGCAGGGGGGGGGCGAGACCAGAGAGAGACACAGTAGAAGACAGAAAGACCAACGACCTGCCTGCCGGTGAGAGAGTGAGAAGGCCTAATGACAGCCTGAATCATTGGAATACCAATGATCCGAAATGCCTGGTTTCCCCACAGCCTAAGCCGAGAAAGGTGGGAGCAGGAGCACAGCTCCAGAGGGGAAGCAGTACTTCCATCAGGCCTGTGGACGAAAGCTTTGTAATGTGGTCAAGAAGGTTCAGGGTGGGCCGAGAAGGACTTCGCACAACGGAGGATTCCCAGTCGGCGACTGGCTTTGGAGGCCTAGGTGGAATGTGGCTTTCCCAGGAAAGATCATGAACAGATAGTGGGAAAAAAAGAAACGCCAAAAGCTGTGAAAGAACAGGACTTCTCGCAGAGATTGTTGAGAATGGATGGTGTGGGGGAGGGGTTTATAATGGTCCTTCGGACTTGAGACGGTGAGAGAGTTGAGATTTGCAGGATTGAAGACAGTGTTCCATGTGTTTGGACCAGTTTTTGTTTACCCAGATCTGCAGTGAGTGAAGAAGCTGCTGCTTGCTGATTCTGAGGGATGGTACTATGCAGAGGGTGAGTCATCAGAAAGAGAAAAAAGAGGAATTTCCAGAGAAGTCGGAGAGATCATTGATGAAAACCAGAAAAAGAACAGGGCACAGAATGCTGCTTGAACTCCAGCCTGGACAGGACGAGGGTGAATGGAATAGACTCCCATTTAGGGCACACGTTGACTGTTGACAGAGAGGAAGTTGCGATTCATGAGTGGAGATGGCCCTTGGATACATAAGGAAGAGAGTTTGGTGAGCAGGGCAGGGTGCAGACCGTTTCAAAAGCACGCGACTATGTCTTTGGGATAGGCTCTGATTTCATTCTGGGCATTGAGTGACCTCCATCCATTGTTTGAGGGCGAAGACATATCCAGGGTGATGACCTGGTTGAAACCAAATTGATGATCGGAATTCAGGCCATTAGAGAAGAGAAGGATTTTAATGTCTGAAGCAATGATGGATTCCTAACTTGCCTGATGATTGGGAAAGGCTGATTGTTGCAATAGCAGGATCTGTTTTTTGCACTTTTTTTATGCAGGGCAGTAATGTTTGCTGATTTTCCCAGTTCAGATGGGCAGATCACCTGAGCAAATGAGCAGGGTGATTAGACCGAAGAGGGTGAGCAAAGAGCAGAGGAGCAGTTTTAGACAAATGTGGCTGACGCCTTCTGGTACCCGGGTGCAGCATCTGAATCGAGGTTTGACAGCAAAGCTCTTCCCTTGCAAGGAGAAAAGGACAACAGAGACCAGGACAAGTTTCATGGACTGGTAAGGTTGGTACAGAAACAGCCAATGGGGTTTTGGACGCAGATTTGATGCAAACACAGAGTTAGGCATCAGCCTTTGTCACTGTCAGTGGCAGCAGTGGGCCATTTGAGGTAAGGGAGGGGATGTGAGGGAAACAATACACCAGCAACAAATTTGATTAGATGCCACAAGAAATTGTGGAGGAGGGAGAGAAGGTTTGAGAGTTTCAGACTTGACAGCTTGAAAGAATGTTGTTTTCTGGCTCTCCTGAGGGTTAGATTACATACTTGTTCTGAGCTTTATGGAAGAAACTGAGAATTACCCTCAGTTGGGGTTTGCTTCCCTGAAGCAAAGGCAAAGTTGTTTCGGAACAACTCCTCGTCAACATAAACCTAGTGAACCATGGCGGAAGAAGGGAAGGACAATTGAAGATGATCTTCGTAGTTTCCGATCGGTCCCGTCTGGTGTTATGACAGGGGATAATCTGTGCATGAGGAGAAACAATTATTTTCTTGGAAGAGTTCCCAGGATGAGTTTAAGTTGGGAGAAAGTAGCGATGGCTGCTTGGACGAAAGAAGTAGAAGACCAGTCTAGAAGTTTGATGCTGCTGGGAGCCCTGCCGAGCCAGCTTGAGTGAAATAACGCCAGCTCGACGGCACTGAGGTGGTGTCTCTGATGACATACAGAGAGATTCCACTTTGAACAAGCACGTGTCAGAAGAAAAACCGATTGGAGTGGAGAATAACAGCAGATATTTTCAGGGAAATTTGTCAAAATCAGATGAGAGAGAGAAAGAGAGAAAGAGAGAAAAGAGAAAGACGAGAATAGATGAAAAAAAGAGAAAAAAGGAGAAAAAGGAGAAAAAGAGAGAAAGAGAGAAAAGAGAGAAGAGAGAAAGAGAGAAAGAAGAAAGAAGAGAAAATGGTTTTGATCTGGGTCAGGAAAATGAAGCGATTGATCAGTCTTCTTGTTTTTGGGTCGTTTATAATAAATCTGTTTGAATGTGGCCCATATAAGTATTGTTGTCTCAGTTAGTTTACACCTGTTTTCTAATTAACCCACCCGTTTTCTATTAACACTAATTGCTACACCTGTTTTCCTTTTCACACACCTGTTTCTGATTACACACTGTTTCTAATTAACACTAATTGCTACAGACCTGTTCCTTTCACTACATCCTGGTTTCTAATTACACACCTGTTTCTATAACACTAATTTGCTACATGGCCTTTTTCTTTTGCACTACACTTTTCTAATTACTCCACATATATTCGGCTTGTTATAACTCATTTATTTGAACTTGTCATTCAATGTATCCCTCTCTTGCTTTATACCTCGCAAACTTTGTTGGCGAAGGTTATGTTTTTATCGCTGTGTATTTAATTTTATTTAATTTATTTATTTGTGAATATGTGTGTTGTTTGTTATTCGCATAACTGCCAAAAGTATTGAACTGAATTGCAGCAAAATTTGGTGGGATTGATTGGGTTATATCGCGAGGCCATTTGATTAGATTTGGGAGCGATCGGTCAAAGGTCAAGTCAGGGTCAAACGGGGGGGTGAAAAGGTCAAAATCGTCTTTACATAGCGCGGTCTAATTTGTATCCAATTTGCATGCAACTAATCCAAAATGTTTCAGATTCCATGCCGCAATCTTTGTGATATGTGACATGACACAATGACGTAATACCCTTGATTAGCGTTGGGAGTCAACGGTCAGGGGGCGTCATCGAACATTGGCAAGAAATGTGCGGTTTTAGTCATAACACGGTCAATTCTTATCCCTTTGCATGAAACCAACACCAAATGTTGGACTATTCTGTCTCCCGACACACTGTCATACCATACAAAATTAAGAGTACAAAAGCGTCAAGGTCGATGGTCATGAAAAGGGGTCAAAATCGTCATTTGCCATAGTGGCGGTCGATTTTTATCCCAATCTTGCCATGCACCAATGGGCCAAAATATTGTGAATTCAATCCAATCTTGTGATATACCGACTAACTGACACAGGAAATTAATGTTTTAAGCCATCATACCATAATGAGAATTGGCAGATGTGTATGGATTAAATACCCCACAATCAACGTATTTCCTGGGGGGGGGGGGGGGGCAAATGAGCAGTGGCGAGGTATGCCGTCGCTCTACGAGTGCCGTTATAGTTATGTATTGGAGCCAAAAGACAAAAGCCAATTGTCTCCACTAGCTTTATGTCTATTCCGTATTATTCTTCATTATTCTAAATTTGCTTCTTCTGGCATTACTCCATGTCCTCTCTTTTTCTCCTCCTTCTCTTTCCCCTCCTTTCTCTCTCTGTTCTTAGATTTCAATCAATGTGCTGCGCAAGCCTTTGTGTACTGACAAGCCTCTTAAAGGAATTATTGATGCTGAAGCCTGATGACATTAATGCTGTCCAAATTGCTTTGCTGTAGTTGGACCGCTGTCGACCCTTGCTCGCCTTCCTGTGCGTTGGTTGTTTTCTGACCAAGGCGATAAGAACTTTATGATTTGTCTCTCCTGTGTGCATATTTCTTTAAACGGCCCAACAAGGTTCAGATGTGGGTCATGATGACCGCCTCCCCTCCTGTTTTCCGTTTCCGTTCTTCTTCCTTCCCCCTATAACTTCCCCACTGCCCTTGGTAATTATATATTATGACGATTCCTAATGAGCTCCGATTAGTGGCAGACTCATTGTATGTATACATCAACTGCTCCTTCGTTTGTAATTACGTAATAATTATTCTCTGTTTGAATGAACTTTGCTCTTGAGTGACAATTGAGTTTCTAGAGTTCCACAACACAAGTATGAAATTAAAATCATTCAATGAAACTGAAAATTAGATATGTATCTTCATTACTGAAAATCAGAACTCATGACTTCATGGGTTCAGATTAATTTTCCCAAAATATTGTTGCGCTCAGATTAAGCAAAACTTCACATCACAAATATTTTTTTGTAAAAAAAATTAAATTAATGAACATGAAATGACATTGAGGCAATTTTTCCAATCAGTTCAACAATTGATAAAAAAAGTATTGGACATTTTGAATTGTTTGCTTTCATTCCAATGGTGTGAATCATACAGAACAAATCCAAAGAACATTTGTGAAAATAGATTTATGATATACAGGTTTCAAATGAGAATTCTTCCAGTCACAATGCGCACACATGAAATAAGTGACACATCGTGACATCTGATGATCTCTGTCAGAATAAATGGTCATCGTCTTTTGGATTTATTATCAGATTAATGATATTTATAAAAGAATATCAGAATATTTAAAAAGTCAAATGATCGACTGATAATTTGGAAAGAATTAATATTGCACTTTGTGGAAGATCAATTTGCAACTTAGTTTAAAGACTGTTTTAAATCAGACATAGATCAATTTCACCTGTTATTAAATTGTTAAAAAGCCAGAATCAATTTAACTTGTTATTAAAATGTTGCAAAGAGAGATCAATTTCCACCTATTATTAAATTGTTTAAAAAGTCCGATCAATTCAAGCCTGTGATTGAATTGTTTTAAGAAAGAGATCAATGCCATCTAAAATATAAATTGTTTTTCAATAGAAATATCAATTTCACGCTGTTATTAAATTGTTTAAAAAGACAGATCTATTTTAACCTGTTTATTAAATTGTTTAAAAAGAGATCAATTTCACGTTCTTGTAATAAAGTTTTTAAGAAGTACTGAGATCAATTCACCTGATATTAAATTGTTTTAAAAAAGAAAGGTAAATTTACTCTGTTATTAATTGTTTCAAAAAGAAAGATCATTTCACACTGTTATGAAATTGTTAAAAAGAAGGTCAAATTCACTACTGTTATTAAAATGTTCCAAAACAGAAAGATCAATTTCACCTGTATGAAATTGTTTAAAAAGGGAGATAATTTAACCTCCGCCATGAAGAATCGGACAGGTTACTGTTTTTCACCCCTTTCTGTTTTGTTTGTTTGTTTGTGATACAGTATTTACGGAAAAAACTCACCTCTAACGGATTCGACGAATTGTTGGGGGATTAGGTAGGTCCAAGGGATATCGGGCCCCAGCAGATTTTGGACCCGGTCCAAAATCCAATATGGCCGCTATGGCGGGAGGCCATTTTGGAAAAGGAAAAAAAATTTTTTTTTTTTGTTTTTTTTTTTTTTTTTTTTTGCATTTTCACAAATGTTTTTAAGTGATTTCCAAACCCCCTCCCCCCTATTCCCAATAATTTTGTTTAGAGAGAAAAAAAAATTTTGCAACTTTTTTTTTTCCAACAATAATTTCGATTTTTTTTTTTTTTTTGCATTTCTACAATGTATAGCTGAGTGATTTCCAACAAAAAAACAACTAATCATGGCCAATTATTGCAATCGAGCTTAGCTGATTTGGAACTTCAGTGGATATACCCACGTAAACAAATTTCTTGGTCTCAAGGAACTAGTTATGACGAATGAATTGAGTATGTAAAAGTTAAAGTAAAAGGGAGTTGCAACTCATAACTCTGTGAGCACTGTTTGACCGCAAAAACTTTGAATGAAGTAGGTATTAAGTTCACGTTGAGTGACCGTCGCAAGTATTGGCGGCGGAAGTTTTGCACCCTCTACCGAGTGCTCCCGCCTCTCGTTTCATTTGTTAAAAGTTTTTTTAAAAAAAACAAATGCAATTTCAACCTTTAAGAATTGTTTAAAAGGGGGAGATCCAAAGTTCCATCTTTATGGAAATTGTTTAAAAAAGTGAGACAAATTTAAATCTGTTTCTTAAATTGTTTAACAGGAAGAGATAAATTTCGAACTGTTTTAAGAACTGTTGAAAAGAAGATTTCGATTTCATCTGTTATTAAAATATTGTTTAACAAAATTAAAAAAAAAAAAACAAGATAAGAGAGAAAAACCAATTTCAAGCATCCACTGATATTGAGTGCCTGGTTGCTTAGTGGCTAAGGGCCGGGCGGCCTTTGGATACAGGATGCTTGAGTTCAAGCCTCCCACCGTTGGGATGGTCCGCTGAATTAATACACCAGGGGTTGACTCAGCCTGTCAAT
>CM068963.1:832057-843999 GCA_035128595.1 Eptatretus atami
GGTTTAGGGAAAGTGTTTTGTTCTTCAAACCAATCATGAACCATATTGGCCTGTTTTAAGGAGGTATTCTACCAGATTGATAGTCTCTTAATGTCTACAAAGCATCACCTGAGAATCAAAAGGTTCTTTCTGACAATTGACCCTTTGTTTGTCACACACACACACACACACCGCACACACACACAACACACACACACACACACATTCAGGGACGTTTCCTCACGGACGACTTCCCTTCGTTGAGCCGAGACGACTCTTCTCCCCCCCAAACCCCCTCCCCCCCACAGATCTGCTGAGTACGCGACTGGTCATTGTATTAAAGCAACCCCGTAGAAACATCTCTCTCATCTCTTTCCTCTCACTTTATTTTTTCCTGATTAACTATTCATTCGATTGCTTTGAATTATCACTTATTACCGAATAAAAAATCTTTTTATTTATCTTATTTATTATTTTATTATTATAACTATTCGTATTTTCCAACCGTCCGTTGTCTTCCTTCCGATTGGTCAGCATTGTCCGAACCCAGATAGACTGGAATAATATACACATTACCAAAAAATAGTTTTATTTATTATAAAATAAGAAAGTGTAATATAGTATATACTATATATAATATATATATATATATATGAAGTATATTTTATATATATATATATCATTTTTCACTTATATATTAATATTTTCCAAACAAAGTTAGCTATATTGAATCAGAAACATACCTTGTGTTTTTGAGATTATCATCAGAAGAATTTGAAATCGTCGTATCGTCATGTACCACTCCAAATTGTGTGTGTTCCCATCCATCGCCGTCCGTCTCCTCATACTCCAAACTATGAAAACTCGGCCCCTGAACTTTGCCACACACGAGGAACTCCAAGAGTGCATGAATGAAAATTGTCTTTATCATTAAAATGACACCTTTGAAATATAAATGTTACCATGTTAGTTCATCCTGTTGGGCTCCAATGGTGAGGATATTGGCTTGTGATCCGAGATCCTGAGTTCCAAATCGTTCTTGGCTGATGAATATACCAGTGGGTTGGCTCTGCCTGTCACCTCTTATCGGCAAACATGATTGCCATTTTCTGGTATCTTTGTCAGGAGTGGGACTTGTGCCAGGATTGTCCCAATAGCAAGAACTGTCGCAGACCAAACACTTCTCACAAGAGTCTGCTTCCAATGAGATGGAATTAAACTCATCTGTGTTTCTATTTCCCATAATTTCGACAAAGGAGTACACCAAAGCACACCCTGTTTGAAACCTTTTGTGGATTTGTCTTTGAAAGCAGTGCTATAGAATTTGTAACAAAGCACATCGTTGTACACTCGTCTTCGGAAAAAAGAAGCCTCAATTTTTTGCAACCTTCAGAAGTGAACTCTGAGTCAAACCCCAACCTGGTTTACAACACTAAGCGAAATTGTGAACCAGGTATCCCCGGATCCCAAGCTCACCACCTCTAGCCATAAAAGACATCACACAGAATACGCTCAATCTACTAACGTGAAATATCTTTCAAAGAAAAAAAAATCATCAAGTTGCCACTCATGTAGCCTCCAAGGAAACCTATCACTGTTCGCTCGGACTAGCTCATCAAGCATGATACCACCAGATGTCTGATCTCCAAAAGTCGCTGTTCATTTGGAGTTTCATTCCATTCCAAGATCTATTTACATCAGATGCTCCCTTCAAAGCTGCCTGACAAGCAATGCTGATGACATTTGGAAGCCAACACAAAAGACAATAACCGAGTGTCTCAACTACTGATCCTCAAACACAATCACAACAATTGGAAAGCGAGACCATTATACGGTGTCCATTCTATGGATTCATAATTATTTTAACTCGTATAAAAAAACACGAAACCCACTTGCCTTCCAATCTTCCAAACATATCAACACATTCCAATACAATAAAACATTAGATTTATCATAATTCCCACGGAAATACACGAACCCTGGACCAATGGGTTAAAACAATCAAACTAACTCATGAACAATATCACGCAATAATAAATCACATTCCAAATCGTAATAAATAAAAATATTAGAAATATTGTTTTGTACCATTAGGAAAGCATGTGTAAATAAAATTGAAATTTTAATACTTACTTTTATTGGCTGAAACCTCACGTAGAGATGACTCATGAAAAGAATTGATTAACTCTTGATTTTGACCCTTTTTCGTGAATCATATTCATCTCACCAAGTCTGATCGCAAAACAAACAAAACCATTAACAAAACTACATTATCGTTACAACATGTCATACAAACTTCTCTCACATTTCTTACATCAAATTTTCAACTTTAATGTTTGGGCACCCCTTGGACACATATGCAAAACAACAGAGACCCTTCAGGGATATCCCTCCCAGGAAATGAAAAACTTCTTAATACATTTCTCAGACTACACGGAGGATACAAACAAATCACACACACACACACACACATACAACACACACCCATCACTTGTTCCAGGGAATTCTCCAGTCATCTAGTCTTCCTGCACATTAAGTTATAATTGTCGTCCACTGTATCTGTTGGTCAGTACTTCCCGGATCACTGTTCAGATTAAACTCTGTGAACTGAAGTTGGTTCACCGTACACTGATAACACATTTGGTGCGACATATGTATCCACTGAGTAATTGTTCTTTCATTTCCGAAGTTTTCTCTTTATCACTTCCGTAATTTTCCCGATGAATTTCATGAACCAGTTTCCTCGATTTTCCATGCCTCGTCATGTTGAAGAAATATCCCCAGTGATCTATCAACTTGTTCACTATTCTCAACACTTGAAAACCTATTAATCTCTTCTCCTCTGCTTTGAGTTTGGGATTTTGCGGGTTTTGATCTTTTTCATACACTGTTGCTTACCTATTGTCCTCTCGATTCTGCCGATTTTTATTACGTAGAGTTGTAGTTTTTTACGTACTCAACATTTGATTCTTGTCCACAAGTATACATCACATGAGTGTGTTGTCCGTGAACAGAACTATTTCCATTATGGTTCAACACAGACACTCCTCAGATGTTTGCCATCAACTGCCTGCCACACAACTCAAGTTACACCATGCTAACTTCCTCTGCATCCTCTTCCTTTCTTTTTGATCGCACTCCATTCACTTTTTCCTCCACCTGATTGAACTTCCTTGAGAAGATTCTGCTCATTAAACAGATGATTATACACCATTCAGATATCTTTGAATGGAGTCTGATCTGATCTGAAACCTGTTTTTAAGTGATGTATTAAATTTTATAAAATTGCACAAATATGATGACTTGTACGGAGAAACAAAATATAAATAAAAACATGTCCATCAAACAATGTTCAAATTCCAATTCAAATTCAAGTTTGTTTCATTCTGTGATTAATCTTCAAGTTTTTGAAGTTATCTTCTCTCATCACAAATCGAGAATATGAAGGTAGATCCCTTGAATAAATCGTGCAGGAAAAAAAGGGAAAATGTGAGAGAATTCAGCGAGGAACGATCTTGGTAAGAAAGGAGACGCGTTGAATGGAGTATCAGTGAAAATCCCATTTTTATAAATATTGATGTGAACTTTGACAAGAAAGAAAGTAAAATTTCACTTTATCCTTATTCCTCACAATCACTCTGGTACAACAAATGTCATGTGGGATGTATACATAAGGGAATAAAATTATCTCACACCCCTGTATATAAAATTTCCTTTCAAATATCGATACTACCGGTAATGAACGCAAAACACTTCCTCCAGATTTTTCAATCATTCTTCAACCTTATGTAATGTAGTGTTTTCAGGGAACATCCTAGGGAGATGCTCCAGTTAATAGTTCCAGTTAAAACCTGGGATTCGGAAGTTGGATTCAATGTAAAGTCTTTTATAATTCCAGTACTTTATGAACATCCTTTCAAAATAACATGATATAATATAATTAATCATAAAAGGTCCAACATGTGAAATTATACAATGAACAAGCTCGAATGAGCAAGATCCTCTTCTGCTAATGCTTGACTCATAAAAAGAATATGACTCATTTGAGTATCATGTTTGCGATAAATATCTGCTTCTATGCCCGTTTGATTCCCGCAAACAACATTCAAACACTGCCTAGTTTCGAATAATGATAGGCATTTTCATTTAGCGCATTTATGACGTCAACTTTTTTTAGGAAAATTCCAAAATCAGAGCAGTTACGTTTGCGTGGTTTCGCATATACATGTAGTTTCACAAGATCCGATAAAACTCTTGGTGTGAAACAAGAAAAAAGTCAAAATAGAATTATTCATTAATGATAACTTCATAGTATGTATCATATTTGCAGTAATTACTCTCTAATGCCCGTTCATTCCCGCAAAACAGAATTTCAAAACTCTGCCTAGTTTTCGGAGATAATTTTTTCACATTTCCATTCGGAGATATTTTGACTCATAACTTTTTTCTCGGAGAATTTAAAATCGAATGGTACGTCTGGCAGGGTATTTTTACATATATAAGACAATTTCAAAAGTTTCGATGAAAATGTAGGCTGTAAACAAAAATCCCACAAGAACCAACAACTGAGTAAGGACTTAGAAATCCTCCACGAGGATCTGAAAACAGACAACAAACAAATTAATGTAAAATGAGTAATGAACATCAATCATGAACCATCTTTAACAGAGTCGGTGCCTGCCGAAGTAGTTTACATGCTCAGGTTACAATCATCGACGTCACCACGTGACACAGAGTCAGACAGGAATTTGGAATTTGCGAAGGTGCCATATACTCGCCAACTCTTCACGAAGTACACCGTGATCATAATGTCCAAAAACTAATCTGAAGTATGACTCCAGTTCAACATCCATTGACAGAGCATTGCGTGCACAGCACACAAACACACACACACACACACACACCACACACACACACACACACCACACACAACACACACACCACAAACCCTGCCTGTGAGCACCACCCGACAAAGATACTCGATAGATCAACCCAGACGAGAACTTTAAAGTGAGTCTGCACACCTGCAGACCATCCCAGCCCATGAGATAAAGTAAGCAATTAAATAGTAGGCATTACTAAAGATCCATTAGTTAACATATCAACATCACAATATTCTGTTCAGTCTCAGATCCTCTCTCAAAATACGTTCATTCTGGGAAGTCTATTATGCCCCTTTCACTCCTGTCCATCTTACTCTCTTATTTCCTGCTTGCCGATAATACTCAAACACCAAAAAGATGTTCATATGGAAACCCTTCGAGAACCTTCATGATTCCAGAAATAAACTCGAACAACCTCGCCACCGAATCTTGCAAAAATGTGTACTAGTAACTGTAAAACTACATTGAATAATCCTCGAATCTTCAGAATTTTCAGCTTAATCCTAACACTTCAAAATATTTATCTAACAGTTTCATCATACTTCCCAATGTTATTTATTTAGACAAGGAGGTAAACATATGTCAACGAGAAAATTCAAACTCAACACAAGTCTTGCTATGCTCATTGCACTGATAGGCTTCTAAATGAGCATTTGTAAATTATGAAGTTGCCAACCTCGTTCAGGCGACCAAGCTTGCTCTCATTCACGTCTCTGTCCGAGGGTTTTGTTGCCGATCAAGAGATAATTCACCAACGTGTTATAATTCTAAAGAGAACAAACAAAAGAACTATGACTATAACGCATATGAAAGAAAGAAACACCAAGACGATTTCTTGATACACCAGATTAACCATTAACCCAATTCATTTCCAAAACAATGAGAATGTCATACATGCATCAAAAAAATATAAAACAATCATTCCAATTCATCAAAAAGCAAGGATTTGTTATTAACCTTTTGAACTCCTGAGCTCCTTGACTTCTGTTCCCCACCCTGGATCCCTTAGAAAATATTGAAAAGTGAAGTTTGTTTTATTTTGTTTCTGCGTTCTAAATTATTTTTCTAGTCCTAATTACAATTCAATATATTTGAATCAAAAAGACTCTTGCTCTTATTTTTGATTTATCACCAATACTCCAGATTTGTGTTCCATTCAAAAACGAAGCACTTATATCCAGACTTCCATAAATAAAATCTTCACAAGCCGTGCACCAGTGATGTCTTGCACTTTTTCAATCCTCGTCCTTTAGCCCGAAGTTCCGTTCTACCATGATTCCTTCTCTCTCACACACACATCATGTAGTCGCATGTGACTTTACATGTGATGACCATCCTTTTCAGTCGTGCTCATCCTAAACTCTGAGCCGATACAAATGCTGTTTCAGGATTGAACCATTTCCTACAAGTTCCGACAGTTCTCCATAAATAAATCGAAATGACTGCCTCTTTTGTGAACATGCCACTGTGTAAACCCATCAGTATGTATCATTTACACAGTGCACATAAGAATTATTACCAAGCGACCGCCATTTTATCGTGCGTGCATTTTCTCATGAGTAATTGTCCCCAATGATATGCATTCTATGGCCTTCACTGCTTTTGGACAAGCAAGAGGAATCTTCTTTTTTTAGCACCATCATACATAAAACATGTTCAAGGGAAGAACATAGATGACGTGATCAAAAATTATATGGGCCCACTTGCCTGCCCCCAAACTATAACAGCGCAGTCCCATGAGAGGAAAATTCCCATTCCTTTATTATTCTTCATGTTCACCTTGTGAAAAGCCTGATGTTGCTTAGTTAGTGCGCTTGATTCCTAGGGCTGAGTTTCAATCCCCGTTAGCTGCCTGAATTTAATATACACCAGAGTTCTTACTCAGCCTTCATCCTACCGAGTGTCGGCAAAATGAGACCAGTGTACTGTAAGGGAGATCATCAAGCGCAGACCGCGTGCCCAAACAATATGCCAACAGCAGCCAAACAGCCTGCAACTCATAAGAGAGACCTTGTGAGAGTCTGGAAAATTCTCTTCTGCTGCGTCATAGTAGTTCCACACCTCCGTTATCCCTTTTGTGATCATACACTTTAACCACCTGAACCTGAGCGTTAGAAGGAATTAATCCACCTGAAAGTCAGCATCGGACAACCAAATTCCCTGCTAACCCGAAAGTTCATCATAGTCGCATCAATCTCTCCTCCAGTTAAACTCAACATACACTGTAAATCCAGTCCATCCTGTGGAGTCAGCACTGTCCATCCCCATCCCATGTCCTCTGCCCAACCACGCCTCACCTCGACCACACCCCACACCAACACCTCAGTGAACTCCCCACAGGCATGTCGTCCATACCTGTCAAGGTCACTTTCCTGTTTAAAATCATTCTCCGACTCAAAGACACTCTCATTTACATCATCACATCATTCATCATCATCATCATCTATAACCTACCCACAACAGCCATCACATTCACTCATTTTGGAATATTTTCACGAGAAACCTCAAAAACGTTCGTTAATCTCGTGCTACAACTCCGCATATCATCACTTGGTTATTCACTAGATGAGTTAAACAAATGTGTGCAACGGGAAAAAAAAAACCTCCTTTTCACATCCCTCAACGAGATTCTCACACACGACGGAATTCACGTGATCGTTGACTGGTTGTTGGTTGACAAGCGTTCACAAAAAAACGATTCCGAATACACACATCTACTACTTAACTATACTCACGACACGACATGTTGCACTTGTAGATATACGACGACGGTGTGTCCAAAGACGATATCCATCGGGAGAAAAAAAACAACCTCCCTGACACTCCACTGAAGACTGGCCACAGCAACGATGACCACAATTATACAGGTGCCCATCTATGAATGACCAGCTATGATTGCTTATGTAAGATCTATCCTACATAAAACAGCTCTGCTTGCATATTATAAGAATTTATATCCATGCCGCGTTTCTCCCGAACACACGAGCCGAATCAAAAAGTTAATAAATAAAAAAAGTCCCACAATTATAAGTTCAACCTTGGCAGTACAGCGAGTGAAAAAAATGATCTTCCAATAAGAAATAAGAATTAATTGGTGCTTTATTAAAAGCAAAAACAATTAAGTATAATCCTATGAAAAATTTCCTCAAGTGTTTGTGTTTGTAAAGATAAATATATTACATATGCTTTCCTACGGATCTGAACTAACGTAGTGTCTATCACGACCACAGAAATTGGTGTTGCTCTCTATAGAAATCTGGACCAATTAAGCGACAAACCATGCTCTTTCAGGTACACAAAACCAGGAGAAATATGATGACAAGAATAGATTAACCAGCGGTCGCCCTCCCCACAACATAATAGATAACCACATGAGGTCTCTGCACTCCCCCACAGTATCAAAGCAAAACAACCTCCCGAAATCATACCACTGTCTGAAAGCTCACCCAGGAGCGAGCCCAACCGGATCACCCTCACCCCCCCCCAACAAAACAATAGGCAACGCTAGTGATGTCCCTTGTGATTCAAACGACACTCCACAATAAACCAAATCCCAATCCATATATAGGCCTCAAATCCTTTAGTATCCTTTCGTATTTTTAAATACATCTTCTCTGTCGAAGAGAATGCCCCCGTATTTGTTCCAGAACCCGAAATAAAACGGAATACAAAACAATGCAATATCTAATATCTCTCAATACCTCGACCTAATCTTAGTTTGATGACAGATCATATCTCAACAGAAAAGTAGCACCTTAACTTTTAATATAAATTAACCAAGTGAATCAATATATCCTTAACAATTAATATACACTTTAAGCTATCCTTCAATTACCAGAAAGTAAGATGATATTCGTGCAATCTCTGGACAAATTCCTGAGTATACAATGAGTCATACGAATCTAGAATCCGGAGCATGGAGCACTCACTGCTTTCAATCTAACATAAGCACAAAACCACTTTAGATATTGCATGCTCGACTGATGGTATTCCATAATACGCTTGAACGATTCTAAAAAAATGTATAAATATGAATGTAACCAAGAATTTATAAATAAAATACAAGACTTCTTGGTGTTTATCATCTCTGCCACTAAACTCAATTTTCAATCATAGCAATTCACTTCTTCGAAAATTGATAGATAAATCAATTTTTCCATAAAAATACATTTTTCATGTAAACTCTACCTAACTGGAAGCATACTCTAGCTAAACCACCTACATTTTTCCTACTACCTAAACTATAATAGATATCTACCAACATCCTCTATACAAGAACACTGCATAGAGTAAAATCGATGCACATTAATTGGTCTATCTCTTGACTGTTATAAGGAAGACCGATGTATTTTACTTCAAGAACCTATTCCAATTGAAACCATATATGCACTGTTTTAAAAGTAGTCATCACAATCTGATGATATGTGTCGACGCTACCATCTGTCTACAAGCTAATAACAACCTGAGATTCACACTTCTTATACTAGAGCTCAATCGACCCGTTGCTTTGTAGAACCCTTTTACTCTTCTAAAGTCAAATGAAGAGCTCTTACCATATAGAAACAACAGGAGCCCAACTTCCCACATTTTCACGATACCCTAGACAATAAGATATACCCTTTTCTTCGAGAAAGAGGCTATACAAACACCCAATTGATGTCACACCACACTTAGTTAATCACTATTATAACGTCCTTCATCTTATTTAACAGAACAAAACAATTAAATCTATATTGCCGCCATAACTATAATTCACATTTCACTGAATGTGTGAATAATGTACATGCCACTATACCATAAGACAAAAAAATTTCAATGGAAAAATTGATAGTAAATTTCAAAGGACATTTGTTATTTTGCAATGAAAACACAGTTAATACTTTCCTGTTACTTCATCATCTTCACTTTAAAACATATTAAAACCCCCAACATCATACACAGGTTTTGCTTACGTTAGCACCTTCCGCTCTCGGACAATCTGGTCAACTCTGTGACTCAGTCCCACTTTGAACACACTTTAGAGCATGGTTGATGTCAAAACAGCAGCGATGAGAAAAGAACAAAAAAGACTATCCACTTTTACTGGTTGGAAAAACGGTCTCCAAGCGTTAAACACAGACTCAAAGGTTGCACAAGTTTGAGGTCTAAGTTGGCCTTAATAGCACCTCTGGCCCATTTGTGCCAAAATGTGCTTTGCTATGATGGCGGTGTTATCCCAGCTTTCTGGAGCAATGACATTGTAGTAAAATAACAGGCTTTCAAGCAAGCCTCCTTTCAACAAAAAATAATAGACACCGAAGAACAATATTTATTTACAAACACTTTGTTCCTCCAACATCAGAACTCAAGAAGGAAACTTTTATTTCCGCGTTGAACAAGGGAGCACACTTGTTTCAAAGAAGAAAGAAATCTTTATTCAAAGACATTCTGTTAGCTTTCCAACCTATGGTCGACAGGTGTTAAATGGTTTAATTTGTGTGTCTACGAGATCTGCAAAAGTCTCCATCCAAAACAATTTCTTAAAAGGTAAATATTGTATTCTTTTTTGATTAATAATTTTTTCTGGTATACTTGACGATGCTCGTATGAAGCTAAAAGCATGGTTGATTGTTGATGCATGGTTGATGTCTAAAACATGATGCATGTTGATGTCTGAATTAATAACAAATTAGTCGGCCCGTAAAAAAAAAACACAATAAAAAAAAATAAATAATAAATAAAATAATAAACCACACAGGCCGTTCTTCGCTTTCACGTCCCATACGTGCTGACCCGAAGTCATATATTCGCAGTACGATATTCGCAATTATTTAATACCCAATATTCAATTAGCGCCAAGTTATTTTTACCCTTTCGCAATGTCTTTGCAAGAAAAAACAAAAAGAGAAGAGAGAGAGAGAGTATAAATTTACTCCTGTTCGAGCATTACCCAGGCACTCTGGTGTTCCCGAAATTTATACACCGTCTAATTATGAAAACGATTCTAACTTGGGCCATTTGTTATCTAATAAATGGCATAAGATAATCGAGAAATATAGAAACCACATCATCACTCTCCGGAAGCCCTACTTTTTAACCCGTAATGGGAACGCTGGCTACGTTCCCTTCCCCATCGCCACCCCACTCAAACAACGTTCTTGCATTGTTTGGTAAATAAATCCATAACTGGAAGCACTGTCCGATAATATCAAACCTGAAAAGCACCCTCAGTCCCAGCAAATACCTGGCAAGTTTCACATTAGATCTGACCCAAGTTGCCAAACAGCGTTCACACACAGACACACAGACACACAGAGATTGCTAATTTATAGATAGATAAATTGATGTCTTTTTAAACCAATTAATAACAGTAATGATTCTTCTTTTTAAACAATTTAATAAAGGTTTAATTGATCTCTTTTAAACAATTAATAACAGCTGAAATTATTCTCTCTTTAACAATTAATAACAGTGAAATTATCTCTCTTTTTAAACAATTAACAACAGTGAAATTGAGCTCTTTTTTTTTAAACAATTTAATAAAGGTTAAATGACTCTCTTTGAACAATTAATATCAGGTGAAATTTATCTCTCTTTTTAAACATATAATACAGTGAAATTGATCTCTCTTAAACAATATAATAACAGTAAATGACTCTTTTTAAAAAATTAATAACAATAAATCGATCTTCTCTTTCAACAATTAACAACAGGTGAAATTGATCTCTCCTGTAAACAATTTAATAAACAGATAAATTATCTCCTTTTTAAACAATTCAATAACATGAAATATCTCCCCCTTTAAACCAAATTGCATAACAGTGAAAACTGATTGTTTTTAAAACAATTAATACAAATAAATTAATATCCCTTTTTAAAACCAATTTCAAACAGTGAAAGATCTTCTTTGAACATTAATAACAGTGAAATTGACTCTCTCTTTAAACAATTTAATAACATGATAATCTCTCTTCTTAAAAGCACTTAATAACAGTGAAATGATCTCTCTTTTAAAACAATTAATAACAGGTTAAATAGATCTTCTTTAAACAATTTAAGTATCAGCGGAAACTATATTCTATTTAAACAATAATATCAATG
>CM068963.1:849754-861147 GCA_035128595.1 Eptatretus atami
GTTATTAAATTGTTCAAAAAGAAAGATCAATTTCACCTGTTATGAAATTGTTTAAAAAGGGATATTAATTTCATTTGTTATTAAATTGTTTTAAAAAAACAAATCAGTTTCACCTGTTATGAAATTGTTTAAAAGGGGGAGATCAATTTCATGTTATTGAATTGTTTGTTTAAAAAGTGAGATCAATTCATCGTTTATTAAATGTTTAAAAGGAGAGATCATTTCACCTGTTGTTAATTGTTGAAAAGAGAGATTCGATTTATCTGTTATTAATTATTTTAAAAAAAGAGATCATTTCACCGCTTATAATGTTAAAAGAAGGGAGCATTTCAGCCTGTCATATAAATGTTTAAAAAGAGAGATAAATTTCATGCCTGATTTAATTGTTTCAAAAAGAAGATCATTACCTGTATTAAATGTAAAAAGACTCAAATTCACGTTATAAATTAAAAAGAGGCTACAATTCACCTGTTATTCAAATTGTTTAAATAAGAGAATCAATTTCACCTGTTATTAAGTTAAGAATCAATTTCACTGTTTAATTTAAAAAGATACAATTAAACCGTTATAAAGTTGTTAAAAAGAAATCATTTGCAACCTGTTATTAAATTGTTAAAAGAATCAATTTCATCTACTATAATTCCAGGCAATCTCGTGGTCTGTGGTCTGTTGGAACCACGCTTCCGACAAGCCTCTGGTCGATAATATGAAACTTGCCAGGTAATGTGCTGGCGAGCCTGATATGTGGCCTTTTCAAGGTTTATTTAATCGACAAGTGCGTTCCAAAGGTTATGGCCATTGATTATTTACAAACAGCTAATATGATATGTTGGTGCTGGCCATGGGGATGAACTCTAGCCCGGGTTCCCCATTCGGTACAACGTCAGGGCTCGGAGAGTGATGCACTTCGTGTATCTAATAATTCTCGATTTCTTACGCGGGCATTTATAGAATAAACACAAAGGCCCAATATATCGTTTTCATATTAGACGTGTAGTAAAATTTCGGGAAACACCAAGAGGCTGGTATGCCCGAACCAGGAAGTAAATTTTCTCTCTCTCTTGCTCGTTCTCTTTTGTTTTTCCTTGCCACGACATTGGCGAAAAGAGTAAAAATCTTGGCGCTATGTGAATAATGGGTATTAAAAAAGATGGCGAATAACTCGAACTGCGAATAATGATCGAACTCCGGTCACGCACGTATGCACGAGAGCGAAGAAACGGCCTGTGTGGTTTATTTATTTATATTGATTATTTTTTTTATTGTGTTTTTTTTTAACGGGCAGCTACAATGTTATTAAATTAGACATCAACCTCATTGCATCATGTCTTACCTCAACCATGCATCAACATCAACGCATGTTTTAGCGCTCATAACGAGCATCGTCAAGTATACAAAATTGATTACAAAAAAGAATAGCAAATTTACGCTTTTTAAAAATTGTTTGATGGAGACTTTTGCAAGATCTCTGAGAAGACACCTACAAATTTAAACAACCATTAACGCACCATGTCGACTAAGGTGGAGTAACGAGAATGCCTTTGAATAAAATGTTCTTTCCTTCTTGAAACAATGTTTGGGTTTGGCCTTGTTCAGATCCGGAACATAAAAGGTTCCTTTTGATTAATGTTGAGAAGCTAAACGTTTGTAAATAAATATTTGTCCCTTCGTGTTTATTATTTTTGTTGAAAGGAGGCTGCTTGAAAGCCTGTTATTTACACAAGTCCTACCATCCAAGAAGCTGGGATCGCACGAGCATCACAAAGAGCCACAGCCCTTTGGCACAAAATGGGCCAAGTAGGTGGGCTATATAAGGACGCAACTTAGACGCACTAACCTGTGGGCAAACCTTTGAGTCTGTGGTTTGAACGCTTGGAGACCGTTTTTATGCCAACCAAGTAAAGATGGAAAGTCTTTGTTTTTGTCTTTTTCACCTCGCCTGCTGTTTTGAGCACATCAACCATGACTCTAAAAGTGTGTTCATACAGTGGATACTCCAACAGATGCGACAGATGTCCGACGAGGCGCACAGGCGCATTGCTCAAAGTAAGCAAAACTCTGTGGTATGATGTTGGGTGTTTTAATGAAGTTTTATAAAGTGAAAGAGATAAAGAACGCAAGAAAGTAATACTGTGTTTCATGCAAAAATAACGAATGTCCTTGAACATTGTACTATCATTTCCAATGAAAAATCTGCATGGTTAAGGTTAGAATACAAAGTTCGAGAAAGAAGGAAATGGGAAGGACACAAGTAGAGATAAGGTAAAGTGGTGTTGTTCTGCTAAATCAAAGGGAGCTATTTCAGTGAAACTAAATTGTGACACTATATTGCGTGTCATCCTACTATTTCGAATGTATTTGTATAAATCAGTGAAGAGTTTCAACTACGCACTTAAATCAAAGTGTGACATCAATGTATCCAAATATGCAGCTGATAAGGAGTTGGTTCATGAGCTTAAACTGAATCAAAGGCTCAACACTCTTGTTCCAAAAGTTGCTCAGGGTTGGGTTTTTGATCTTTGTAGACATTAAGAGACACTATCAAGTCTGGAAGAATAGCCTCCTAAAACAGGCCAAAATAGTTCATGAGGTTTTCGAAGACAAAACACTCCCATAAACCAGTCAAGAGACTGCAATCGTGGCCTCGATCACCTCATCATCTCTTTAAAAGATGGACGATTAACATTTTTAGGAATCGGAAAATAAAGTTGCAAGTTGTTACAGAGGTGAGTTGCAAATGCATTATCTCTTTGGAATCCAATATGATATGAAAGAGTATTATGGGATGGGCAAGGGAAGATACAACAGAATGCTAAATGTTTTTATAAAATAAATTTCTGCTTCATACATTTTTGAATGACATTGATAAAAGTTGCAGCAATAATACATTGTCTCATGAGAAGAAGCAGGAATCATCCAGATTAGATTTATGTTTGTCCAAAGGAATTTTCCAAAGATAATCAAAATAATCTTATAACATTTCTTCACATAATGATATTAAGTGATTAATGAAGATATATTAACTGGTTAAAAAATTAAATGCATCTTCTGGAAGAATATCACTCTTCATCATCCAATCTAATTTAAAGAATTGTTTGCTTTTTGTGTTATTTTCACATTATACGTCACTCTCTTGAGGATTAAAAGTAATGAATAAAAGAATATTTATATTGGGAAATGTTGTGAAGTCGATTGAAACGCACAAGGGACTACCCAGCGGCGGCCTATTGTTGGTGGGGGGGGGAGGGACCCGGTACTTGCCTGCCTGGTGAGCTTCACAGTGGTAATTTCGGATGTATCGGACATGAAAATTGCGATGATTACGACCTCAATGGTGGTCTTACCTTTTGTCTGTGGGACTGCGACCGCACTGGCTAACCCCAATCCCAAATATACAACTTTCTCCCTGGCCATTTGTAGCCTGAAAACAGAGGCAATTGGTGTGTCGCTTAAAAGCCTTGGTCAGATTCTAAAAGACCCACACCCAAAATGTGGGGCTCGGTGCAGGCGTATCAGCCGTAAAGAAGTAATGTTACAAACACACACACACAAACAACAAACACTTGAAAATATTCATAAGATTATATAAAGTTTGGCTTAAAAACCGCACAAATATAATTCTTAGCACTTTTGAAATCTGTCATCTCGAACCTGGCCATTTTAAATTTGGCTTTTTTTTATTTATTAACGCTTTTGAAGACATCTGCGCCGGGAAACTGGCCACTCATTAAACGCTTCTATAAATCGCGAGGCGGCGTTTTGAATCAGGCGAGCAACTTACTAGGACAAATAGCGCTCCATTGAATAATGCACCTGATCTTCGGTCACACGTTGCCGTGGACAGCTCAGGATGCAAGGAGGTTTTTTCCCTGCACCATTGCTTTGTTACACACCAGGCATCATGTCCCATCCTGCGTGAACAGCGTCGTGTCATGAGCTCGTTCAAAGGTGTGTGTGAAGGGAAGTTTTTCTGTGCAGGCACCGCTTTGTTCACACACACATCGACAGTCAACCATCAGCAGTGAATTCGTCGTGTCGTGAGAATCTCGTTCGGGGATGTGAAAAGGAGGTTTTTTTTCCGCGTGTCCACACTTTTACACATCCCACGCTAGTGAATACACCAGAAGTGAATGATATGGCGGAAGTTGTAGCACGAGATTCACGAAACTGATTTTTGAATTGGGAGGTTTCTCGTGAAATAATCATGCCAAAATGAGTCAAATGTATGGTCGTTGATGAGGTGTAAGATGATGATGAATAAAAGAGATGAGATGATGATTAAATGAGAGTGATTTGAGTCGAGATGTATCTTTCAAACGGAAGTGAAACTACAAGTACTGACGACAATGCTGTGGGAGTTCACAGGGTGTGTGTGGGTGTGGTCGAGGGTCGAGGGGCGTGGTGGGGCAGAGGAACATTGGGAGGGATGGACCAAGTGGCTGAAACTCCCCCAGATGACTGGGAATTAGCAGTGTCAATTTGAAGTACACTGGAAGAGATGATGCCGCAGGAGCTATCGATAACCTTGCGTTTACAAGGGATGAGTTGTCCGATGACTAGACAAATCCTCAGGATCGGAAATTCACTTCTACACCTCAGTTCAGGTGTTAAGTGTTGATCACCACAAGGGATAAGGAGGTGTGAACTACTATGACCAACAGAAGAGATTCCCAAGACTCTCACAAGGTCTCTCTCTATCGTGAGCAGCTGTGGCTTGCTGGTTGGCATCATTGTTGGAACGCGGTCTGCGCTGATGGCAGTCTCCCCCTTACCAGACACTGGTAAACTTCATCTTGCACCTCGTAGGAATGACAGGCTGAGTAACCTCCTCGTGGTATATAATTCAGGCAGCTAAGGTGGAGAACTCAGGCACCCTAGGATCCGCAAGCCGCCACCTAACCTAAGCCATAAAAAAAAATAACCAACACAGCTTTCTCAACAAGGTGAAACAATGAAAATCAAAAAAGGGTAATGGGAATTTCCTCTTCAATTGGGACTGCAGCTGTTAAGTTGGCAGACAAGTGGCCCATATATTTGTCACGTCAATCTATCTCTCCCCCCTGAACATTTCAATATATGATGGTCTAAAAGAAAAGATTCCTCTTGCTTGTCCAAAAGCAAGTTGAGCCCATAAAGCATATATTGGTGGACCAATTACAATTACTCAATTGGCAGAAATGCCACCGCACGATAAATGCCAGTCGCTTGGTAATAAAATCTTCATGTGCACGTGACAATGGGCCATACTACTGATGGGTTTCACAAAGTGGCATGCTCCACCAACAAGAAAGAGCAGCAATTTCGCCATTTATTTATGGAGAAACTGTCAGGAACTTGTAGGAAATGTTCAAATCCACTGAAACAGCATTTGTATCGACTAGCTCCAGCATTTCGGATGAGCGACGACTGGAAACAGGATGCTCTCATCATGTAGAAAAGGCCCACAGCGACTACCAACATCGAGTGTTTGTGTGCAGGAGAAGGCATGCATGGGCATAAGAAAAAGAACTCCGGTGCAAAGGACGAGGACCTGAAAACACGCTGCAATGACAATATCATGGGGCAACGGACTGTGAAGAAGTCTTATTTATCGGAAAGTTCGGATTAACGCTCGTTTGAATGGAACCACAAAACTGGAGTATGGTATGAACTCAAAAAATAAGAAAGCAAGAGCAGTCTTTGATTCAAAATATCATTAATTGTAATACAGATTTTCGTAAAAATATTTTAAACGGCAGAAACAAAAATAAAACAAACTTCAAGCTTTGTCAATCATTTTTCTAAAGGGATCCC
Source organism: Eptatretus atami (assembly GCA_035128595.1). Classification (NCBI taxonomy): domain Eukaryota; kingdom Metazoa; phylum Chordata; class Myxini; order Myxiniformes; family Myxinidae; genus Eptatretus; species Eptatretus atami. Next base: position 855,548 of record CM068963.1, read on the forward strand.
AGGGTGGGAACAGAAAGCCAAGGAGCTCCAAGGGTTCACAAGTAACACACAATCCTTTGCTTTGAATGAATGAATGAATTGTTTAAATATTTTTTTGAGTTGAATTGTTGAACCATTCCCAGTTTTGAATGAATTGAGGTTCAATGAGTCTCAAATCTGGACCTGTAATCAATAAACGTTTTGTGTCATTTCTCTTTCATATGGCAGGCTCATAGTCATGTTCTTTTGTTGTTCTCTAATTATAAACACTTTGTACATTTATCCTCTTGACGAACAAAACTCGCTTCGGACATAGACGTGAATGGGACGAGCAGGAAAGCTGGTCGACCTCCGAAAAGGTTTGGCAACTTCATAATTTACAAAAATCTACATTTAACGAAGCCTATCATGGCAATGAGGGGCATGAAAAAGAACCTTGTGCTGAAGTTTGAACTTTCTCGTTGACAATATTCTTAGCCCGGCTCCTTTAAATAAATAAACATTGGGAAGGTAATGATGAAACTGTATAAGATCAAATATTTATGACAGTGTTAGGATTGAAGTGAAACAATCTGAGAAATTCGAAGGAAATATTCAACATATTAGTTTAAGCGTTCACCCACACATTTGCTCCTGCAAATTCCGACAGTGGGCAGAGGTTTTCGAGTTTAATTGTCTGGAATCATGAAGGTTCTCGAAGGTCCATCATGAACCATCTTTTGTGTTTGAGTACATCATCGCCAGCCAGAAATAAAAGTAGAGATGGACAAGAGTGAAAGGGAATAATAGACTTCCTCAGAATGAACCATTTGAGAGAGATCTGGAGACTGAACAGTGAATACCTGTATGTTGATCATGTTAAACTAATGGATATTTAGTAATCTAGCTAATTTTAATTCTTAGCACCCTTTTCTCAGGGCGGCAAAATGGTTCCTGCAGGTGTGTCAGACTCACCTCAAAGCTATCTCGTCTGGGTTTGAATGCTACACCGACTATCATTTGCAGAGGGTGGTGCTTCAGCAGACAGGGTTTGTGTTTTGGTGTGTGTGTGTGTGTGTGTTTTGGTTGTGGGGGTGTGTGTGTGTTGTGTGTGTGGTGGTGCTTGTGGTGCTGCTGTGCCGCAATGCGCTTGCGGATGTTGAACTGGACGCCCATCTTCCAGAATTAGTTTGGACATTATGATCCCAACGGGTGTATTCGGTGAAGAGTTGCGAGCTATATCCGCACCTCGCCAAATCCAAATTCCTGTCCCTGACTGCCCTGTTCACAGTGGTGACCGTCGAATTGATTGTAAACCATGAGCCATGTAAGACTACTTCGGGCAAGCACCGACAGCTCTGTTTAAAAGCAGTTCATGACTTGAATCTTGCATTACTCAGGCATTTTTAATTAACTTTGTTTGTTATGTCTGTTTTCAGAATGCCTCGTGAGGATTCTAAGTCTTACTCACGTGTTGTGCTTGTGACCTTTTTGTTTTCACAGCCTACACTTTTCATCGAAAACTTTTCTGAAACTTGGTCATATTGTAAAAATACCCTGGCGCAGACAGTAACCATCTCCGATTTAAAAAATTCCTCGAGAAAATAAAGATTTATGAGTCAAAATATCTCCGCCAATGAAATCGCCGCCGAAAAAATAAATATCTCGAAACTAGGCCAAGTTTTTGAATTTCTGTTTGCGGAACGAACAGGGGCATTAGGCAAGATAAATTACTGCACATTGATACATCACATGAGCGTCTATATATCCAATTGATACATCATTCCTATTTTTTGACTTTTTTTGGTTCAGTCACACCCCAGATTTTCATCGGATCTTACGTAAACTAGAACCATGTATATGGCAGAAAGCCCACGCACAGAAGTAACCATCTCTCCGATTTGGAATTCTTCCTAGAAAAAAATTGACGTCATAATATCATCGCCGCTATATGAACATCGCGCTATAGCATTAACTCCGAAACTAGCCAAGGCTGTTGAATTTGTTTGCGGGAAATCAAAACGTGGCAAGCACAGGATAATTTACTTATGCAAACGCTGATAGCCATTCACAGACGGTCATATCGTTTTTAATGACGTCATCATAAGAAGAACGAGATCTTAGCTCATCGACTTGTTCATTGTAATCTTCACAATTGTGGACTTTATGATTATTGATATTTATCTCATGTTTTTTGAAAGGGAATGTTCATGAACCAAGTATCATGGAATTCAATCAAAGAACTTTTACATTGAAATCCAACTTCCCGACAACGCAGCGTTTTACTGGAAGCTTATAACTGAGGCATCTCCCAGGAGTTCCCTGAAATCACCTACAACACATTAAGAGTAAGCAATGATGAAAGATCCTCGGAGGAGAGTGTTTGCGTTCATCTACCGTAACGCTCATCGAATCATCTGAAAAGATTATATATATAAGGGTGTGAATCAATTTTATCCTATTTTACATCCACACCATGACATTTGTTGTACCAAGAATTGAGAATGACTCATAAAAAGTGAATTTTAACATTTCTTTCTTAAAGTCCATAATATGTTAATAAAAATGGGGATTTTTCACTGATAACTCCATATCCCACGAACGTCCATGGACACTTTCTACACATCCTTGCTCGCTGGATTCTCATCAAAACATCTTTCCTTTTTTCCTGGCACGCATTTAATCAGGGGATCTACAACTTATGATCATGCGATTTGTGATAAGAGAAGATAACCTTTCATAAACTTGAAGATAAACAGAATAACACAACTTGAAATCTGAATTGGAATTGAACATTTTTTGATGGACAATGTCTCTTAATTCTATTTGTTCTCAGCGTCACAACCGCACATTATTGTGGCCAATTATAAAATAATAGCAAATCACTTAAAAACCAAACAGGTTCCCAGGTCAGATCAGACCATTCCAAAATTCTGAATAGCGTAATCATCCCTTCTGTTTAAATCGACAGAAATCCCTTCGCAAGGAACAGTTCGCATCAGGCTGGAGAAAGCTGATGGTAAGTTGCTGATCAAAAGAGGAAAGGGAATGAACAAGGCAATAAAGCATGGTGTCAACTTGAGTTGTGTGGCAGGCAAGTTCATGGGCAACATACTGACGGATGTCTGTGGTTGAACACATTGGAGAACATAACGCTCTGTTCAGCGGGACACCACCACTCAAGCTGTGAGTCATACATTGTGGACACAGAATCGCAAATGTTGAAGTAACGTCACAAATAAACACAACTCTACCGCCGTAATTAATATAACATCAACATCGGGCAGAGACGAGAGCAGACATAGGTAGGAGGCAACACATCGTGTATGAAAAAGATCAAAACCCCCAAATATGCCCCCACCTCAAAGGCAGAGGAAGAAGAAGATCAATAGTGTTTTCAAGTGTTGAGAATGATGAAGCCAGAACCAAGTTGATAGATCACTGAGGGAATATTCCTTCAACAGAACCGAGCAGAGAAACAAATACGAGGAACTGGTTCATTCATGAAATTCAGCGGGAATTTACCGGAAGTAAGATAAAAGAAAAAACATTCGGTTAAAGACAATTACAGCAGTGGAACATGTCCAGCACATTCAAAATGGTTATGCAGTGTAGCGGTGAACCAACTTCAGTTCAAAACAGAGTAATACTTGGAACATGACCCCGGGAAGTATGACCACAGATGCCACGTGACGACAAATTATAAACTTCAATGTTGCATGGAAGAACAATCAGATGAGCTGGAAATCCTGGAACAAGTGATGGGTGTGAGTGTGTGTATGTTGTGTGTGTGTGTGATTTTTTGTAACTCCTCCGTGGAAGTCTGAGACCATGTATTAAAGAAGTTTTCAATTTCCTGAGGAATCACTCCCTGAAAGGGTCTCTGTTTTTGCGGCATATGTGTCAGGGTCGACCCAAACATATAAAAGTTGAAAATACCTTGATGTAAGAAATGTGAGCAGGAAGTTTGTATTACATGTTGTAGGCACGATTCAATGTAAGGTTTTTAACTGGTTTTGTTTGTTTGGCAGATCGGGGAGACTTGGTGGAGATGAAATATGATTCCACGAAAAGGGTCCAAAATCAAGAGATTATAATATCTTTATCATCGCAGAGTCATTCCTCGTGAGGTTTCACGCAAATAAACCTAGTAGTATTAAACTTTTCAACATTTTAACTTTAGCCAATGCTCTTCTAATGGTACAACAATATTTCTAATATTTCATTAATGTTTCATGTACAGATTTGGAATGTGATTTAATTATTGGCGTGATATGTTCATCACGAGTTTAGTTTGATTGTTCCATAACACGCGCCCAATTGGTCCAGGGCCTTGTGTATTCCGTGGGATTTATGATAAATCTAATGTTTATGTATTGAAATGTGTTGATATGTTATGGAACATTGGAAGGGCAAGTCGGGTTCGCATGTTTTTAACGAGTTCAATAATACATTATAGTCCAAGAATGAGGAACCGTATAATCGGTGTCTCGCTCTTCCACATTGTCTGTGATGTTTTGAGATGCAAGTGTTTGGACCAGCCTCGGTTCATTGTCGCTTTTGTGTGTTTGAGCTTCCCCAAGATGCGTCATCACTTAGACTTGTCCAGGCATAGACTTGAAGGGAGCCATCTGAATGACTAAATAAGAGATCTTGGAATGGAAGCTAGGAGCTCAGCAGCATGACAAGCAGCGACTTGGAATCAACATCTGGGTGTGTCATGGCATGATGCAGATCGAGCGAACAGTGATAGGTTCTCCTTGAGGGCTCAAACATGAGTGGCAAACTTGAGATTTTTTTTCTTGAAAGCAGATTTCCATTCCAACGTATTATAGAATTGAGCGTATTCTTGGTTGATGTCTTATGGCTAGAGTGGTGAGCTTGGGATTCGCGAGGGTCCTGAGTTCAGCATTCCGGCTTAGCTGTTGAATTAAGACAGGTGGGGTTGACTCAGCGTGTCATCCTTACTGAGGTTGGCAAAAAATGAGCCTTCTTCTTTTCCGAGGACGAGTGGTTTACCAACGATGTGCTTTGTTAGGCAAAATCCTCATAGGGCACTTGTGGCTTTCCAAAGACAAATCCACAAAATGGTATTAAAACAGGGTGTGCATCTGGTGTTAGCTCCTTTGGTCGAAATTAATGGGTAAAGGGCAAACCAATGAGTTAACATTCCATCCATTACGCATCCATACGCATTGGAACCTAGACTCTGTGCAGAGTGTTGGTGCTCCAGAAGGCAGTCCTCCTTGGCTATTGGCACAATCTGACAGTCACCACTCTGACAAAGGATACCAGAAAACTGGGGGCACTTCATTTTGCCCGACGGCTCAGAAGGATACAGGCAGAGCAACCCACCTGGTATTAATTCATCAAGGCCAAGACAGATTGAACTCAGCGATCTGGATCCCAAGCCAATCACCCTCACCATTGAGCCAGACACGCAGGCATAATAACATTGTCAACATCTTATATCTTCAAGGTGTATTTTAATGAACCTAAACACCATTTTCATTCATGCCAGCTCCTTGGAGTTCCCTTCGTGTGCTAGGCAAAGTTAGGGCCCCGAGTTTTTCATAGTTTTGGAGTATCGAGGAAGACGGACGACGGATGGATGGCCTGACACACAGCAGCACAATTTGTGA
>CM068963.1:894183-915574 GCA_035128595.1 Eptatretus atami
ATTGTTGGTAGTCGCATGTGGAGCCTTTTCTACATCATGGTGAGCATCCCGTTTCAGTCGTCGCTCGTCCTGAAACTGCTGAGCTTCGATTACCAAATGCTGTTTCAGTGGATTGAACATCTCCTACAAGTTCCTGACAGTCATCTTTCAGTTTTCTCGACCGGAACTATTTGGCAATCGTCCTACCTATGGAATGGATAATCGAGTTCAATTCCTCGTAGTGCAGTTATCTCTCGGACTCACTTTCGCATTAAAGGCGCTGGAATCCTTACAGGGTGGCTGTAGGTAGACTGGTCTAGAAGCTGGCATTTGGTACAACATCATGAACTGAGGGGTCTGGTGTGGATTTGTGCTGGATCCCTGCCTCATGTGGGTCATCGGGGGGATGAGCCAGTGACCTTGCGGCAAAGCAGGCCTCAAGAATGGACATGCCACCCAAATCCCTTGGACGCTTCAGAAATCATTAGTCTTGGTCAAGGACCGTATTGTGGAAAATGGCAAGGGTCGTGGGATCCTGCACAAAGGGAGATTTTTTCAAACAAGTGCAGTCGAGGTGGTCCGCTTGTTAAGCTCCCCAGGCTCTCCCGGAGGACCAGGTAGTGCTTTGTGGAATAAGACTCTGGGACTGGTCGCTTAAATAACAACCTCCATCGAATTGGAGTCACCCAACGGGGTTCCTGTGATGTGTGCAGAAAACCTGAAGAATTTAAAACCACTTATTTCTAAATGCCCTCTCTGGTGGGGAATCGAGGCAGCGTCTCGTGCGTGTATAAGAGTTATGGGGATAAGGGGGTAGGACTGCGGGTGAGCGCGGCGATGACTGGAACACCCTCAACACTGTAAGGCGGTATTAAAATTCCTGAAGGAAATGTGGGAGACCCATTTAAAATGTATCTGCCTTTGAAGGCTATGGCCTGTAGGCGATTTGATGCAGATTCTGGTGCGTGCTGGATAGAGACTCGCATGGCTCTGACAGCGCCATTAAACCCTCAACAACAAAACAACAACAAAAAAGCCTTCGAGTCAGTCGGTGAGCCGTGAGTCTGGAGGGGTCCGGAGAGCCGAGCGTCAAGCAAGGGGCAGTCTGCGGCGTCTGGAGGATCGAAGAGGCGGAAAACACCAGGAGGGCTACGTGAAGACCACAGCCGGAGAGAGCTTGCCGCGCCAAGGCAGTGGTGATCGGACCTCGGCGCGATTCGCTGCATACGTGAGGGACGGACGGACGGGTCTAAGAGGGCATCAACCTTATCGACCATCAACCTTATCGAGCATCAAACGCCTGACGAGGCATCAATCTCTTGTCGAGCATCAGCGCTGAGAGAGCGTGATAGACGCCGTTCGTTCCTCTCAAACCGGTGCCGGCCGGGCCCGGATCACCTCCCTGGCAAGGCCGCAATCAGGCGCGACTGTCCCTATGTGGCCGTGGGAGAAGGCGTCACCGACCTGCCGATCGTTGCAAGGCCCGAGATCAGCGCGGCTGTCCTAGTGCGTGGGGAGAAAGGCGTCACGACCTGCCCATCGTTGCAAGCCCGAGATAGGCGCGGCTACGCTACGCTGCGTGGGGACGAGACGTCGCGACCTGCCATCGTCCGCACCACGAGGGTACGGGTAAGCCCGCATCGGTCTCGTGAGCCCGTTCGGTCAAACAAGGCTCACGAACTATAAAGGTCCACGGACGCCTGTCTGCCACTCTCGTCTTTTGGGAGTGCCATTCCTTTGCTTTTGGAATGAAATCGTGGCGCCGTGTCCTGTGAAGTACGACTGTATAAATGACTGTGCATGTTGATCCTTGCTCGTATTCGGTGGTAAATTGCTTTTGCTTCCTTTCTTGTATTTATTGCATTCATACTGCCTGGTTGTACATACGTGCATACTTGCCTTGCTTGTGATGTGTGTGTAAATAATAAATGTCTTGTGTGAAAATGTAGCCCGTTCGTTGCGTCCATTCCCCATTGAAAGGCCCATCTTGCATCGTGGAATAATTAGTTGGTTTTAAACAACCCGGGTAAGAGAATCGGATCCGTCGAGGTCGGCGATAATACCCTCGGTTTCGCTATAAAACAGAACTGACCGCTTTAAGCGGTTCGTGTCCTAAGCCGACCAAGCGGCGCGGTCAGGCCCTCGGTAGGTTACCCCACGGGTACTTGTATTCGATATTCGCGAGTGACCCTATTTTCCGCGCGGGTAGATGACGGACTGGCTGTGGTGAGGTTAAACCCCCACCCGTGATGGTTCCTGGCGATGTTCCAGGAGGGTCACGACTGAATTGTCCGATCCGGTGGGCACGCGGTTGCGATTAAGTTACGTCGGCCGAATCGCAACGCGGCGGGCCGCAATTCGTAACAATATATATATTATGTATGTTTTTTTTATTTTTTTTTTTAAATGATGAGGTGAAGAAAGTTTTGAATAAAAGTCCATAAGTATGGATATACCTTTACGATCGTGGAATTGCAAGTGTGGATAAGCCAGAGAAGATAGGAAGAGAAAGTGGGTAGAGGAAGGTCACGTTGTTACGGGAGGTAAAAGGTGAGAAGATAGATGATAATATAATATTATATATTTTTTTTTTATTGTAAGACATGAAACAGAGTATAGTTGGGAAAGAATTGGAAAAAAGGTGCAGGGATTGTGTGAAAATAAAAACTGAAAGTAATATGAAAAGGGAATTCCCAGGAAGTGCAATGAAGGAAAATTGTGTGTTTTGGGAATGTAAACACTCCTTTTTGAAGATAAATTAATGGCTTACCTCAATTGAAAGACTAAATCCTTGTCCAAGGCCCCAATTACGCCTCACAGTGGTCTCAATCGTCCCTATTCAAACATCTTGCCTTGGAAAACATCGATCTACTCTCATGGAGTAAATTAAAGTATACTAATTAAATATTATATCTGATTTGAAGAATCGTGATCTTGTGGACTAAAATAAAAGTGTCAAAATCTGGAGTGAAATGTTGAAAAATTTATACATAATTAAATGAATTTTTTATAAATAATGTGTATTTATTGAAACGAAACATGAAACTTAACTTTTTCTACTTTCAGATGAGTTAATTGAGTGCTAGAAAATAATTAAGGAAGTGTGCAGAAAGTGTAACTTCAATTGGAGCTCAGATCCATGCTATCGAATGCAACTTCAGGTGCAACTCCCAGTCCTTTGTTTCACAATTACGTAGAAAGTTTGCTTTCTAACCCGTGTTTTTGTGTGATCATCTCTCATGACAAAATATAACAAAAAATATTGTTTACGTTTTGGAGGTGGGGTGGGGGGGGGGGGGGGGGTGTATTCAAGGTAGCGAGGAATGCGTAGTTTGGAAGTATTGTTTGTTCGAATGCCGGTAAGCATCTGATGTATGACGGAGGGATTGAAGAATATGCTAATTTGTCTTGTAAATGTGCATTTCTGAAAGGAGAAAGTATTTAATCAATCAAGTAATTAGCGGAAAAGGGATTGGGGTCAGTTGTTTTTTAAGTTTTTCCTTTTGATATAACATGAAAGTCTATGGGAGAGAGTTGCAGTGTCCTGAGAGGGAGGGACGCACCCGCACAACTCTGTGAGTAGCAAGAAAAGGCTGAAAGAAAGTCAATGAGAGAGCCTGGAAGCTTCAAGAAGGCCAGAAAGCTGAGAGATGGCCAATGGGGAGCCTGGATGCTGAAGAAAAGAAGAACCGGGCTACGCCAGAGGGCTGACTCGGACCTGGGGATGATCAAGCAGGGACCGTGTACTTCAGTGGAGTTTCTCAATCAAATCATTCCTGTGGTTTACTGGGTGCTTCAGGATTGGAAAGAAAGGATAGAGGAGAGAGGAGAAAGTTGGTGGATTGTCCTTTGTTGGTGGTGGTGGCATCAAAAAGTTATGGTTGGAGTTTGAATCATGGTTGGATCGATGGAGCTACGTGCGACATCTTTGCTTTGGTTAAAGAGGAGCCCCCGGCGCAAAGCGGGGCCCCCGCGCGCGCGCCCCCCCGCGTGGAGCATGAGCCAAGAGGGTCAATCCTCGAGCTGGTTCATTTGCCGCCTCGTCCTTCAACTTCCTCCTCGAACCAAATGGTGGCTGGGTCTGTGTAAAGACAGGAGACATAGAAAGATTCACTTTGTGTGTGTGTGTCCTCCATAATCCAAAACCATGAAATCCTCACAGCCTGAACTTGCATGCTACTAAGGCGACTCCAAGGAATCAAAGTGAAAATTGGGTGTTAGGGTTCATTAAAACACCCCTTTTGATGGTATAATTTACGGCTTATTTCATTAAATTTCTTTGATCAGGTGACGTACTGGGCCACCTCATTTTTTTTTATGGGGTCTTAAGGTGATTCCGTTACCTCACGAGGGTCGAGCCACCTTGTTTTTTGGCCTTCTCAACCATCCCTTGAATCTTGGGAAACAGGTGCAAGAATTTCTAAATGTTGTTTTCCACTATCCCCAACTCAAATTATCGATACCTATCAATCGCTACATACATTGCAATGCTTTATAACGGCTAGTAAGCCAGCCTTCGTGGCTTTGTTTCATTTCCGCACATGCATAACCTCAGGAAGAATCTTTTTTAACAGAAGTAGAATTACAAAAAATTAAGCTCGGAATTGACCTTCGCAGTTCCCGACTGCTAAAAAGTGTTATTTGGACATTGCTTGGGCATTTTGGGGTGCATGGTTTATTGCCGGCAATTGGCAATCGCTCGCCAAAATTAGGCATTCCGTTGGAGTGCTTGCTAGTGGCTTAAGCCACTTGCGATGCCCTGCAGTCAGTAGCAGTACAGTTCGTGTCGCCAATCAGGATGTCAGTCAGCATTTTGCTTACCACGGTAGATGTACGATGCCAGCACGCCATAGAAAGTGTAACATATGAGCAGAATTTGGATCTTGCCAGGGACTCTCCATTGGTACGTGGGCTTGCATGCCTGATACGGGTGCCGTGGTGGCAAAGTTTCAGTCCTGTAATCTTATGGAGGTTTATCAGGTTTAGCTTTGTTCTCGTAAACTTTCGAAAGTAATTGTTTATCCCGGTGTGGCGTTACAAAGGTTATGTGGTTTCTCTTTGTGAGTTCAAAGCAAAAAGGTATTTGATAACACCGATTTCCGAGCCATTTGCCATAATTAACGTGTTTCAAATAAATGAGCCAAATGCTTTTCCACCTGTCACAAGCAGCTGTTTATAAAGATGAAACATTTAATGCCCACTTGAAACATTTAGTAAAATGCAATGTTGTTGTTTTTTATTTGTTTATTTAAATTCCCCCAAACATAGGAAAGCTATTTAAGGTTTTTGGATTGATACAGTACGTACTGTAGTAGGTAATATCCCATCTGTCGATTCCCAAAAATTCTAATGTGTGTGTGTGTGTGTGTGTTTGTGGTGTTTGTATGGTGTGAACGATATTCATAAAGGATAAACATTTCTCTTGCTACTCTCTCCCTGGCAAACCCCCCCCCCCCCCTTATCTCTCTCTCTCTCTCTCTCTCTCTCTCTCTCTCTCCTCTCTCTCCTCTCTCTCTCTCTCTCTCTTCTCAACGTGTGTGGGCCATTTCTATGTCTGGACGGTGTTTGCACAGTAACGTGTCCGGCGGTGGTTTGCCTCTGCTCCAAGGGTATTTATAGAATGAGCAGTACAGAAAATGAAATTTCGACATTATTTTTGCTTACATCTTCACTGTTAGCAATGCAGAGATCCATTTTGATGAGACGGTATGAATCGTAATTACGCTCACAACCCGCGACGTCTATCTCCTTCCTCCAACTCTTGCTGGCCTTCCTTTCCCCTAACCCCTCCTCACTCTCCCCCTCTCGCTCACACACCCCTCCCTTGATCCCTTCCTCCTCACCCCATCATCAAAATATAACTTACCAAACTATAAACTTACTTCCGAGGTGGTAGAGTATGTTTTTTTTTTAATCAACAATTAAGTTTCTGTTTTTTCAAGGCACAACATCCTTTAATGGAATATACACAGCTGTGGGAAGCTCCATCCCCTAGTTTGTCTGTGAAATCATTTGTGGAAATGACATTTCTGACTATGTTTGTATGAAGTTTCCCAATTGCAGCTTTTTCTTCGGTACATCTCTTTATGTTACAGGATATCACCGTGACCCATGACTTTTTGATAACACCTGAAATGGAGCAGAATCCCTGTAAATTATTTTCTTTCTGTAAATTATTCTGTAAAGAATGACAACGACATGGCTATGCGCTCCACCAATGATTCTTCTTCTTGTTCAAGGCTTTCAACACATTTATGTTGGAGACCTTTAAATGAAGCCATATTGAAGTGAACAGCAAGGTAGCAAATTCAAACGCCATACATTCATGTGTTTTTTGCAGGAAACAGACTATAGAAGAAGAAGTTACATAAAAGAGTAACATGAGGACAGGTAAATCAAGAAGAAAAAGAACACTCGGTGAACTGGCATGCATTAATGTGAAGAATTTGGAAAAGGACTGCCCCATAATTTTACTGATGAACCAAACAATACATTTAAAACTTATTCATTAAACCGCTTAAAGAATCATATGTTAAGGCACAAGATTTGCAAAGAGACCAGAAAAGCACAAATGCCTGAATAATCATGGATTTAATCCCTAAAAACTCCATTGTATCTGCACCCTTTCATTAGTGCTCTCGGCGATGCATCAAATCGGAGTTGCCCACGATCATTGGGTGCGACACGTTTAAATCGGTATTTCTTCAGATCCACTTCGATAGGGTAAATGCCACTGAAACACAGACCTGTGGGAGTACAAGGAAAAGGAAACCATTAACCACGTTACTTTAACAAGTCCTCAATAAACAATTTCAAATCTTACATCTTTTATAATCAAAACATTGATTTAACAGATCAATATGTATTGTTTATAATATTAACACTCGTCTCTGGGTACTTTAAATATTCAAACACACAATGATCATCTTATGTGTTTAACTGGGGCATTTATCACTCTGAAATTTGGTTCAATTTGACTCATCCTCAATTAAAAGGGGAAAAAGTTATTATATAAAACAAGAAATTCAATAAACTGGGAAAAAAAACATTATGTCCATGGAACACAAGAACTGTATTAATTGTCCTGATAGATCTAAATGAAGTAGAAATGTAACACTTTCATTGCCATGTAAACCCGATTGCATGTACTTGTGCACACGTATGAACGCCAAGTATAACCAAGCACCAAACGATGAACCATCAATAGAAAAGTCCACTATATGAATGATCGGTATTTCTGAAAATGTCCAATCAGTGACAGGTATATCCCCTCATACCTCATCTCACTGAGAGAGTATTGCGTCCCTGAAATGTTCAAAGGTTTGCTGATCCAGGTACATAATAGCTCTTGTAATGCGATCCAAAACACAAAATCTGTAAGTTTGAAAACACGTTAGGAAAACAAGGGGGAGAGAAACCGTATTAACACAGCAAGAGGAAGGTAACTCCAACCCTACCCTAAACCTAACACCAAACAGCACACATTATCTCATATTATGTTTATCATGACAGGGGATGTTGTCCATTGGATGCACCAAGAATCGTGAAGGATTTTAGATGTGAGCAATCCCTGCCAGATCCCCACAAGGAAAAGGTTGGGAAAAAAGTATATAAAAAGACATAAAATGTCTACAGCCCCCGTTGTTTGAGTAATTTTTGCTAGTGTGGACACGTAAAGGGCTAGCCCATATTATGTGCAACTAAAATGGAACGCCAGTCTACCAGTCCGGCCATCTTCATCTATGTGGAAAAAGAAATGAATTCGCAATATGTAAAATAATCATTCCGTTTCTGTGTGACAAGTTAAACGACATCGGTAAATGCTGTCCGAGAAATGTTGAGGACACACGCACGCAGCGACGTGAACAGAACCCAAACCGTTAGCCCTCATTTCGCACGAAGGTCCAACGGAGGCGAATAAAGTTATTCATATGAGATGGAACGACTTCGGAGTGTTTCTGTGTCAAGGTGTGTGTGTTGTGTGTTTCATTATGGGTGGTGATGTTCAATTGCAGTTGGTAGTTCATGAGTACAACTGATAATCACACAAAATCACATAAACAATGTAAAGATAATTTAAATTACAAAATCAAAACACGTTTTCGCAAAGTCCTTTGAAGTAAACATGTCACTTGATGTGTTCTGCAAGGTGTTTATTTTATTTAATTTATTTATTCATTGATATTGCATTTAGTCGAAATGTTTGTAGTTAACTTGGTAATGTTAACCAACACCAAGGCTTGTAGATAACAACTGAAGGTATGTCATTGTTAAGGGAGGGAACTAAAAGGAAATAGGTTGAGGTTGGGAAAATAAGGGAAAGGGTTGGGGATTGTTCACAGGTAAGGATCTGGGTGAGTGGGGTGGGGAGAAGAACAAATTCACAATTTGGTTGAATGTTAAAACCTGAATAATCCAATAGCACATCATCAGGATTGTATTGCTCTTACTATATAATGTCCCGATATAATTGAAGGAATAGCAAACAAACCGTCATTGCAGAGTTGATATCCTCTATACCATTGTGTTCCAATATTCTCATCAATGACCAAAAGGAACTGATCAAACTTTTCAAACTTCGTCCTCCTGAGGATTGTCATGGCACTAAAGTCTCCGAGAAACATGGCGTTCCATCTACAGAAGAAACAGAAAAAGGTCATGTGACTCTTTGGATCCTCGATAATAGAAATTATATTATTTAATTTCCAATCTTATTCCAGATGAAAGGATTGAAAAGATGTGTGATTGTAGTTGTGTAAATGTTCTCATAACCACAAATGAAATAGTGTGATCATAGTTGTGTGAATGTTCTCAACTGTCCAACGATTGAAGGATTATGATCGTAGTTGTGTAAATGTATCTTGTGTCCAAGAAAGGTCCATTTATGACTCATGAATGAACGTTGGTTTCATGGACCCTTAAACCAAGGAATCCATCCAAAACATACGTTGTACTTATTGAGCCCTTGACTTTAACACCATTGTAATTAAACTTTCTGTGAGCATCTGTCGAAGTTTTTTTGAAGAATTAATTTCCAACAACATACCTGTGGTCATAATGATGAATTTACATTAATGTTTTATAAAAAATATTCAGTATAAAGTTGTGGAGTGGATAGTTAAATTTTACAATTGACATCTGCACAGGTTTATTTAAAAAAACGATTTTTTTAATTGTTCTTACCGTGTTGTACCACAATTGATTGAACTGACATTGAAACATTCCAGAAGTTTAACGACTATTATATCTTTATCCATCTTAATCACTCTTTGGAATCGTCAAGAGTTGGGAAAAAAGTATATTAGAATCCTATGTCAATGCCTTCGCACAACCAACACTTCAGGTTCTGGCATAGAAATAGAGAATTATAGTACTCACTAACGAGCAACATACACAGGGCACATAACCACACACAACATGCACTAATCGCTCAATCCAATATATTAATTTTGATTATTATTGAGTTTATATTATGTACTTATTAGAGACCTATTAAACGAGATCCACCAGTATATTTTATAATCAATAACTACATATTAAGTGTCTAATATATATATTAACTTTATAACCTAATTATAACCAATAGTAAAAATGTAAGGAATGAACCGGTGGTTATATACTTGTGAGACAGTAATGATCATGGACAGACTTAATGTGGAACAAACAAACAGCCGCTTGACAAATACACTCATGAAATCCGAACCCAAAATGCTTTTCGGAGCTGCTCGCACGCTTCACCAGTGGTATATCAATACGCAAGAGAACGACACGTGTATATGAAGATCAGTGTACATGTGAGACGATTAAGTGCACTTCAACCTAAAAATCGACAGGTACAAATGGCAGCGTGTATTTATCAGGACGCACAATGGGATTGTCTCAATAAGGTAAAGAACACTGATTGAGGTTCATCACGCGCTTTTCAAGTTTAGGGATAATGCATTTTGGTCCGCAGCTCGCGGGTTAGCTTATGTTTAAGGGATCAGGCGGCTGGGATCCTCTATTGGTTTGATAAGTTGCAGAAGCCTTGGAACACAATTAGATTTACCTTTAAGAGAGTAATTAATTATATATAAAACAGTGTTTACGCTCGACGGAGACCTGATCATCCTCGCGAGGTCGGTAACAAAAAAATCACATTATTAAGCATACGATACGAGCTACAATGATGTATATGGGAGAAATTTTAGAGGAGCTGGGTGACACCGTTAGCTGCATCAGCCCATCCCAATACCAGATATGAGTTGAAAATTACAAGCACGGTCCCACAAACAGTGTGGGTCTGCCGAACTCACGATTCCATCTCGATGATGAAGGGTTTTTCAGCAATGTGAACTGAGACGTGACCAATGATGTATAGCCCAAGTAATGAAAAAAAATAGGGTATGTATTCCGAGAACTGCTTCACATAATCTGAGTCAGAATGGTATTTTGACTTACATAACAATCATTCACCTTAGAGAGCACCCATTGGAGCAGAGTTTAGCTATGAATTACTAGATGTAGCCGACACGTTTGCAACCACATCCTTTTAGAGAGAATGTGCGGAATGGAGGTATAGGCAAAAACCCTAAGGTCCTTCACAATATGTTTATTGTTAACCATCAAATTGACTAACTCCTCTGTCGAGCCGATCCATAAGAGAAGATCGAGAGACAACATACGAGATCGTTTCACACCATACGTCAATTAATATTTGTAAGAACATAAAATGTATTGAAATATAATAGTTGGTAAGGATGAAGGTTTGTCTATATCGCAACAATATTAAGCGTAACTATATACGAAACGACTCCGACTCTTCGTGGTCTAACTGTCCACCTCAGTAACAAATCCAGTCACCTCTTAAGCGATAAGTAACTTTAGGGTGCACGGACAGCCATAAAGGTGAAAGACGAGACCAATCCAGTGTGGACCAGTGCTTAGATCCAGGAGCATCACAGTGCAGGTAACCCTAGTCTAAGCAATGCTTACTCCAGAGTATTATTATTTCTACATGCTACGCACATGGTTGTGTTCTAACACCTCACAACTAGCATAACATACTCACTCACGACACTCCAGACATACAAAACAGGGACCCACCTCACAAAGCCTTTTCGAGCGTACGGGTTGTCATGGTAACGCACGATCGTCGCAGCCTGTGACGGGAGTGAGCCTATCAGCGGGACCTAACTGCACCCGCCGAGCGGCCGCATATATAAAAAGAATTGAAGAGGTCCGTTCAAAAAAAGGGAAGAAAAGAAGCGAGAGAGGAAGCGCGCAGGAAGGAAGCGAGGAAGCGAGAAAAGGCAAAAGTGTGCAAGCGAGGAAGCGAGCGAGTGAGCATGTGGGTGTACTGACAGGCCAACAAAGACAATTTGCCAGTCAGTTTTCGTCCATTTCCAGTGCTGAGCGAGCGAAGCTGTGGTGCGCATGTGGGGGTGAGCAGCGCTGACAAGAGTGAGGCACGGGTCGGTCACAGCGAAATGACAAGTGCAGGTCATCACCAACGGACTGTTGTGGTCACTGGACGTCACCAGTTCGTGAAGTGTGAGGAGCTGCCCGTGTCACAGCACCAGGGTTGAACACCACGAAGACGATCTCGTGCCCCCAGACGTCGACCTGGGTTAAAGGCTGGGGCGAGAGGCGGCCACGGCAAGGCTGGGTGCTTGGCGACGGACGTGACACGCACACACACATTTCAGGACGTTTTCACTTCACGGACGACTTCCCTCTGTTTGACGAGACGACCTCTCTCCCCCCCGCTCAACTCAACACTGATCTCGAAACAATCACGACAATGTGGAAGAGCGAGACACCATTATACGGTGTCCTCATTTGGGATCTCAAAATGTATGTATTGAACTCAATAAAAACATGGAACCCTGACTTGCTTCAATGTTCCATAACATATTCAAACACATTCAAATACAATAAAGATTAAGATTTATCATAATTCCCACGGGAATTACACAAAGGTCTGAACCAAGTGGTGTTTATGGAACAATCAAACTAACTCATGAACAATCAATCACACAATAATAAATCACATAAATCTGTAATGAATGGTAATGAAATAAATTAGTAAATATTGTTGGTACCATTTAAAAGAGCATTTGTGTAAAAAAAAATGTGAAAGTTTTAAAATACTCACTGGTGTTATTGGCGTGAAACCTCAACGTAGAATGACTCTGGATGAAGATATTATAATCTCTGATTTGGGCCCTTTCGTGGAATCATAATTTCATCTCACCAAGTCCTGATCTGCAAACAAACAAAACCAGAAACTAAAACTTACATTGAAATCGTGTACAACATGTAATACAAACTTCCTGCTCACATTCTTACATCAAGGATTTCAACTTTTATATCGTTTGGGTCGACCTTGACACATATGGCAAAAACAGAGACCCCCTTTCAGGGAAGTGAATCCTCCCAGGAAATGAAAATTCTTTAATACATGGTCTTCAGACTCACGGAGGAGTTACAAACAAATCACACACACAAACACACACAACACACACGGCACCACACACACACACAACACAACACACATACACACACACAACACACACACACCCACACTTGTTCCAGGATTAGTCATTCTGATTGTTCTCCTGCACATTGAAGTTATAAATTGTGGGTCACGTGGTTCTGTTGGCCATTACTTCCCGGGTCATGTTCCAGTATTAACCCTGTTGAACTGAAGTTGGTTCATCGTAGCACTGATAACCATTTGTGTGCGGACATTTGTTCCACTGTGTAATTGTTCTGTATCACCGAATGTTGTTCTGTTTAATCTACTTCCAGTAAATTTCCCGTGAATTCAATGAAACCAGTTTCCTCGTAAGTTGTTTCTCTGCTCGTCTGTTGAAGAATATTCCCTCAGTGATCTAATCAACTTGGTTCGATCATGTCTCAAACACTTGAAAGCCTATTGATCTCTTCTTCCTGCTGATTGAGGTTGGGGATTTTGGGTTTTGATCTTTTTCCTAACACGGTGTGTGCTCTACCTATTGTCGCTCTCCTTCTGCCTCAATGTTTATATTATGGTAAGGTTGTGTTTAATTTATGACGTACTCAACAGTTGGATTCTGTGTCCACAATGTATGACAATCAACAGTTTTGAGTGGTGGTTGTCCTGTGAACAGAGCGTTATTGTTCCATGTGTCAACACAGACATCTCCCTCAAGTAGTTTGCCATGAACTTGCCTGCCACACAACTCAGAAGTTGACAGACCATGCTAATCTGCCTTGTTCATATTCCTCTTTCCTTTCTTTTGATCAAGCACTCCGTCAGCTTTCCTCCAGCCTGATGGAGACTGTTCCCTTGGAAGAAAGGGATTTTCTGCTCGATTAAACAGATGGAGTGCACACGTCAATTCAGAATCTTGGAATGATCTGATTGAATCTGGGGACCTTTGTGGTTTTTTAAGTGATTGTTATTTATTTAATAAATTGATAACAATATGAGATGGTTGTGACGGAGAAACAAAATAGAGAATAAAAGAACATTGTCCATTCAAAAATGTTCAAATTCCAATTCAGATTCAAGTTTGTTTTCATTTGTATTAAATTCTTCTAAGTTTTGAAGGTTTATCTTTCTCTTCATCAACAAATCGATGAATCAATGGAAGTTGTAGATCCCTTGATAAGGGATGCGGCAGGAAAAAAGGGAAAGATGTGATGAGAATCAGCGAGAAGGATGTTTGGTAAAAAGGATGGACGTCGTGGGAATGGAGTTATCCAGTGAAAAAAATTCCCATTTTTATAAAATATTATGTGAACTTGACAAGAAAGAAATGTTTAAGATTCACTTTTTTAATTAACCTATCTAAAATCTCTTGGTAAATCACAAACGTGTCATGTTGATGTTTAATAGAAGGGAATACAATTGGATCTCACACCCCTGTATTAATGATCCCTTATCAAAGATGATTCGATGGAACTTACCGTAGTGAAGGACAAACATCTCACTCCAGGATCTTTCATCATTTTCTTCACTCTAATGTAGTTGTAGGTGTTTTCAGGGAAGCTCCTAGAGGAGATGCTGCAGTTAAATAATTCCAGTAAACCTGAAGTGTCCAGGAAGTGGATTTTCAATGTAAACGTTCTTTTAATAATTCCATGTACTTTTATGCACAATCCCTTTCAAAATACATGAGGTAAATCTAAATAATCATAAAGGCCAACAACGTGAAGATATCAATGAACAACCTCGAATGAGCTAAGATCCTGCTTCTTAATGATTGACGTAATAAAAACGACTTGACGGTCAATGTGGATGTATCAGGGTTGCGAATAAATTTATCTGTGCTAATGCCGGTTTGATTCTCGCAAACAAAATTCAATTAGCCAGCGATATTATGACAACTTTTTTCTAAGGAAAGAATTTCCAAAATCGGAGATGGTTACTGTCTGTGCGTGGCTTTTGGCATATACATGGCAAAAGTTCGCACACGAAGCTCCGATAAAAACTCTGGTTGTATAAACAAAAAATGTCCAAAAAATAGGAATGAATGTTCAATAATTGATAATGACGTCAATAGTGATGAAATAATAATGTGCGGTGGTAATTTATTCTCTGCTAATGCCCTGTTCGATTCACGCAAACGGAGATAATTTTTTAGGCGATTTCCATTGGCGGAGATATTTTGACTCAAATAACTTTTTTCTCGGAGGAATTTTTAAAAGCTGAGATGGTTATCTGTCTGCGCAGGGTATTTACATATATAGACCAAGTTTCAAAGGAAGTTTCGATGAAAACTGGAGGCTGTGAAACAAAAGTCCACGAAGAACAACAACGTGAATAGACTTAGAGATCCTCCACGAGATCTGAAAACAGACAACTAAAACAAGTTATGTAAAATGTTGATGTTAATGAAGATCAGATCCTGAACCATGCTTAACAGAGCATCGGTGCTGTCCCGAAAGCAGTTTACATGGCTCAGGTTACAATCATCGACGGTCTCACTCTGACACGGGAGTCAGGACAAGGAATTTTGGAATTTGGCGAAGGTGCGCGGAGATAGCTCGCCAACTCTTCACGAAGACACCGTGGGATCAAATAATCTCAAAACTAATTCTGGAAGATGGGACGTCCAGTTCAACAGTCCTGAAGGCATTGCCACGTGCGCACACACACACACACACAGCACACACACACAGCACACACACACACACACACACACACAACACAATCACACACACAACTGCACAACAAACCCTGCCTGTGAAAACCCCTGACAAATATAGCTCGGCTAAGATTCAAACAGCCAGAACGAGTCAGCTTTGAAGGTGAGTCTGCACACCTTGCAGCCATGTGCCAGCCCATGAGATAAAGGTGTAGCAATTAAAATAGTTCATAATTAAAATAAACTAAATGATTCCATTAGTTTTAACGACTTAACATGATCAACCATCACAAGGTATTCCTGTTGAGTCTCCTAGATTCTCTCAAAAAAAGTTCATTCTGGGAAGTCTACGTTATTCCGCCTTTCACTCTTGTCCCATCTCTACTCTCTTATTCCTTGGCTTTGGCGATCATGTTCTCAAACCAACAAAAAGATGGTTCCATGATGGAAAACTGAGAACCTTTCATAATTCCAGAAATAAACCGAACAACCTCTGCCACTGTCGGAATGTTGCAGGAGAAAATGTGTGAGTGAACTGTAAAATACATTGAATAATTTCCTTCGAATTCCCAGAAATTGTTTTCAGTTTAATCCTAACACTTGTCATAAATATTTGATTCTACAGTTTCTCAATACCCTTCTCCAATGTTTATTAATTTAACAAGGACGGCGGTAAGAAGATATGTCAACGAAAAAGTTCAAACTTCAGCACAAGGTCTTGGCTCAGTGCTCATTGCCATATGAAGGCTCGTTAAAATATGTCGATTTTGTAATAATTATGAAGTTTGCCAAATCCTGTTCAGGGAGGCGACCAGCTTTGCTGCTCGATTCACGTCTCTGCCCGAGGAGGTTTTGTTGTGAATCAAGAAGGGATAATGGTCAACCAACGTGTTTATAATCTAAAGGACAAACAAAAGATCACTGGACTATTAGCTGCACATGAATGAGAAATGAAACACAAAGACGATTTTCTTGATACATGGTTCAGAATTTGACTCATTGAACCCTCAATTCTTCAAAACAAAGAGAATGGTTCAATTCAAATTCGACTCAAAAAAATGATATAAAAAATTTCATTCAATCCATTCAAAACAAGGATTGTGTGTTAACCTTTGAATCCCTGAAAGCTCCTTAGACTTTTCTGTTCCCCCACCACTGGATCGACCTTTAGAAAATAATTGAAAAGTTGAAATTTGTTTTATTTTTGTTTTCTTCTCTCTCTTCTTCTTTCTCTTCCTCTCTCCTCTGCTCTCTTTGCTCTGTTCTTCTCTGCTCCTGCCTTCCTCTTCTCCTCTTCCTCTTCCTTTGTCTGGTCTTCTCTCTCTTCTTCCCTTCCTGCTCCTGGCCTCCTCTGCTTCTTTTTTGCTCTCCCTTCTTCTCTCTCTCTTTTCTCTCCTCCCTTCTTGCTCTGTCTTCTTCTTTTCCTCTTCTTCTCTCTCTCCTTTCTCTCTGCCCTCTCTCTTCTTTACTCCTTCCTCTTCTCTCATTCTGCCTCTCTTCTTCTCTCTTCTCTTCTCTCGTTCTCCTCTCTCTCTCTCTCTCCTCCTCTTCTCCTTGCTCTTCTCTCATTTTCTACTTTCTCTCTCTCTCTATCCTTTCTTCTCCTCCTTCTTTCTTCTGCTTCTCCTGCCTCTTCTCTTCTCTTCTTTCTCTCTCCTCTTTCTCCTCTCCCTTGTATTCTGCTCTCTTTCTTCTTCCTTCCTGTCCCTGCTCGTCCTCCTTCTTTCCTACTTCTCTCTTCTCTCTTTCTTTCTCTACTTTCTCTTCTTCCTCTCTCTCTTTCTGCTTCCTCTTCTCCTCCTTTCCTTTCTCTCTCTCTCTTTCTCTTCTCTTCTTCTCTCTCTTCTTCTTCCTCTCTCGCCCTCTTCTCTTCTTCTCTCTCTCTCTCTCTGCGCTTTCTTTTTCTCCCTCTCTTCTCATTCTCTTCTCTTCTCCTCTTCTCTCCTTCTCCCTTCTCTTCTCCTCTCCTTTCTCTCTCTCTCTTTCTCTTTTTCGCATCTTCTCTCTCTTCTTTTCTGGCTCATCTATCTCTCTCTCTCATTCTATCTCTTCTTTCTCTCTTCTTGCGCTTCTTCCCTGTTTCCTCTGCGTTTTAAAATTTTTTCTAGTCCTGTAATTACAATTAAATGACATTTTGAAATCAAGACTGTGCTTGCTTTCTTCTTTCTTGAGTTTATCACCAAATACTTCCAGTTTGTGGTTCCATTCAAACGGAGCAGTATATCCCGACTTTCCGAAAATAAGAATTCTTCACAGTCCGTGCACCAGTGTATTGTCTGCAGCGTTTTTTTGCAAGTCCTCGTCCTTGCCCGAGAGTTTTCTTTTCTTAGCCATGAATGTCCTCTCTCTGCACACGAACACATCGAATTGTTTTTGTAAGTCACATGTGGAGCCTTTTTTTCTACATCATGGTGAGCATCCCGTTTCAGTTGTCGCCTCGTCCTGAACTGCTGAAGCGTCGAATTACAAATGCTGTTTCAGTGGTTGAACATCTCCTACAGTTCTGACAGTTTCTCATATATAGAATGGAAATTGACTGCTCTCTTGTTTAGTGGACATGGCACTGTTGTGAAAACCATCATATGTATGCATTGTCACAGTGCACATGAGAATTTTAATTACCAAGCGACCTGGCCATTTAGGTGGCGGTGGCCCTTTCTGCAATTGAGTAATGTTGGTCATTTTTGTTGTCACCCCCACCCCATATATGCATTATCGGCCTTCACTGTTTCGGACAAGCAAGGGAATCTTTCTTTTTCAGCAAACCATCATATCATTGAACATGTTCAGGAAGGGGGAAGAGCCATAACGATTTGAACGTGACAAATATTGGGCCCACTTTCCTGCCGAACTATAACAAACTACAGTCCCATTGAAGAGAAATTCCCGATTCCCCTTTTTTTGATTTCATGTGGTTTCCACTTGTGAGAAAGCCTGATGTTGGCTTAGTGGTTAGGGTGCGGCTTGGGATCCTAGGGTCCTCAGTTCAAGCCCCATGGCCGCTGAATTTTAATAATACACCGTAAGGTTGACTCAGCCTGTCACCTTGCCGAAGGTCGGCAATAATGAGTAACTCAGTGTACTGGAAGGGGACACTGCATCAGCGGCAATGCACGCGTTCCGAAACAATGATGCAAGGCCAGGGCAGCCACAGGCCTGCACTGCGATAGAGAGGAGTAAACCTTGTGAGAGTTTTGGGAAATTCGTCGTCCTCTGCTGTCATAGTAGTTGGGTCCACACCGGATGTCCTTATGACCCTTGTTGTGTGTGCACATAGCACTTAACCAACTACTTGAGTGTAGAACTCCAGGGTGTACAGGGAATAAGGTTTCTCATCCATGTAGAATTTGTCAGTCATGGTGACGGACACGCAATTCCCTGTAGACTCCCGAAGGTTATCGATTAAGCTTGCGGTTGGCATCAATCCATCTCCTGCCCAGGTAGTAAAATATAAATAGCAACACGATAAATTGGCTCCCAGTTCGCATGACCTTGGGGAGTCAGAGGCAGTTGGTCCAATCCCCTCCGTAGTCCTCTCAGTGGCCCCAACACGCGGCTCGTCGGGAGCTCCCGGGGTAGAACCAACACCCCGACACACAACGAACGGCGGTTCTGTTGAACTCCCACAGCATTGTCCGTAGTAAACGTCTGTATTGTCACTTTCCTGTTTGAACAAGTCATTCCTCACGAGCCAAAATCACTCATTAACATCATCATCGATCATCATCATCATCACATCATCTACATCATCATATACCTTCCTCCATCAAACAGATCATCACATTTCGACTTCATTTTGGAATGATTTTTCACGAAAACCATCAAAAAATGTCGTTCGTGAATCTCAGTGGCACAAACTTCCGCAGATATCACTTCGACTTTGGTATATTCACTAGGTATGGGATGTGTAACAAAGTGTTTGCACGGGAAAAAAAAACCTCCTTTACACATACCTCGAAACGAGACTTCATCTAGGACACGACGATTCACTGTGATGGGACGTTTGTGAGCAACGTGTGGCAAGAATGGTGCCATTGAACGAGACCGACGCGTGTGCACGAGGGAGTGGGCGATTTTTAAGCAAATCAGTCCGGAACCTCCCTGCCACTTCCTGAGCTTCCACGGCAAGCGCTGGACCGAAGATTTCGGTGCCAATTATAATGGAGCGCTATTTGCTTAGGGAAGTTGCTCGTGATGTCATAACAGGCCGCTCGGATTAATATGAGGTTTAATGAGTGGCCAGTTTCCGCGGCCACGAGGTGTTTCAAAAGGTTAATAATTAAAAAATAAGCATATTTAAAAATTGCAGGTTCGAGTGAAGATTCAAAAAATGTAAGAATTAATTTGGTGCGGTTATATAAAAGCAAAAACAAATTATAATAATCTTATGAATATTTTACAGTGTTTTGGTTTGTGTGTGTGTTGTGTGTGTGTATCATTACTGCTTTCTAACGGCTGAAGCCGTAGGGCATCACAAGCCACAAATTTTTGGTGTGGGTCCTATTAATCTGACCAAAGGTTTTATAGCGAAAGGCAACAGGCAATTGCTCTGTTTCAGGCTACCAAGCCAAGAAAAGGAAAGTGTATATGGGAGTTGGGGTTAGCCAGTGCGGTCGCCATCCGCAGAGACAAAAGGTAACCACCATGAGGCTCGTAACTGCCATCGCCTTTTCAATGTCCGATTAACATCCGAAATTACCACTGTGAAAGCTCACCCAGGCAGGCAGACCGGGTACTCGCTGTCAGCCCCCCGGCCCCAACCCCGTGCGAACAAAGGCAGGCGCTGGGTAGCCCTTGTGGTTTCAATCGACTTACAAACATTTCCCAATGAAATATTCTTTTGTTTGCATTTTTAATTGCCTCAAGAGAGTGCATAGAAGTGAAAGCAGTAAACAACAAACAAGCCAAACAATTCTCAAAATTGAGATTGGTTACGATGACAGGTGATAATCTTCACAAAGTATGCAATTTAATTTTTTTTAACCAAATGTTATATACTCTTTAATTAAATCACTTATAGCATTCAAATGTGTAAAGAAATGTAAGAGATATTTTTGGCATATCTTGGAAAATTCCTTGGAAGGCAACATAAATATGCTAATCTGGATGAATTCCTGCTTGCTTCTCATGAGACAATGCAATTATTGCCTGCAACTTTATCCAAATGTCAATTCAAATGTATAACAGAATTTATTTTATAAGATAAACATACATTCTGTTTGTATCTCTCCGCGGCCACTAAAACTATTTTCATATCATATTGATTCCAAAAGAAGGAATCATGTTGCAACTCAACAGCTCTGTTTTAACACTTGCAAAGTTATTTCACGATTCCTAAACAAAATGTATCTCGCACATCCTTATTACAGAAGAGATGATGAGGGTGATCGAGGCTCATTGCATTCTCTTGACTGGTTTTAGGGAAAGTGTTTTGTTCTTCAATACAATCATGAACCATATTTTGGCCTGTTTTATAAGGAAAGGTATTCTAGCCAGATTGATAATTTGTCTCTTAAATGTCTACAAAGCATCACCTGAGAATCAATAAGTTCTTTCTGACAATTGAACGCCTTTGTTTGGTGAGAACCTTTTGATTCTAAGGTGAAGGTCAGAGCATACTTCAGAAGTTGTATTACTCCTTCAGAGGGATCAGACACCCAATGATGTCACACAGCATTTAGTTAATCACTTATAACTCGCCCTTCAATTACTGATTTTAACAGAACAAACAATTAAAATATCATGTGCAAGGCGCATATAATGTCCACCAATTCACTGAATATGTGTGAATAATGGACATACTTTACCAATGATGAGCAAATTTCAATGGAAAAATTGTAGTAAATGTTAAAGGACCATTCTGTTATTTTTGCAAATGAAAACACGTAATTACTTTTCCTGGTTACGTTTCATCATGCTTCACTTTCAAAACTTCGTCATTAAACCCGCCAACATCATCACACAGGTTTTGTCTTATCGTTTGAGCATGCCTGTCACGCTCTCGACAATCTGGTCGAACCTGTTGGAGCTCAACCCACTGTAAGCAACAGCACTTTAGAAGCATGGTTTGATGTCAAAACAGCAGGCGAGGGATGAAAAAGAAACAAAACAAAAGACTTATCCCATCTTTTACTGGGTTGGAAAAACGGTCTCCAAGGGCTGTTCAAACGACAGACTCAAAGGTTTTGCACAAAGGGGTGTTTGAGGGGTTTTCCTAAAAGTTGGTCCTTATAGTAGCAGCCTCTTGGCACCATTTTGTTGCCCAAAAGGTGTGGTTTGCTTTGCTGATGAGAGGT
>CM068963.1:923907-937201 GCA_035128595.1 Eptatretus atami
TCGAAGGAAGATTATTCCAAGGAAATTATTATACCTGGTCCGCTGATTTATTGAACTCAATAATGATAAGGGTACAAGTATGCTTAACCGTTATTGAATTTGAGAGTATATATCTGCGTGGTTGTCCCTTTTAAAAACAAAACAGGTAATACTCTTAGTTGCCTTTCAACAGAATGTTAATAAAAGCAGAGAAACCTAAACTTGTGACTGATTGGGGTACAGGTTCGACAACAAAGCACATTTATGAACTTTCTTTAAAATAACAGATTGCGAAACAGCACCTTTATTAAGGAATACGTGTTATTGAGCATTTCAATTCACACTTTAAAAGAGAAGCTTATAAAAATTACTCAAACCGGGTTCACAACAATGGTTTATCTTTGTATCAGGAATTGTAGATAGAGTATCAATAGATACGCATTCATACTCAAACGAAACCCATCAGAAATTACAACATTAAATATGAAAAGATAATCGTACATAAAGCTAAGTTCAAATTTGGTATATGTAAATATACATGGTGGAAACTATTTTTGAATAAGGTTTATGTAACAAGTGATGCAAGAACTTTTAAAATGTGTATGTAATTAGTACGAGTCTCCTTGACTATATCCAAGATGTTATGTGATTGAAGGGGAAGAGATTTATGGTTCATTTTATTCACAGGATATCAAAGACAAAGATCAATAAATTGAAAAAATTACAAAAATTGACCCCACCCTTTTTTGATTCCACCCCTTTTACTCCACCCAAACAAGCCACACAAAATCCATCATTTCCACCTGATTAGTTTATATTACCACACACCAACATGTTTATTTAATTAAAAAATTGCTCACCCCTTCTTTGTTTCCTCCCACACAAGCTACACTCACACAACCACACCCACACAAGCCACACACACACAAGCCACACACACACACAAGCCACACACACACCCACAACCCATTCAATCCACACTCCCTTACCCAATGTGCTCCCCCACTTTTGACCCACCACCACCCCCCCTCATCCTTCCCCCACACACACACGGAGAGAGGTGGATGAGGGGATGTGGTTCGGGGAGCGCACCTACCCCCCAACCCTAACCCCCCCCCCAACCCACCCCTCCCCTTCCTTTATTATTTCTTGTAATTAAGAATTAACTAATTGTAAGCAAAACAAATGTAATTAAATAGATTGAAAACATGAAACAAAATCTTCTGTCCAGTCGTCTGAAGCTTTTCATTTTAACTCTGAATCACCAGTATTCTATTAACATTAAAAGAGAACAGCTATTATGTATATAAAATGATATATTAATGATATTATAAAAAAATAAATAAATTTTTTTAAATATTACCTCCAGAATATTGAGTTTTGTGCCAGTTCAAGCCAGACAGCGTTTTAACTGAAAAAAATTGAAAATGAATTAACCATACACAGAGACAGGAAGACGAACACATAAAGACATACACAGAGACCAGAGACTGAGATACAGACCAGAGGGGGGCGGAGAGAGAGAGAGAGAGAGAAGAGATGGAGAGAGAAGAGAGAGAGGAGAGAGAGAGAGAGAAGAGAGGGACCCGAAGAGAGAAAGAGAGAGACAAGACAAAACGAGAGAGACAGGAGGTAATTTCTCACCTTTCTTTTGCACTATCAACTCAGGGGAATGTGAAGAGTCTTCTAACAATTGAGACATAGTCTTTAATTCGCTCGAACTTGATTGAAGATCTATGGATTCATCATATTTTGCCATTCTTCAATGTACTCTTGCTTCATTTTCAATATTCAGTTTCAACGATGTTGTTATTGGGAACAACCTGTCAGAAAAAAAACATACAATATTATTGGTTTGCCATAGTGATTTAATTCTGTATAAAACAAACAAATAATGAATTGTTTGAGGATCTCACCTCTCATCTTGTTGAAAACATTGATCTGCAATTTGAGTAATCATCTGAACCACTCCTTTTTTCTAATAAAAAACTACTAAGTTCGCGTTTTGTATTAAATAGTCCGAGTTGATGAGTAATGAAAAATGTTTAAACACAATTTGGTTTTTTTCTGGTTTTGTCTCATGAAGAATTACTTCAGCTTTGGGGCTGGTTCAGACGAGGAGCTTGTTGATCATTTAACACAAAACTAAACACGTTGCTGCAAAATGATTTTCGGTATAACTTTCATAAAATATAAATAATTTTGAATTTGAAAGACAATGAAAAATAAGAATCGAAAATGATATCTGGCTCAGGAGTGTAGCAAGAGCATTGAGAAGTTTTCAATTTCATCTATTGCTCAACAAAGATATTAACCGAGAACCAAGTTCCAATTATTATTGTGAATTTACTCATGAAATTAATTTATAGAAAATTAAGTTTTCCCAAAGTAGAACATGGCAAATATTCTGATGTTGTTCACTCTTTGAGTATAATGAAAATATGAAAGACTGTGATTATGTTGGGGTGGGAACGGGGGAGGGTTGGAAGAAGTGATTTATCCAAAGTCTCAAATTTCATTATGCTTTTGAGGAACGGGATAGGTGGGAAGTGTCTCCCATTTGAGCTTTTGGGCTTGGGTCAGATATTTTTCCTTGTTTCCATTCATTTGAGTGTGTCCCGAGCAACAATTAAATAGCAACAAGATAAAATATCATCTATATATGACCCTCAAAAGTTTTTGTTACCGACATATGTGCCATTCTAATTTGCAATTATGACCATCCGAAGGCAACTATACAGGTTGGTTTCAGTATGTGCATCCCTGAGCAGCGCTCGCTCGTACCGCTTCTTTTAATCTATATAGATATATAGACTTTCGTTCCACAATATAGATTTTTACTCAGAAACACAAAAGAGTTTCAAAAGACACTTCCAGTCGGTTTCTCAACACGACGTGGAGAAGTGTCCACTGAACTCCCTCTTACAATCACCAGAGGGAGGGGTTGATGGGCGTCGTTTTTTTGTTGTTACTTGCAAACAATTTTTTGCCAAGTTTGTTGTTGTTAGCGTTTTCTGCTGTTTTCTTTCTCACACGTTTTTGGCCACGTTTCAAGCAATCGTTTGTGAAATTTTTGATGTGTGTACGTTGACCGCCCAATGACAGCACGCTTATTTGTTTGAAGATCCGAATCCAAGGATCTGGATACGATAATTATTTAATTTTAATGATTCTTCCATCAAAAGAGTTGGCTAAAAATGATATTGCATGATTATCTAAAATGTGGACGAATTCGGATGAACTTGGTGGACATGTTGGTGTTTGACAAGGACGAATTGATTTCGTATTTCTGAAGATCCGATGCGGATCGGATTGAGAATTTTCAATGGATTCCTCATATTGAGAGATGGCCAAAACAATCTGGAGCACAATATCCAAACTTCATGGAGGATTCACCGAAACTTGTGGACAGTGGGTGGTGACAAGACGAATTTATTCAATTTGGTGGAATTAGAATTTGTACACAAGAATTTTTAAAGTGATGCTCACCATGAGAGATGGGTTCAGAACTATATTCGCATTGAATCTTAAAAAACTTGTGGACGAGTTAAGACTCAACGAAGTGGATGAATTGGTCAGTGACAGAACAAGCGATTCGATTTCGGTTGAAGATCTGATTCAGATCTGACATCAGTGGATAAAATTGTTAAACTGTTCAGCTGGCGGAGTATGCGCTCTTCCCAGTGCAAGTTCCGTTTTCACAAGTGTCTCCGTGTATGAGTTTTTCATTGTCCTGTGTGTAACACCAGAACTTTAGTTTTTCTCCTGCAACCGCTCTTGAGACGAAACCTTTTACCAGATGTGTGCTCTCATGTAGAAGATTTCATCATATTAGACGTCATATGTCACTGGGTGGCATGCGTTTGGAAAAACGGGAAATTTGACCTCTTTCTCTGAAACCACAACAAGAACATTTAAAACTTTGGCACCACGGCAATTCTCCTCATCGGAAAAAGTGATTTTTATACAGCATAGTGTCTTTCTTATGACATTAAATTGCAGAAATTAGACGCCTACTCTTCGTACAAACATTTTGAGTGTCACCTTGGATAAAAATGGCCACAGAAAAAAATATAGACGTCATCAGCCATATTGTTAAAATAAAAAATATCTTTCAAATATTCTCTGAAGTGCTGACAGATGAGGTTAAACTTTACTGTATGACCACCTATCCACGAGGAACAAAAAGGCCACACATGTGATATCATCTGTTACATGTTTGGCACCATTGATTATCGTCAAACCTGTAAAAATCTCCAGAATGCTGAAGATCGAGGGAAAACTTCCACACAAATGTTCCAACCTTGGGTGTGCAAGTTTTGTTGAGAATAATGATAGGTCAATGGTTTGGCAGCCATATTGGATTCAAAAAAAAATTATCAATATTTTCTCTCGAACCATTAATCAATAAATGTGAAACTTCACCGTTATGATTCGTGGTCTGATGTGGAATAATGTTTTAAATTTTCAACTTCATCGACAACATTCTGACAGCGAGATATTTTATTTTTTGATGTGGGTTCTTTTCTTTCTTTTATTTAATAAGTCACTTGAGTGCCTGGATGGGTTTGAGGTAGAGAGTGCAGGTGAATGAGAATCTACCATGTTCCTCCTGATAACTTTTTGTTTTTCCTTTTCTGTTCCTTCGAAATGACTCCAATGCAGACTGCACCTATTTGGTCTTCCATTATTTGAATTAAATTTATTTTAAATTGCCCATTCTAAATTAATTGAATATTATTTTTTTAACTTCTATGGTGAGGTCAGAGATTCCAAACAAAGCGGGACGTTTTACCCGGTCATCAATACCAGTAGTTATAAATGGCAGTTCTAGTTATGTCTCTTTCCACAAAGCACACAGTAGTAATTAATGGGTTCTAGACATCATGCAACTGAATGGGAAAATGGGAAAACTCTATGATTAACCCCGAAATCCCCTTAAAAGGAGACTGATTCTCCCCCCCCTATACAAAATGTTATAGGAAACTCTCTACTCAACCATCAGGATAAAAAGATTTAAGATTTTCTTCCCAATCAAAGCTCATGTTAAATTGAGATATCCTCCATACAATTAATAGGGGAGCTTGCTGTCAGGCTTATTTGGTCAAAAGAGGAGATTATTTTCTCTCCCTCTACTCTTAGTCCATGGGTCAAAGAGATCGATCTCTCCCTTACTTCTGCACTCAAAAGAGTGATCAACAAATATTTGTTCATGTTATTTGAGGTAATATATTAATTTCCATCACATCATCACCATCGAGTATATTCAAATTATTATTTTAGAACTTAGTTCTTGGTCTAATATCTTTGTTTGAGCAGCAATAAAATGATAAACTTCTCTTATGTTCTTGTTTGACACCTCCTGACCACATATCATTTTGAATTGTAGTAAAATTGTTTTCCTTGTTAATTGCTTATTTTCAGTCATCCAAGATATTTATTTTTTTTTTACATCCTCTACGTCGACTTATTGTAAATTAAATTTATCGCTTTATTTGTTTTATCTACTTTTACCCGATTATTTCTTCAATTACTTATTTTGAATTTCTATATTCTTTATGTTTTCCAATTTAAGTACCAAGTGATTACTCTCACTCTTTGGTTTGTTATTGCTTTTCTATCATTTAAAATTCAGTAAAAGAGGAAGTAGTCCTCAGCACTAATACTTAAAACCATTAAGGAGACTATGAATTCCAGTCTCTAAAATATAATCTTTTATCATCAAAGCTCTATGCTTTCTTATTTATATTTTCTGTTTATAATTGATGTTTATAACTTCTTATTTTATTCATTTTCTATACTCTTCCTCTTTAAGATAAACAGTCTGTAATAATGTTTAAAGTTTATTGTTTCATCTTCTTATTTTTTTCTTTTCCCTAAATTCTTTTTTACACCTTTCAATATTATTGTCAAATATGTAAAAAAAAAAAAAAAAAAAAAAAAAACAAAAAAAAAAAAAAAAAAAAAAAAAGCATAAGCCTTTATCTCAATCCATAAAAATTAAACTATAACCTTCCCACCCAATTCATCTTTAAACTTCCAATAACCTTTCTTTATTTGATGAAAACAACACATCAACCAGTTTTATTATTTATCTATATTCAATATTATCTTCATATCTCATAACATCTCCAGTCTTTATTTCTAATATAAACTATCTGTATCCAATATAACATACACATTATCCTTATACTTAATTTAAATTATTATAGTAACATCATGACAAACACTTTGACAAATCAAGAATTATGTTCCCTATATAAATAGGTTATCCATATTATACTCTCTTTTTTCAAATGAATAGCACAAAATTCTTCTAAAAATACCTCCACCCGTTCAAAATGGTTTTTAATTAACTTGGGCTGTTCCAAATGTAGCAAAGTCTTTTTCTCGATTCCTTAACATTTCCATAGTCTTTTCCAATACAGCATTTATTCATTAATTTATAAAATTCTCTCAAAATCTGTTTCTGCGTTTTTCTCTTTTCTAGTATTAAATCAATATACTTCTTTAAGATGACTTTGTTTAAATTTCAAAAATCGTGAATTTCTCACTTCAACCAGAACATAATATTTGTCTTCATCAAATCACGGACCTATAAACAACTTCTTGCGAATAAACCTTCCTTACGAACTTTGTGAATATTGGTTTATGTAATTCATTACTAATTGTTCCTTCATCTTAATACATCATTAGAGCCTATAAATTTTTTGAATTTCAAGTCCAATTCAATTTTCACTGACATCTCTTCACGATGAATCCGATCACTTTTTCTCCAAGGTTGGATTTGTTCAGAGAAAATTTACAACATGTTCTTATCGCTTCATGCTTTTCTTCTCAAAGTTGTGGTATTCCATAATCATATGTGTCATGCCACTTCATCAACCCTTTGATGGAGTTACTCTCATGGTTTAGATGTCTGACTTCATCTAATCTTTTATCCAAGTTTGTGCCTGACACAGAAGAATACCCTGTAGAGTACTTCCTGGTATTCAGTCTGTTGTTAATTTACTTCCTATAAAACTTTTGTATATCTCCTCGCTTGTTTTGGAGAAAATTGATCTTCTTTTAAACCACACACGAACGTAACTCTTTGCTATACCCTATATTTTTACTTTTAAAATATGAATTTTTTTATTAGTTCTTTTTACATTTGAGACAATTATTCATTTATTATTGGAAAAATTCGCGCAGAGTGCAACTTGTTTAGTTTCCACATGCAATTTGATCTCATTTTAAAACAAAAGAATCCTCAAGAAGTCCCCTCTCAATTATTTATCTGAAACTTTATTTCAAAAACCACAAAATTATTTATTCCACTTTGTATTATAAGATCCTCTCCCTGAAACGATGTTATGTCTTGTCGAAATGTATTGCAATACTGTCAATTTTTGTTTTCTCCTGTGTGCGTGAGATTATTTTTTCTGTATACCACCATCTTTTTTAATCTCACGTTTCATATTTTTTATTTATTTTCTCTCTCTCTTTCTCCCTCTCCTCCCTCTCTCTCTTCTCTCTCTCTTCCTCCTTCTCTCTCTTTCTCTCTCTCTTCCTCCTTCTCTCTCTTCTCTCTCTTCTCCTCTCCTTTCTTCTCTCTCTCCTTTTCCTTCTTCTCTCTTCAATCCTTCCTCTCCCTTACATCCTGATCACTTACCCCCATAGAATATCATACATTCATCAGGATTTCTTTTATTCCTGTATCCAAAATAATTTTTTTCAACAGGAACAATAAAATTCTTCTGAATTCTAAAAGAGCCTTACTTTTTCTAACATTTAATTTTTTATTATTAACTTTTAATTAATCCAAAGTTGTCGGTTTATCACATCAGTATAAAGCAATCTTTTTTGAAACCATTCTTTTTGTTGAACATATTATAAAATACCGAATTACCTTTTTTGAGAGTATGTTGAACGAATGATTTCTTGAAGGCTCTTGCTGCATTTATGTAATAGAATATATGTTAGAATAATATTTATGACACGAAACACTCCCATCTTCCCATAGTTAATTTTGTATTCCCTACTTATTATATTAATCCTGTTTTTATGTTTCATGATATAAACAGGCAAACCGTTTTAATTTACCCTTATTTATTTTATTGTTGTTTACTAATCGTGCTTCCACATAACTCATTTCACCAAGTGGAATATTCTTTCCTTACGAGATGATTTAATTGTCAGTCTTTTAGTCAAGTTTAAATGAGCAATTATACCTAATCATTCATATCATACCCATTTTCTATTCTCATACAAACGATACCCTTTTCTTTATAAAAATTTATTTGATTGAACTGTGATTCTGTATGACCTGGAGAATAAAATCACACTTCTGTTCTTTGAATACACGGCGTTTTATTTAAGGATATATATTGTGATAAATCGCTTAATCTCACAGTCATCGCATCTCGAGCTTGGAAATTTTTATTTATAGCTTTTTCATATTAATTTTTTGTTATATATTCATGTCGTTCAGCCTGTGCCTTGTGTAATAATTTGATAATCAATATCCAGTCTTGGATACACCAAGATAGAACCTCTTTACCACATAAGTCATTTATATTAGATTAAATAATGTCATTAAAATTTTTATTTGTTGGAGTTGAAATAACCTAAAATAATTTGACACAACATTGGAATTTAATTCTTGATTGAAATGTTTGATAAACCATTCTGTAAGAATTTTATACTTCAACGGTGTGGACCAAACTTCAAATATATTTTGTCTTATTTAAAATACAAACCAATGAGACCTTCCATTATTATCTTCTAATTCATAATATTTCTTGTATGTTAGGCAACGTATTGTTAATTCATCTCTCAAAAACCACATATGAATTTTTATTCTTCAATATTTGAAGTTGTAAATTTGATGTTGTATTCTTTCCAAATTCTTAAACCCACTCATCATGCTCATTTATTATTAAAGATATAATCCTTACCCTTTTAGTTTAATTTACACTGCTTGTGCGATAGAGAGCATATCTCAACTAACAATCTCGTTTATCAGGCAGACTTCAGTTTGTTTCACAAAATGCTACAATTACACCATTCCACTAATTTTTCTCCAACTCTTTGTTATTGTCTTCCATTCTTTTGAGCCGGAGTTGAGCCTTCCTTTCGTTACGTTTTCACGCTGTGAATACCACCCTCAATGCTCCAACCGAACTTAAACAGCAAATAAAGGAATTTAGAAGATGGAGAAATCCTCCACTGTCTCTCTTATGAATATTTTATACATTGGGTTTTGTCATTTTAATTTTAATGAGCCGTATCTTCAAGATTTTACCTGTTCTCTGTGAGCAACATCAATTTTTACTGCTCTTTCTCTGAATTGTTTCTTTATCTAAAAGCTTTGATTTTGAACACAGATTAGTTTATAGATTGATTGATTAACATATTACCAGTTTACTTTGCCACTCATTTATTTAACAAAATTATTGTGAGACTAATCTACACACCATTATCTGTATTAATCTATCTGTTTCTCCAAAAGCAATCATATTTCAATTTCACCTCTCCTTTTCAATGTATAGGGAGTATCACTCGATTAGACTTTAAGTTTCTTTTGAGTCCTAGTCAAACGCATAATGTATACAAACTTTTAAATCTATATCCAATAAGGTTTTTATTCTCCACTTACTTTCACACTTACTTTGTAAGATTGTATGCTTCAGCAAATCTTTTTTTCCCAATAATTTCCAATTCATCCGGGATAAATTCCATCGGAGAAACGAAGTTGTTTCACTGAGCATTATCTCACTGCATTATTCTTATCGTCGCAGATCACCATCTGGCTTTTAAAATATCCCAGATATCTGGTTCCTTCCAGACACCCAAATTCCACGTGTAATGTTTGGTTTAGGTTTTAACGTTATCCTTTTGAGTATTACACTGAGTGGTTTCTTGATAGTCTTTTATTCAACATCTCTTCTGTTTTTAAATTAGAGTTATTCATGAAATACCAACTCATTTCTCAATATAAATATTTTCTGTTGCAAAAGCATACCACACCAAAAGCATCATTTTCTTATCATTCCTTTGCAGTTGAAATTAATTTTAGGACCTACGAATTTTTGATCACAAATCCACATATACATTAGAGGATCTCTCTATTCTCTTATGTTAGCCTTTCAACAGATATTTAATAAAAGTTAGAGAAAACCTAAAAAATTGTGGACTGATGAAGGTAGAGAGTTCTATAACAAGACATTTATGAATTTTCTAAAAAATAACAGCATTACAATTATACAGTATCTTTAATGATGGAAGGCCGTTGTTGTTGAACGTTTTAATCACACTTTAAAAGAGAGACTATATAAAAAATTCACACAACTCGGTTCTCAACAATGGTTATCTTTTATTCAGGAATATTGTGGATAGTATAATAATACGCTTCATACGTAGAAATATTGAATCATCAGAACATTACAAAATTAAATATGAAAAGAGTTATCAGTCAGAAAACCTAAGTTACAAGTTGTGATATCGTAAAAGATATACATGGTGAATACTCATTTTGAAAAGGTTTTCGTAAACGGATGACGTAACTTTTTAAAATGTGATTACGATTAGATACGGTCTTCTATGGATTATAATGATTGAAGGATGAGATGTTTATGTTCATTTTATCACGGATTAAAAGACCAATATAATGAAATTTTTTTTGATCCGCCCCTTTGACTCCACCCACAAACCCCACACAAGCCAACGCCACATTAAACCACCCCGCACAAGCTCCACATAACCCCACCCACACACTCACACAAACCCACCCCCGAAAAACTCAGCAAGTCCACACAAAACCCCACCCACACCCCAAACGCACCCACCACAAGCCTCATCACACGAAACCCTACCAGCTCACCCACTTCATTCATATTCAATCATTAGTGATTATAATTAGTTCCACACAACAACATGTTATTTAATTAAAAAATATCCACCTCCACACAAGCTCCACCATCCACATCCACCCATCTCTCCACAGACCTCATCCACACACGCCCGCACACAAGCCCGGCCCACAACCGCCCACACACCCCAACACCGCCCCGCCACCACGCCCCCCCACACCAAGCCCGCCTCACACAAGCCCCTCCCTCTCCTACCCCCCCCCCCATTCCCTCCCCCTGTCGCCCCCCTTACCACACACTCCCCTCTCCCCCACCCTTCCCCACACGACACACGGGGAGGGAGGTGGATGAGAGTGATGGTCATTGGGGGATCGCAACCTACGCCCCCTCAGTCTTGATTCTTTTATATTCACCAATTAATTGTAAACAAAACAAAATAATCATCAATATTAAAATATAATAAGTTTTGCGAGAGTATATCTTCCATCTTCTTCATTCTTGTTATTTCAAACTCAACACCATATTCTGTTAAACAAAAATGGTAATAATAGGTTTACAAGATATTTAATGTAATATAATAAGCCGGTTGGGTTCTCAGTTTCAAAAGCTTGCGGACCACTAACTAACACCCAGATAGGCGACTCAGCCTGTCATCCTTCCGGCATATGCATTCCGTTTTTACTGGCATAACCGCGTCAACTAATTGAACCAATAAGGGAATTCCAAAAAGGATAGATATAATAAAGTAAACAAAACACATAAATCAGAAACATTACACCAGAAATCAAATTGTGTGTATAATTGTCAACGCGTAGTTGTGTGATCGAGCTGAAAAAAATAAATAATGGCAAGGTATAATGGAGTAGTAAGGGGTAGTAGACAGACAGACGAAGCCAACGAAGAGAGAGAGTACAAAGACAGACAGGGAGAGATAGGAGAACAAACGACAGGACAAGCCCACGCCGACACCGCACAACAGCACGCCACCCACACCGACACGCCAGCACACGCTACACACACCAACACATACCCACGCATCACCATAAACAGAACACATACACAGTAAAACACGAACATATAATACACATAACACACGCCACACGCATACACCCACACCACGCACCCACACGCAACCGCAACACACCGCGCCCAACCACACCTAATCCACACCACACCGACCTATCACACACATACACACACCAACACACAACACAAACAGCACGCACCACACACGCACGATACAACACACACGCAAACCCGCACGCATAACCCCCACACCACACACACACCGTCTCACCTCAGGTTTAATTCACCGGATCATGCTTGATAACTTCGTCATCATACAAAGTCTTTCCATTCTCTTCAAATCAATTATCATCCTAGCGCATTTATCTCATGCACCTCTCGTCAAAGAAATTCCACGTCATTCAAGACTGCCCGAACACATATTTGAGATTACCGTTATGATCATTTTTCAAGTCAAGAACTAACCATACAACTCCACTTTCGTTGATTATCGAGAGAGCAATCCATGCTCGTTTTTTTACCATTGTACAGTGGTAAAGATCAGGCTGATAAACGTGGAATTAATCTTTTTCATCTTTCTCAGTGATCACCTCTAGAGTTAATTCCTGCCTGCGTTTTAATGCTTCTACAACCAGGGAAAAAATAATATCAAATCTACGTTAAATATAATCACTGCTTCAGTTAAAGGAAACATCACAATCTTACCAGTGTGTTGAGCTTTTGTCGTGGCGGACGCTTGATGCCTCAGTGTAAAAATAAAACTCGTCTGCGAACTGGGTCTGGAAAAATCTTATAAGCAACGATACGAATTTTCCGATCGTTGCCCAGAAATACGTTATGGAGACGCTTGAATATTGGGCGATATATTCAACTGTCTGAATTCATTTCAAACTATTATTCTAAAGTATTTTGATAAACTTATGTTAAGGCCGTTGTTCGTTCGGAAAAACACGAAGTTGTCATAGAATATTCCTGTTTTTTGCGCACGACATGTCCGGAAAAAACACTTCCTCATTTAACTGCACACAGGTCGAAAAACACTTCCTCTTTTAACACACACCATGTCGAAAAAAAAACACTTCCTCATTTTACGCACGACCTGTCAAAAAAAAGAACCGAGTGATGTGAAAGAATATAACATAAAGATATGAGATATGAACAAATCTTATAGGTCAAGTGATAACAAATAGCATTGTATTGAAATGAGTGTCCTCGCTACAGTTTCAAATCTTCATAATACTTGACAACCACTTACTATTAACCTCTATCATGTCGCATGTTATTAATCGTAGCTCTAGGTAAAGGGAGAAACAATACTTGGCTAAACTGTAATTTAGGAAAAAAGTGAACGCTGAAATTCCCACTACAGGGAAAGTGACCAGTCAGTATATTCACTATGGTCATATGCTTGTTTATTTCACTCAACAACTCTCTCT
>CM068963.1:1050508-1064275 GCA_035128595.1 Eptatretus atami
TCCATCGTTTCTTACCGACATCCTTCCGCTGGATTCTCCATCACATCCTTTCCCTTTTCCTGGCACACATTTTATTCAAGGATCTACAACATGATTCAATCACGATTGTGATGAAGAGAAAGGATAATAAGCTTCAAAAACTGAAGATAAATACAGAATGAAACAAACTTGAATCTCAATATGGAATTGAAACATATTTGTGGACAATGTCTCATGAATTTCAATTTTGTTCTCCGTCACAACCATCATGCAATATGTACCAATTATAAAATAAAACAATCACTAAAACCACACGAAGGTCCCACCAGGATCAGATTCAGATCCCATTCCAAGATTCTGAATGACGTGTCACATGACCATCTGTAATCGAGCAGAACTCTCTTCTCAAAGAAACAGCTCCATCAGGCTGGAGGAAACTGACGGAGTGCTGATCAAAAAGAAAGGAAAAGAGGAATGAACAAGGCAATTAGCATGTGTCAACTTGAGTTGTGTGGCAGGCAGTTCATGGCAACATACTGAGGGATGTCTGTGTGAAACACATGGAACATTAACGCTCTGGTTCACGGACAACAGCCACTCCAAACTGTGATGTCATACAATTGTGGGACACAAGAATCCCCAATGTTGAGTACGTCACAATAAACACAACTCTACCATATTGAAACATGAGCAGAACGAGAGAGCGACCAATAGTAAGCCGCACACCTCTGCCAGATGAACAGTGAGGTTTTGTTTCTCACTGATTGGTCGGATCTGGATCTAGACCTGAACCAAGCTCTAATCAGCTCGTTCTCCTCACTGACCCAACTCATCCCATCAAAGTTTTTGGTATCACCGGTCCAAAACTTTTTGAAATATCTTGTTAATATTTCGTTGTTGACCCTGTCTCTCCATGATGAGGAATCGCTTGAAGAGAAACGATGTTGGAGTCACCTTTGACCCATCATTGAAACGATTGCTTGGAGGAAAAAATCAAAACCCCCAAATATCCCCAACCTCAAAGCAGAGAAGAAGAAGATCAATAGGTTTCAAGTCTTGAAGAATGATGAACCAAGTTGATAAGATCACTGAGGGAATATTCTTCAACAACGAGCAGCAGAACAAATACGAGAAACTGGTTCATGAAATTCACGGAAAATTACCGGAAGTGATAAAGAAAACATTCGGTTGAAAAAACAATTACACAGTGGAACAATGTCCGCACCAAATGTTATCAGTGCTACGGTTGAACCAATCAGTTCAACAGGGTTAATACTGGAAAACATGACCCCGGGAAGTATGACCAACAGATTACCACGTGACCACAATTATAACTTCAATGTGCAGGAAGAACAATCAGATGACTGAAAATCCTGGAACAAGTGATTGTGTTATGTGTGGTGTGTGCTGTGTGTGTGTGTTGTGTGTATGTGTGTGCGTGTGTGCGATTTGTTTGTAACTCCTCCTGAGTCTGAGACCATTTATTAAAGAAGTTTTCTTTCCTGGGGATCACTCCCTGAAAGGGTCTCTGTTTTGCCATATGTGTCAAGGGTCGACCCAACATATAAAAGTTGAAATCCTTGATGTAAGAAATGTGAGCAGGAAGTTTGTATTACATGTTGTACACGATTCAATGTAAGTAGTCACTGGTTTGTTTGTTGCAGATCAGACTTGGTGGAGATGAAATATGATTCACGAAAAAAGGTCCAAAAACAAGAGATTATAATATCTTTCATCCAGAGTCAATTCTACGTAGGTTTCACGGCCAATAAACACCATGTAAGTATTAATAAAAAACTTTCAAAAAACATATTTTACTTACACAATGCTCTTTTAAGTACAAAACAATATTTACTAATATTTCATTACACTTCATTACAGATTTGGAATGGATTTATTATTGGTGATAATGTTCATGAGTTAGTTGATTGTTCCATAACACCCCCATTGGTCCAGGGCCTTGTGTATTCCCGTGGGATTTTATGATAAATCTAAGTTTATGTATTGAATGGTTGATATGTTATGAACATTGGAAGCAAGGTCGGGTCCATGTTTTTATACGAGTTCATATAATCATTATGAGATCCCAGAAATGAGGACACCCGTACTAATCGGTGTCTCGCTCTCCACATTGTCTGTGATTGTTTTGAGATCAGTGTTGAGATCCTGGTTCATGTCCTTTTGTGTGTTAGCTTCGAGATCGTCATCAGCTTAGACCTGTCCAGGAAGACTTGAAGGGAGCCATCTGAGTTAAATAGAGATTCTGGAATGGAACTGAACTTGCACATCACAACACGACTTGGAGATCAACATCTGGTGTGATCATTGCATTGATGAGCAGTCGAGCGAACCAGTGCATAGGTTCTCCTTGAGCTCAACATGAGTAGCAAAACTTGAGATTTTCTTTGAGGAGATTTTCACGTTAGTAGATTGAACGTATGCTGCGGTGATGTCTT
Organism: Eptatretus atami; assembly: GCA_035128595.1. Taxonomy (NCBI): domain Eukaryota; kingdom Metazoa; phylum Chordata; class Myxini; order Myxiniformes; family Myxinidae; genus Eptatretus; species Eptatretus atami. Next base: position 1,052,944 of record CM068963.1, read on the forward strand.
AATGGCTAGAGTGTGTGAGCTTGGGATCCAGGTCCTGAGTTCACATGCCGCTTTGTTTGAATTAAGACCAGGTGGGGTTGACTCAGCCGTTGCATCCTTCTAGGGTTTGGAATTTCCTAGCTGTGCTGTACACCCACTTCGCACAAAAGCACCCCCCCTGCGAACCAGTGGAGCCGTCCAGGAATTGTGCCCAATAGCCCAGAAACTGGCCCTTAGCACACCAACGCTCTGCAACAGAGAGTCATTATCCATATGAGAGAGATTGCAGACATCTTCACTTTTTCCAAGACTGAGTGCACCAACCGCACCTGTGCAGGTTCGTATCCACAACAAATCTCACAGGACACGACTGCTTTCCATGACAAATCCATAAAGGAATACACTTATCAGGCTGTGCCATTCAGGGTATCTTCGCGTGCAAAATAATAAAGTTTGAAAAATAGCCCAAAACACCAAACCAATGGAAAACTAACCATTGCAAACAAATTATCATCTTCCAAAGGTGATTATATTAACGTCAAACACACCAATTTCATTCAATACCACACCCCTGGCAGTTCCTTCGTCAATGCATCAAAAGTTTCAGGGCCCCCGGATTTTCACTAGTTTGGTAGTAATGAGGAGATGGCGTATGGCCCTACACACAATACATCCTGCAAGACCCATTAATAGTGAGATGCCCATATGAGCACATATTCAAAAACCTCTCCCTACGAATGATCACTCAAAACACAACCACAGTATGGTTTCGTCAACAAGTAAAGCATAAACATATTCGTTGGGAAATATTCATGGAATATAAATACCAGCCTACACTTGCCCACTTAATAGGTGTACCATCCTCTTAGGCTCATCCTTCAAAAGACGGCGACCAGGTGCGTCAGAAGGGCAATCCGCGAGTAAAAACCTGTGCCAAAGTCTATGAGATCAACGGATGATCCCTTGTGGCGACCCTAACGGGAGCAGCCAAGAAAAGAAGAGAAAAAAGAAATATATATATATCTACTATATATATTCACATAAAAATAATCTGTAATATATAAAAATATACATACTATACATTAAAAATAATTATAATATAATATTATATATATATATTATAACATTAGTTTTCAATGAGAGATACAGACACCTGTGTGGTGCTTTGGCCTGTGTTGTGCTAAATGGTGTATTTCCTCAATTACAGACGATACAGAAATTTTGGTTTTCAGTTATCAAGGATTTCACTCTTATAGCCCCGATATTGACGGATCCAACAGAAGTGAATAAAGAAAGTCTGAAACTTTCCTGCAATGTTCTCAAAGCAGTCAATCAATGTGTACGAAGACACTAAGACAATAAAAAAAAACTCGTTCAAATAAAATCTGATGCAGAAGTCCGTTGTACAATTTAATATCCACCTCACATACTTATGAACTCGGTTGAAATATTTTTTATGAACATAAGTAAATTCATAATTACACAGGTAATATTGAATTAACCTTCAAACAAAATTTTCAAAACACTTCAGAAATTAAAACAAAAGGCGTGAAAGTCAAGGGCCAGGATGTACAACGAATGTTTGGATGGATTCCATTGGTCTGAGCGTCCACTAAGCAACTGTCATCAATGAAGTTCATAAAATGGACCTCGTGGACACAAGTTACATTACACAACGTCGACATACAGTCCTCAATCGTGGACATGAGTACATTTACACAATACCAACACGTATCCTTCAATCCTCATCCTGAAAGAAATTAGAAATGAAAGTAATATAAGTCTGGTATCGAGGATCCAAAAGATCACATACCTTTCTGATTCTTCTGTAGATGAACGCCGATTTTCTGGAGACTTTAATGTTTGTGACCGTGCCATCTCAGGAGACGAAAGTTGAAACAAAATGTGCATCAGTTCTTCTGGCTCATGACTGAAGAATATTGGACACAATGGTGAAAGAGGGATTCAACTCTGCAAATAGACGTTGGTTTTATTTCCAATATAATGGTTGGGATATGATATAGTAAAGCAACTACAATACGATATGATGCTCTTTGGAGTATATCTCAGTTATACACAAATTCACAAAATAAGTTGAAACTTGTGTTCTTTGTCCCCGACCCCATCTACCACCCAGATTCCTCTTAACCTGTGAACATCCCCAACCCTTTCCCCTTATTTTCCAACTCAACTACTTTCCTTGCAAGCTTCCTTCCTCCTCATGAATACTCTTAACCATACAGCTTCAGTTAACGCAAGTCGTGTTAACAGTAAACCAATTAACTACAAATTGACAAATGACAAAATATCAATAAATAAATAAATAAATAAAATAAACACACTCTGCAGACACACAAGTGAAATTGTTTACTTCAAAGGAACTTGCGAAAAACGTCGTTCGTGATTTGACATAAATATAACTTACATTTCATGATGATTTATGTTGAGTATCAGTTGTACTCTGAACTACCAACTGCTCAATATGATTACATCCACCACCCATAGAATGAACACACACACACACACACACACACACACACACACACACACACACCACACCACACACCACAACACACACACACACGCCTGACACAGAAAACACTCCGAAGTCGGTTTCCCATTCTCATATGAATAACTGATTAGCCCCGTGGACTTCAAGTGCGAAATGAGGCTAACGCATTTGGTTTCGTTCACGTCGCCAGTGCGTGTGTCCTTCAACCATTTCTTGGACATGCCTTTACCGATGTTGTTTGCAACTGTCACACAGATAACGAATGATGTCTTACATATGCGTATTCATTTCTTCTTCCACATCAGATCGAAGATGGCCGACTAGTGACTGGCGTCCATTGTTAGTTGCACACAAATAGGGCCAGCCCTGTGTATGTTCCACACAGCAAAATTACTCAAACAACGGGGCAGTGACATTTTAGTCTTTTTTATACTTGTTTTCCCAACCTTTGTCTTGTGGGATCACTTGCAGGATCCATCAATTCTGAAATCCTCACCGCATCATTGGTGCATCTAATGGCACAACATCCTGTCATGATAAACATTTGATGAGCATATCGTGTGCTGTTATGGGTTGTTAGGAGGTAGCGGTTGGAGTACTTCCTCGGTGTATACGGTTCTCTGCCCGCCTTGTTTCCCTTCAACGTGTTTTCAAACTTACAGATTTGGTTTTTGGATCGGCATTACAAAGGGCTATTGTATCGTGCATCAGCAAAACCTTTGAACATTCAGACGAATACTCTCTCGTAGAGATGAGTATGAGCAGAGTATTATACCTGTCACTGATTGGGACATCAGGAACATAAGCGACATTCATAGTGGACTTTTTCTATTGATGGTTCATCGCTTTTGTGCTTGGCTATACTGGCGTTATCTACAGTGTGCACAAGTACATCAATCCGTGGTTTACATGGCAATGAAGGATGAAGTTACATTTTCCTTCATCTTTAGATCTATCTGGTTCTACAATTAATACAGTTCTGGTCCAGGACATAATCATTTCTGGTTTCCCAGTTTATTGATTTTTCTGTTTTATATAATACTTTGTCCCCTTTTTATGAGGATGAGTTCAATGACCAGACCACATTTCAGAGGTGATAAAATTCCCCAGTAAACACATAAGATGATCAATGTGGGTTTGGAATTTAAAGTACCCAGAGACGATGGAATATCCTATAAACGAATACATGATGATCTTTAAATCATAAGTTGTTTATAAAAGATAAGATTTGAAAGTTTATGAGGACTTGTCTAAAAGTAACGTGAGCTTAATGGATTCCTTTTCCTGATACCCCACCGCTCTGGTTCAGTGGCATTACCGCCTATTGAAGTGGATTCTGAAGGAATAGGCCGACTTAAACGCGTTCCACCCAAGATCGTGGGCAACTCTCAGATTTGATGCCATCGCCGAGGAGCACATAATGAAAGGGTGCAGATAATAATGGATTTTTAAGATTAAATTCGGGATTAGTTCAGCATTTGTGGTTTCTTGTCTCTTTTGCAAATCTGTGCCAACATATGATTCTATAAGCGTTAGATGATAAGTTTTAAATGTTTTTCTTGGGTTCATCAGTAAAATTATGGGGCAGTCCTTTTCACAACTTCTTCACATATGCCATGCCAGCTTCACCGAGCGTTCTTTTTCTTCTGATTACTTTTCCCTCCTGTACTCTTTATAACCCTTCTATCATGTCTGTTCCTGCAGAATAAAACTCATGAAAAACATGATATTGTGTTTGAATTGCATACCTGCTGTTCACCTTCAATATGGCTTCATTTAAGGTCTCCCTCATAAATGTGTGAACCTACAAGAAGAATAGATCATTTGTGGAGGCAGCCATGTCGTTGTCCATTCTACAAATAATTTACAGAATGAAAATAATTTACAGAATCTGCTCCATTTTAGTGTTTGCAAAAAGTTATGGTCACTGAACCTGTACACCTTAAACAAGTACCGAAGAAAAGCCTGCAATTGGGACAACATTCACACAACATAGTTCGAATATCATTCCAAATGATTTACACAAGACAAAACTAGGGATGGACTCACACAGCGTTGTATTCCATCAAGGATGTTGTGCCTTGAAAACAGAACTAAATTCGTTGATTTTTTAAAAAAACTCAAATGAGGAATTATATATTTGATGTTTGGGTGAGCGGAAGAGGGAAATTACCGCCAAATACACGACACACACTACCGCAATCTGACCCAAGGAAGGTTTCCCCAGGAGCCGATAGTTTCCAACTAGTCATCAAGAGTGGGTCCTGAAGGCTTTGCTCAATCCCATCATTCGCTAGCTGCCCAACCTTTTAAGGTGAAGACTTCAGTCACGGGACCTAAATCTCTCTCTTGTGGAGCAGTCGAGCGAACAGTGATAGGTTCTCCTTGAGCTCAACATGAGTGGCAAACTTGAGATTTTTTTTTTCTTTGAAGCAGATTTCCACGTTAGTAGATTGAACGTATTGCTGGGTGATGTCTTAATGGCTAGAGTGGTGAGCTTGGGATCCGAGGGTCTGAGTTCACATTCCGCTTTGCTGTTGAATTAAGACCAGGTGGGGTTGACTCAGCCTGTCATCCTTCTGAGGTTGGCAAAATATGTACCAGCTTGCTGGTATCCTGTGTGCGAGTGGCGATCCGTCCGGATTGTGCCCAATAGCCCAGGAAACTGCTTAGGCAGCACCAACGCTCTGCACAGAGTCTGGTTCCAATGTATGGATAGAGATTGAGCTTCTCATCTTTTTCCAAGGACTGAGTGCACCAACGATGTGCGTTGTTACAAAATCCTCACAGCACTGCTTTCCAATGACAAATCCACTAAAGGTAATACATATCAGGGGTGTGCATTCAGGTGTACTCCTTGGGTCAAAATTAAATTGAAAAATTGCAATAAGTCATATGAACTAACATTGCAAACAATTATATCTTCCAAAGGTGTATTTTAATTAACTCAAACATCCAATTTTCATTCATACACTCCCTTGGAGTTCCCTTCGTATGCATGCAAAGTCCAGGGCCCCGAGTTTTCATAGTTTTGGAGTTATGGAGGAGATGGACGGATGAATGGCCTGACACACAGACACATTTTGAGTGTAGATGACCAATATGAGCGATTATTCAAAAATCTCTCTGAATGATCATCAAAACACACCAAGTATGTTTTCTGTTAACATATAGCATAAACATTGTTGAAATATAATACATACAATGAAATTTTAAATTAATAATATTATTATATGTGTTATTGCCCGGTTAGAATAGGTGTTACATATTCCCTGTGTCATAAGAGGCGACCAGGGTTGCGTCAGAAGGGCATCCGCGTAAAACCTGGCCAAATCATTATGGGATCATAACGGATGATCGCTGTGGCACCCTAACGGGAGCAGCCGAAAGAAGAGAAGAAGAAGAATATATATATAATATAATATTACATATTTTATAAAATATATCTGTAATATATATAAAAAATATTAATATTATATATATAATATATATATAATATATATATATAATCAAGTTTTCATGAGAGAATACACCTGGTGGTGGTTTTGTGCTGTGTGTGCTAAAATGGTGAGTTTCTCAATTACAGACGATAAGAAATTTGGTTTTTTCAGTATCAAGGATATTCACTCTTATCCCCATTTGACGGATCCAAAGAAGTGGAAAAAGAAAGTCGTAAACTTCTGCAATGTTTCAAGCAGTTCAATCAATGTGGTACAACACCGGTAAGAACAATAAAAAAACTCGTTTTTTAATAATAATCTGTGCGAGATGTTCCCTTGTAAATTTAATATCCACTCCACATACTTTATGACTCTGAATATTTTATGACATAATGTAAATTCAATAATTTATACACAGGATATTTTGAAATTAACTTCACAAAATTTAAGAAACACTTCAGAAAGTTAATAACAATGGTGTAAAGTCAAGGGCTCAGATGTACAACGAATGTTTGATGGATTCCTTGGTTTGAGGGTCCACTAAGCCAACTTCATCAATGGAGTCATAAATGGACCTTCGTGGACACAAGTACATTTACACACGTCGATCATACATCTTCAATCGTGGACATGAGTACATTTACACAATTACCATCACGCGATCCTTCAATCCTTCATCTGGAAGGAAAGATTGAAATTAATAATTATAATTGGTGATCGAGGATCCAAAGAATCACAATGACCTCTTTCTGTTTCTTCTGTAGATGTAACGCCATGTTTCTCGGAGACTTTAGTGCGTGACACATCCTCAGGCAGGACGAAAGTTTGAACAGTTTGATCAGTTCCTTTGGCTCATTGATGAGAATATGGACACAATGGTGAAAGAGGATATCAACTCTGCAAATGACGGTTTGTTTGTTATTCCTCAATTATATTGATATTATATAGTAAGAGCACTCAATCCTGAATGATGTGCTCTTGGGATTATTCGTTATAACATTCACAAAAATGTGAAACTTGTTCTTCTCCCGACCCCACTCCACCCAGATTCCTTTCCTGTGAACAATCCCCAACCCTTTCCCTTATTTCCAACTCTCAACTATTTCCTTCAGTTCCCTTTTCCTCTAACAATGAACATAGCTTCAGTTGTTAACACAAAGCCTGGTGTTGTACAGTAAAATGTTAACTACAAACATTTTGACAAATGCAATATCAAAAATAAATAATAAATAAATAAACACCTTGCAGCAACAAGTGAATTGTTTACTCAAGGAACTTTGCGAAAACGTGTTCTTGATTTGTTAATAAATATATCTTTACATGTTTCATGATGATTTATGTGTGATTTATCAGTTGTACTCATGAACTACCAACTGTATATGATTACATCACCACCCATAAATGAACACACACACACACACACACACACACACACACACACACACACACACACACAACACACACACACAAACACTCCGAAGTCGGTTTCCATCTCATATGAATAACTGTATTAGCCTCCGTTGGACTTCGTGCGAAATGAGGAGCAAACGAGATTTGGTTTCTGTTCACGTCGCTGCGTGCGTGTGTTCCTCACCATTTCTTGGACATGCTTTACCGATGTTGTTTAAACTTGTCACAACAGATAACGAATGATGATTCTTACATATGCTATTCATTTCTTTTTTCCACATCAGATCGAGATGGCCGACTAGTAGACGGCGTCATTTTAGATTGCACATAAATATGGGCTAGCCCTTTACGTCCACACAGCAAAATTACTCAAACAACGGGGCTGTTGACATTTTATGTCTTTTTTATACTTGTTTTCCCAACCTTTTCCTTGTGGGATCTGCAGGGAATCCTCACATTCTGAAAATCCTTCACCTTGAATTCATTGGTGCATCTAATGGCACAACATCCTGTCATGATAAACATTAATGATGAGATATCGTGTGCTGTTTGGGTTAGGTTTAGGGTAGGGTTGGAGTTACCTTCCTCTGTGTGTTAAACGGTTTCTCCCCCCTTGTTTCCCTTCACGTGTTTTCAAACTTACAGATTTGTGGTTTTTGGATTCGGCATTACAAGAAGGGCTATGTACTGATCAGCAAAACCTTGAACATTCAGACGGAATACTCTCTCAGTGAGGATTGAGGATGAGCACGTATTATACCTGTCACTGATTGGACCATTGCAAGACATAGCGATTCATTCATGGGACTTTTTATTGATGTTCATCGTTTTGGGCTTGGTTATACTTGGCCGTTCCATACTAGTGCGCAACAGTACATCAATCGGGTTTTACATTGCGCAATGAAAGTTACGTTTCTCCTTCATTTAGATCTATTCTGAGTTTACAATTAAGTACAGTTCTGTGGTTCCATGGACATAATCGATTTTTTTTTGGTTTTCCCAGTTCTATTGAATTTTCTGTTTTATCATAATACTTTTTCCCCTTTAATTGAGATGAGTTCAGATGAACCATGGACCAACATTTCAGAGGTGGATAATGTCCCCAGTAACACATAAGATGATCAATGTGTGTTGGAATTTAAGTACCCAGAGACGAGTGGAATTATTCATAAAACAATACATATGATCTGTATAAGTCAATAAGTTTGATTATTAAAAGAAAGATTTGAAGATGTTATGAGGACTTGTTAAAAGTAACGTGGTTATTTGGATTCCTTTTCCTGATTACTCCACAGGCTCTGTGTGTCACGTGAGGCATTACCCTATTGAGTGGATCTGAGGGAATACCGACGTTATAAACGCTGTCGCACCCAAGATCGTGCGGCAACTCTCGAATTTGATTGCCATTCGCCGAGAGCACATAATGAAAGGTGCAGATAATAATGGAGTTTTTAAGGATTAAATTCTGTGATTATTCAGCATTGTGCTTTTCTTGGTCTTCTTTGCACAATCTTGTGCCAACATAGATTCTATAAGCGGGTTTATTGATATAAGTTTTAAATGTTTGTCTTGGGAGTTCATCAGTAAAATTATGGGGCAGTCCTTTCAAACTTCTTCACATTATGCTGCCAGTTCACCGAAGCTGTTCTTTTTCTTTCTGATTTACTTGTTCTCCTGTACCTTTATGTAACTCTCTTCTATCAATGTCTGTTTCTGCAAATTAAAAGCTCATGAAAACACATGATTTGTATTCTTGTTCTTGAATTATGCTTACCTGCCTGTTCAACTCAATATGGCTTCATTTAAGGTCTCCTCCATAAATGCTGTGAAAGCCTTGAACAAAGAAGAATAATCATTGTGGAGGCATTGCCATTGTCGTTTGTCATTCTTACAGAATAATTTACAGGAAATGAAAATAATTTACAGATCTGCTCCATTTTTAGGTGTTTTGCAAAAAAGTTATGGGTCCACGTGATATCCTGATACAATTAAAAGATGTACCCGAAAGAAAAAGCTGCAATTGGGAAACAACATTCACACAAACATAGTTCAGAATTCATTCCAATGATTTCACAAGACCAAACTAGGATGGAGCTCACACAGCTGTGTTATCCATTCAAGGAATAGTGGCCTTGAAAAACAAACTTATTGTTGATTTTTAAAAAAAACTCAAATTGGTAAATTATATATTTTGATGATGGGTGAGGAGTAGAGGGAAAATTACGCAAATACGACACACACCTACCCGCAATCTGACCCAGGATGGTTTTTCCCCAGGAGCCAGTAGGTTTTCCAACTAATTCATCAAAGACTGGGGTCCTGGAAGCGCTTTGCCTCAATCCATCATTCGGTGAGCTGCCCCCACCCTCCTTTTTTATGTTGAAGACTTCGTCACGGACTAATCGTCCTCTCGAGCGCCAGTCTTAAATAAAGAACTGCAATTGATAGAAAAGTGAGGAAAAAGAGAATAGTCGAAGAGTTTTTGAGGAAGTAACTAAATCAGTTTTTTGAAAGGGGAAAGTCATGTTGTTTGGAAGACGTGAGAATGGTAAATGATTCCAGAGTTTTGGCAGTGGAGGGAGGGAAGAAACAAACAATCGTAATGACCCACCCTTGAGACGCCAATGCGCCACAACAGTATGCAATGTTGGGCTTGTCCAGTATTCATTCCTTGATCTCGCTAATGGTGGAGGTACAAAGCCAGTAAGTTCTTGTGAGCAGAAACCGAAGTAGTATCTTGCAGAAGAAAAGAGAAAGAGAGCTACTATTGTGGCGTATTCTATGCTTATTTGATCGTGACAAGTTTTGAGTTCACATTGGCAGAGTTGACAAAGTCAAATAACTTTGGAAATTTTTCCAAATTCTGGGTCATTAAAGTATTGTAGCTTGCAAACCTCCCCAGATTGAGAGCAGTCACAAGACGAATCAATCATTTGTCGGTTGGAGCAACTGTTCATTAGGAGAAGAATCTTCGAATCTGAACAGGACTCCTAATTTCTCGAGGCAGACTTAGCTTTATTTGTGTTAAGTGTGGATCCAGGATTAAATTTTATGTTAGATAATACCTCGTCGCGGTTCGTATTGTATCACGATGTGTAATTGTGGAATTTTCACAAGGAGATTGCGAGAAGAGAGAGACAGAGACAGAGACAGAGACAGAGACAGAGACAGAGACAGAGATTGAATTTTGAAAGCATTAAACCTTACATTGATTACATATTGCCCCCACTAGGATTTTTGTCAAATCCGAATTTAAAGAGGTGGCTGTGATGAAACGAGTTGTTAGATGAGTGAGGGAGATGGGGCAGAGGAAATACATGCGAGGAATGTAATGTTGATGTCATCCAACATATAAGCTGCATTTGTTATTTGTGGAAGAAAGGTCATTGATAAAAAAGAAGGAAGAGTGTTGGAGACAGAATTGAACCCTGAGGACACATCTGTTTGATAGGAAAGGGGATCCCCGAGTTGAACCATCAAAATTATTGAGATAGGAGCGGCGTAGAGAAAGCTCGATATGAGAGAGCAGAGCGAAGAGGAAAGCCGAAGAAGGGAAGCTTGGCTATCAGACCCGCATGCCAAGCTCTGTCAAAGGCTTTTGAGATATAACGAGCTACAACAAAAGGATTCCCCAAAGTCTCTCAAAGAAGAGGCCCAGACATTCATTACTTCATATTAAGAAAAGGATATCCACCTGTAGACTTGCTTTTGTGAAAGCCGTATTGGTGATCAGATAGAAGACTTAGGGTGCAAGCATGTTGAGGGGAAAATGCGGAATTGAGACGACATTCAAAGATTTTGGACAAACAGTGGGAAGTCAAGCAGAGACGGTAATTCGAAGGTTTGAAGGATCACCCTTCTTTAAAAAGGCTGCACTAAGTCATTTTCCAGAAGTGGAAATGTGGATTTTTAAACAAAAACGAAACAACTCGGCAGCAAGCAGGGTGCAGCTCTGAAGCCCAATTCCTTTATAACATTCTCTCTTTTGTGG
>CM068963.1:1116980-1136576 GCA_035128595.1 Eptatretus atami
ATGCCCGGTGATATTACATAGATTAGATATATAAAGATATATAAATAATATTCATATATGTATATTCAGTTATATATATACTACATTATATATATATAGTGGCGTGCGCCTGTAATCCGGCTACTCGGAGGCTCGGGTTGGCGGATCGCTTGAGGACGGGAGCTCTGTGCTGGGCCGCACTATGAGAGGGTGTAGAGCAGCCCGGAATCATGGCGAAACCCAATCCTTATCCCTGTGTCGTAAGAGGTGACCAGGGTTGCTTCAGGAAGGGCATCCGGCGTAACACCTATGCCAAATCAGTGTGCAGATCATAACGGATGATCCGCTGTGGCAACCCCTAATGGGAGCAGCCAAAAGAAGAAGAAGAAGATCTATGTATTTATATCTATATATAAATATATATACATATATTGCTTCAACAATGGCCAAGAGTGGCGGTAAGAACAATCATCTCTCAGCTTTCTAACCTGAGTTTGAATCCCGACCCAGCTATAAACTGTCATTCCAGTGTTTCACAAGTGGGGTGATTCATCATTGAGTGGGCCATCGCTCGCATTGATGTGAAACGGGTGTCCAGTTTGCCAGAATTGGTTTGCAGACTTCAAAGATCCCATGATGTCCTTTGCATAGAGTAGCCATGCTTTGCGTGGCACTATGGCCAACATCCACATTCCTGCCCTAACTACTGCTGGGAAGGCAATGGCAAACCTCCCAATTTCACACTTGCCAAGAAACAGCTTCAGCAGCACCGACACTGTAACAGAGAATGGTGCATCGGAATCATAATAATCGATCTGATGGAATATTGGTTCTGCCAAAACACTTCTCGGTCAGTGAGGGTTGTTGGCATGACACACACACACACCCACACACACACACACACACACACACACACTTTGTGTGTGTGTGTGTGTTTGTGTGTGTCTCCTCCAGAACTCAAAAACCATAAAAACGAGCGATCTGAAACTTTACATGCATACTAGGGGAACTCCACAGGAGTGCATGAATGAACACGTGTTTGGGTTAATTTGAACACCTCTTTTGAAGATAATTAACGGCCTTATTTAATTATACTTTTATGAAGGCTCACCCTTGGTCACCTCGCTGTCCCTCACCAACCTAACCAATATATTGTTACGAATTTGGGAATTCGATTGCACACAACATACAGGTTCCTTTAGTCAGCTATGTTGACACACATTACAGGTTCCTTAGTCACTATGTCGATAAGTGCTTTTCCCTAGATAAGCTCACCTTTCATTGTTTAATGTTAAAAATCTATTAATGTCGGCGGGATCGGATTTAATATTACGTGACCAACAATGGAGGACATCCTCCCCCTCTCTGCGAAGAGGAAAGAACCACCTCTGCCCGTCCCCTGACTCACGATTGTCAACAACTCTCTCTTCCCACCCGTTGTTGACGGGGAGATGGATCACCGAGCATGAGTCACGCACGGGCGTGGGGCGTGGGAGTGGGGGCGGAGAAGGATAAGCAGAGATCTTTTTTATTGAGTAAGCTTTTTGCTCTCGGGCAGAGTAGTCCTCGCAGACCTTCGGTCGCTGTTTGCTGGTTAGAGGTTAGCTTCGAAGCTTTTTCTCGCTGTCGTCGACTTCGCGTGCGGCTGGCTCGGGAGGAGCTTTTTGATGCTTGCTTTGTGGTTCAGTGAGCTTCTGCTTCTGCTGCCGGAAGCAATTTGCTTCCATCTGTGCTTTTGGAAAATGTTGAGCGGTTGCTTGGTTCGGCTCGAATGGTGGCTCTCTTCTTCTTCTTCTTGTTCGTGGAGCTCTTTGTTCTCCTTTTTGGTCCCGCTTGGTGCGACTCATCAGCACTCTCTTGGAGGTGGTTCACTTGGGGAGCGCGCCATCGACGGGGAAGAGGACGCATCGACGGCAGATGAGCGCCTGTTCACCAGCACGTGTTGTAAAGCCGGGAGGATTCCGGGAGTCGAAGATCGCAGCTCACGGCGATGATCCAGCCGCCTTGCTGGAGCCGGGTCCGAACAACTTAGACCACGGAGGTAGAAGTTCGGATAGCTCTGGGTTCACGCTCACCTGTCTCCGAGCTGGGAACGTCGTATTAACGCCTCTGCCACATCTTGTGGTGGTGTGTTGTCGCGTGTGTCCGTGGGCCCCGATTAATAAGTTAGGAAATTGTAAGTGCTTTGTAGCTGTAAACTGATTGCATCGTATAGCCGTCAGTTTTGTTGTGCTTGTTACGTGTATATCTGTGTTTGTTGCCTTGTTGCTTAGATTGCATAGTTGTGTTTTGTATAGCAGTAAATGTCTTGTTGAATAAACCCGTTCGTTGCTCCTCTTCCCTTATTGAGCTCCATCTTGCACTCGAATATAGTTCGGTTTTTCATAGCCGTAAAGTGATCGGTTCCAACGGACTGCCGAATTACCCCGCCGGTTATCCCAAAAGGAGCGAGCGGCTTAAGGCTCGTTTCCAGCCGGTCCCGTTGAGTACAATCTCTCGTAACCGACCCGTGCCGAATATTGGTAATCGAAGATTTGCGAACTGTAACAAGGTCTCCGTCCTCAGCGCGCGGAGAGTGCGGACAAGTCTAGTGTGTTTAAAAACACACCCTGGCTGTTTCGCGTGATCCGGAAGCCCGACGGGATTGTCCTTCGGGGCGAAGCGGCCGCCTTTTGTGTTTAGACTCGGTCGTATCCACGCGACGCCGCGGAAATCAACATTTTAATTAATATATATATATATATATATATATACTATGAAGCATTGATGACATCATAATGCTAATGGTGGGTAAACTATCTCAGAATCTCGTGACCTTCAGTGGAAATAAAATGTAACTTATAAAGCTGTTATCAACAGTCTCATCGATGAAAAGTTCAAAAGTCGTTTTGCTTAAAATGATAAGACATATAGTATGAAATTTGAATTAGATTTTTTTTTCTTTCAGATCATATAAACATTTTGCTTGTTTAAGAATAACATTGGTATCTATTGACATTCTTGGCATCTCATCCTAATCTTTGAATACCAACCTACAAGTATGAGAAATAACATTGGTCTGGACTCACCCAAACAATAAATATTTTGAATCTGGCAGAACCACTAAACTGGAAAGGCCATTGCTGAAAAATACAGTTTGCATCATATGGCAAGTCACACATCATGCATAAATGTTTCAATAATATGGTATCCCACGGTATTTTTTTTTTTTTTTACCAAAATATTTTTTGAGCCATTGCACCGTCTATGCCTCCATTGCATAATTCGAGATCATAATCGTTGAGGATTCTCCAACGGAGGTTTTATTGAGTCAATCCAACTCGGTTCATGCCAGCGCGAGTGCCATGACATGTGCAGGGAGGGGTGCAGGAAAGCAACAATACATTAACACAACAGCAACGTCACTTCCTCTATGTCACAGTCTTCCTGCTGGTAAAAACGAAACACTCACAGGTTATAAAAGAACATGAAAGAGACACCTATACGTAGCTGTGGCGAAAAGACATTCTTGTAATGTATATAAGCCCACAAGGTACACAGATGAGCAAGAAACGATGTGTGACAGATACTACAGACACTTGTAACTGAAACTGTGTGAATAAAACCGTGACATCAAGTGTCTAATTGTAAATTAAAAATAGGTGTTGAATTAAATGACCATATGCAAATACTCTTCAAAGTCAAGTCAATCAGATGAAAATTGACAATTAGAAATTGCCTCATGTTGACATTTACACCTATTGTGTCCTCAAAATACTTGTTCATTATTCTGAGCTGAAACACAAATCCTCTTCAAATTTCAAGTCAACATGAAAAATTGAGGATTTGAAATCTCACCTAACGTTGTTGGTTGACCTTTGACAATGTACCTTTGATGTTTTGACTCAAAACAATAGCTTCTCCATATGACAAATGGGGGGGAGTAAAAGAGAGTTGTTGAAAGACTTGGGGGATGCGATTGCAGAAAACTAGGGAGGCCTGGTTGAGTTTGAGCGTACAGTGAGATATAAAAGGGGGCAGAGAGGAGGCAGTTGAAATTGGGGATATATGCAGTGGACGACGATGTAGAGTGATAGGCGATTGGGGAGGAGAGGGAACTTCGGGATGGGAAGGTGGAGGATTTGGAAGGGTACGGGTTTGCAGAGAAGAGGGAACGTGACGGAGTTTGTAAAGTGAGTATATGGGATTAGGTTACGAGAGGGAGGGGAGAGATGCGGAGAGATAGCCAAGCTGCAGGGCCAGAGGGAGGGAGAGGGAAGATGAGACTTGGTGAGATATGGTGAAGAAGGAAGTGGGCAGGGGGAGGTCCAAAATTTGTAGGGTGGGATAACGGAGTGTGCTGAGAGCAGGTTTCCACTTTACGGATAATTTTCCCACATTTCACCACTCCGGAAATTTTACGGGGAAGCGCAACAATTTAGGGAAATTCGAGGGAAATTGTAATTTCAAAAATATATAAATGACAAATTTCGATGAATTAAGGATTATTCAGAGAGGAAACTAAGACGTAATTCAAATGCATTTAAAAGATAGCAATTATGCCGTTTGCACGCTGCTCGGCCATGAGGGGAGTCACGTTTTGGCGTTGGCTCGTTACCGCCGTGAGTCAACCTTATTCCCGAAGCCGGAATCAACATGTTTTTCTCTCATCCAATTCTCACACCTCAAGCAAGTCAAGTGGGCGGTCATCTATGAACACGTGAAGGTCATTATTCTTTCGTCGCAATATTTGGTCTCTTGTAATTTTTTTCAGAACTCCTAGTGATCGTTATGATCTTATACTAGATAATATTGAGCAATACAGGTTCGAATCACAGTTCAAGGGTCACCAGTCGTTCCTCACGAAACGACAAATGAAAACAACTTGTTTTGTTGAATCCTTACCAAAGCACAGTCAGATTAAAATACATGAAATGATCAGTTTTTGTCAGAAATGACTCTCTATTGTTTGCACTGATTCGATATTTCTATGCTTCTCTGGAAGCCAAGTTGAAACTAGGTCAAATAGAGGTCACGTTAGTCCTTTTGCACTTGCCTAGCCCTTAGCCCGATCTACGCTGAACTCATGCGACACTGGCCGATCGTTCATTCAAGGTGTTTCGTGTCCTAGTTTCTTGCATTCATTTAAATGTCGAGACTCGAGAGTTGGGAACTGAATATAGCGATAAAAGGGCTGCATCGCGTTCCGGCATCTATTGAAAAAGTACTCCTCCATGGAAAACCAGATACCCAAAACTTCAGATGCTTGGCTGAAAGTTCGAATTCAAACCAGCTTAGAAAACAAATGCAAAGAAGGTTCATACCGACCGTTCTGTAAAACTTTCAAAAGATGCTGTCTAAAACCGCATACCATGCGCCATCTGTCACGCAAGCAACCGGTTGAAGCCAGCGAAATGAAGCTGACTTCAGAAGTCTCAGCACTGTACGATGAAGCTCATGGCCTTGATAAAGGCAGCACCATGGAAATATAAAACGTCAGCGTTTTTCAGAGAACAATTGCCATCTCTTTGTGTTAGCCATTGATGACCTCATGAAAGACTTTTCACCAAGTTGACGACCCAGGAACAAAAAAAGTCTGGGGAAACAAAAGTGCCTATGTGTTACGGGCAAGTGCTTGGTACTTACCAGTGGATAGGGTGGAGATCTCGAAGCCCAAATATTCCTCCACATACTTGTAGACAACCACGAACCGAGCGACGCCACAGCAGCCGCAATTTGCAATTTATCCATATCGGAAAATCAAAGAAACAAGTTTGCTGGACCCAGAACATTCCAGAGGAAAATCTCAGACAATTCACAATTAGCTTCTGCCACAATGTCTGAGATAGGCACATTCCTCGAAAACATAGGATTTTTTGCAACACCATATGTAATTGTCGGGTCAACAATCCCTGTCGCAGCTGAAATTCCAAACATACCCAGCGTGTTTCAGTAATGTCTTGCCATAAAATCTTGTGCGCGTCGCATGCCGCTTCCGACTACCCAAAGTCGGTTAAGACCTATGCGAGAAATGTTTGCACATTCCAATGTCCGTCAAAAACGACAAGGAACTGGTCAATTCAGAGTACTCGAATCTGAAAAGCACAGGATCATTCGACCGGGTTGTGACAAATGTTACAACATGCAGGTTGTGTGACGGCTCCAAGAACAATACGATACACTAACGTGCTATTTGGCGCAGGTATTCGAACTCCCAATCAACAGTTAACAACGCCATACTGACCAGTTCCCGCACCAGTTCACAAGAGCATAATCTGACAATCCTCTCAAAAATCTCTGCAGAGGCTCGTGTCTTTCACCATTGATCCAGAGGAGACCCTGCACTGCACAAATGGAACATCGTGATAGTCTCTCTCGAAACGTATGTGGGACTTCATTGAAATCCATTACGTTCGACAGATGACGCTACATGATGGACTTGAATGCGAGAGAAATCCGTGTTTTCACTGGACCAGGGGGCGGGGGGCTTGTATATGGGGTGAGAGCTACAATCCTATCGCTTCCACCTCAGATTCGGCGAGCAGCATCCTGAATGTTTAAAATTTTTTGATATGTCAAAATTTATTTTAGAATATCCTCCTCTTATGTCTTTTTAATCATCATTTCAACATTTACCTAACTTTGTCAAGCTACTTGATAAAAATGGCGACTTCAGATACAGAAACGATTTACTGATGTCTGGGTCAGATGGTTTTATGGACGTTTATTCCCCATCCATTGCTTACAACTGTCAGTTCCATCACATCGTCTGGTTTGTAACAGAAGCTGCCGTGGTTGAAGAACATTGTAAAACTGGAGGAAGCTTGACCCTGAAGGCCGATCGCAAGCGATAGGAAAACGGGCTCTCGAACTATGGTGTGAACTAGATACTGGCAACAAGTTTAAAGACAAAACGTCACCGGAAAGCAAAATACCGAAGTTGTCCAATCGTCGGTCGGAGTGTATGCTGTCTCTGCCTCCTGTAACGCCAAGCGGGAAAGAGTTTGTGTTTTAGTCAGCTGAGCTGATTAAAGACAGCATCACCGTACCGCTCTGAAAGAAGAAGGCCTGTTTGCCTTGTATGAACTACCCAGACTTGAAACCTGAAAAGCAATTTGCCACCAAACCGTAGATTAGTACGCGGCCGCTCTGCAGCCCACGAATTGTTACCTGCTTCGTCTGCACAAAAAATGAGGCCCAATGCAAAATGTGAGGCACGAGCACTTCCGGAGAAAGAGTTCTCTTCAGAGAAGATTTCTCTGAAGATCAAGGTCCGACATTGACAGCGCGACCCTGAGTAATTATTCGTGGTTGATATGTTATCTAACTATATGAATATTGCTGGTTCCAAAGCATAACTAATGACCATACTCAGTTTTTTCTTATTTCTTCTGTTTCACACTGTCGGAAACGCCGCAAACTGCGGTTTAACTTCACAGTTATTGCCAAGAGGCCATATACCTGTTTTTGATAGTTGCTAATTTTATTTTTCGCCATTAATCCACTGACAAAATTGTTTAAACGGGAACGATCTCGGCGACTGCGACGGAGAACCATTACTTCCAAATTTTTGATGGCCATATGCTTTCGTTTACCTCGACTTTCAGTTTTGTACCAATGGAATATTTTACTTAATTTTGTTAATGGGAAATATCAATCCTGGTCAATTGTATCTTCAGAATTTATAGGTAGTTCAATTAGCCGAGACCGTTTCCCTTCAGTGTGCGCCATGAGCGACATTTTGCATTTCCCGCTTTTTTGTGAGCGAAGTCGGGCAAAACTTACCGAGGCGAAGTATTAAATCGAGTTATCACTCGATTTAATCTAAACTTGTTTCATGATATACATTTCATTTCTATTTATGGGAAATAAGATTATTAAAATATTGGAACAATCTAGGGACTTTAGGGACAAATTTTGATCAAGTTCTAGGGAATCACTTCCGCTGAGGTGGACAGCACTGGCTGAGAGGAAGGAAGAGCATGTTTGATTTGTTGAGTGTACTGATTGAGAGAGTGAGACATCTGTTCGCATTTGAATGGAGCCACAGATATTAGAACACAACACGTTGGACATCGCGGGGAGGCTTGATACTGAGCAGTGAAGTAGTGAGAAAGTGCAGAGATGGGAGGATGATGCGCAAGATGGGAGGTGTAAAGGAGAGCGTAACAGGTGGGGGTTAGGAGGCGTAGAATTAGGATGTGGGCTGAATGGCACTGAAGTGGAAAAAAAAGGATGATTGAATGGAACAGCGAACATACATTCAAATTTTGGGATTTTTAAATTTTTTTAAGTAGAGATGCGGATTGAACCCATTTTTTTTTAACCGTGGTAGGATGCAGTAAATGGAGAATTAAGTTTTTAATCAAATTGTGCTGTGGTAGGTTTCTGAGAAGAAAGCAAATTGGCCTATTTTAGGGGACCCCTCCCCCCCTGGAGACCCCCTTTAGGACTTGTCGATGGAAATTTTGGTTATCTATAAATCAGAAAAGACTCTATTAGTCCAATTATGATCGGTTATTGGATGATCCAGTGCGGGAGCGAGTGCTGGATAATATAAAATCTTCTAAAGCAATCTTAAACAATAGCAGAGTATTACTAGTTTTTATATTATACTAACAGGCCATGGATCTATAGTCCAGGGGTCACAACCTTTTGCGAAACTGACGAGCTACTTATCAATGGACATGAACGTCAATCGAAGGGCTACTTGATTTGATACAAACTTTCTGAAATAAACATAGATTTGCACGGAATTCACCTTTAAGTGTGTGAATTTATCATTATAAATTTCAATTTAATAAAATATTACATAATATAAGATGAAGAGACTGTTCGATCACATGGTTAATGGTTAATTTTCCACACAATTAATTATTTAACAATGATTTCCAATGTTATAGGAAACACAATTATATTTTAAAATGCAACATTATTTATTTATGTTCTCATATTCTTATTCACATTGAAATTCAGAATTAATACATCTCTGATATTTTTGTACAATATCTTTATTGACAGTTGATTAATGAGCACATTGTGTAGGCATTTTGTTCACAATCACAGCTGTTTATATTTTTGTATGTATCACTTCTGTAACATTTTTTGGAACATTAACTGTCACATCTTTCAATTCATATCCCATTTGTACTAAACCACTAACTTTGTCACAATTTTTGAACAATCATGAACTCTGTCCCATGTCATGTACAAAGCTATCTAATAATATATTAATATAAATATATTAATTATATTCATCTATTATGTAAAATTTAAAAAGAACTCAACTCTCTTTCAATTTTTTGAATGCACATCGGATCACATTTAGTGTTTTAATCCTAAATCCTGTAGCATGTTTTCAACAAACAACACATTCTGTTAACTTTTTGAACCAAATTATTTTTCACATTTTGTACATAATGAGTTTACGTGCCATGGGTGTTTCACTGAAAATATCTGTTCTCTTTTCTTTTTGCTGTAGAATTGTCTGTCATGGGAGTCTGACATGCATGCTGTCACTACAGTGACTTAATTGGTATGATTTGACACTGTAACTCTTGAGTTGAGGTCTTGTAAGATGTTGCATCGTAAGGCGTTTTCATTGTGTTTGTTCTTATGAAAGTTCATGTTAAAAGGGCTGATTCACAGAGATAGGTTGAACCAAAAGGCAGGCATTCTCATAGCTGCTGGTGATACACCTTTCTTGTACTTTTCTGTGTCCACAAGCCACCAAAAGTTTAGGTGCATCCTGTGGGCTTTGAGGTGAGGTCATTTTGCCAATGATTAGGATTTCAAATCTCACTCGCCAGCTCCACGTTGAAGGTTCACTTTTGTCTCAGCAATCGCAATGTGATTGTCCACTTGCATGAAGGATTTGAAATGCAATACACACAATTGGCTCGTTTATCAAAGTCACAACCTGTTCTTCACTCTTGCCAAAGTCTGTTTAGACCTTGAGAGTACTTTTCTGCGCTTTTCGGAAAACCCAGTGCAGAAGCATTGTCCGCTCAGCACTGACTGCATAGAGGAAGTGCAACACTTTCCTTTCTCTGTAAATGCCACAGGAGAAATGCTACTCATAGCTTTAAATGCATATTACCAGCGCTTTATCATCGTCAGCAAACGGTTCCTTGCCTTTGCCGTGCATTGACAGTCAAAAGTCAGTTTCCCGATGATGGTCTGTTAAAAAAATGCCAGGTTTCAAATATCCCACCAGTTCCTCGAGCGCGAGGGTTCTTCCCCTTTGGATTGCAAGAACACTTTCGATTTCACCCAAAGTGACAAACAACGCTGTGCAAAACTCTCCCCTACTTGAGCCATTCGGATTTCGTGTGTTAATAGCAGGTCACATATTCTGTCGACAGCCCTCCAACAGAACTTTGATGCTCCTGTGTTGTCTTGGCTTTGTGAGCGGATGCCATTTATGATCTTTCACGACAGGGGTTCATCACCATGGTCAAAGCCGGTTCACTTTTGACATAGCATGCTGCTTGTGTGTAATGATGCAGTGGTAATGTAGAAATTTTTAGGGGAAGTCTGATGTTACCTTTGCAATTGCGCAATTGAACTGCATGTCGGGTCCCGTCATCGGCGGAGCCCCGTCTAGTCACCGACACCCGCTTTTCTAATGTAACTTTTTCTTCCACGAAGAAACTCTTCACCCGAATGTAAATTTCAACTCCTGTTGTTGTCTTTTCAGGTGACAGTAGTGTAAGGAGTTCTTCTTTTGTGGAGAAATTCATCAAACACCATCAGATAAACATCATTCAGCTGCCGGTGATACTGCTTCGTCACGGACTCGCCGCACTTGGATGCTAAAACTCACGGACTTGCAGATTTTCCCGGTCACACTTGCTCTGTCAAGTCCCGGAATATCCCACATCTTCTAACCATGTACTTGCACCCTAGTTGTTTACATCGGAGAAGAGTGGTGATGACATCGGACCATTCTTTCGTCTTTGAACACAGTATTTGCAATAACCATCATTACTTTCAAGACTCTTCCGTTTCCGAAAAGGGCTTTCTTTTCTTTATTTTAAAACTTTGCCAGCTCTAATGAAGCTTCCGTTGTTTTTTGTGACTTTTCACCTGGCCTCGTGAAAACAAAGACTGCTTGCTTGCCCAAAGTTGCCTTTAACTCACAGGTTTTTTGGCCGTAGTGCGCTGCCAGAGTGGGTAGTTAGTGGTAGCTTTTGTGGACACGTGTACCGAATGTGCTCTCACATTGTTGCCGGCTTTGCCGTCGCCACAGTCGCCCCACAAATGAGACATGTTTCTATGCACTTTTCTTTCACAGTTGTACAAAAGAATTCTTCCTCCCAAATTCATTGTTGGAAATAGTAAGTTTCTTTCACTTTTCGCCATGTTTAGGGTTAAAAAAACGCACTTACGCCCATAGTAGCTGCTCGCCGAGCTTGTCTTAGCGAAAGAGAAATGGAGATTTGACTTTGACAGGAAAATTTTGAACTCTGAACCCAGACTGGGTAGATTTCATATATACATAAACATTTTTGTTTTTTAAAATTTTATATCAATTTGTCATTTTTAAAATAAAAAAAATAATGCAGTGTTTATTGATTTCAAAAAGAACAGCAAACACAATTAATACAAATTTTAGACGGGCTCATGGTGAGACTGTGCATTTTTAAACTGCCCTTGCGGGCGACTACGTGGTCCCTGCGAGCGACCAAGTGCCGACGGGCACTTGTTGGGCTACCCCAGGTCCTATACCCTAGCATCATTTCAAGAAACTATTATACTGTCAACTACCAAAGAGCTTTGTAAGCAGATTTCATTAAAACAGAAAGGAAAAAACAATTCATATCTGCCAGGGTGCTCCTAGTGAGGTGTGGGGTGAGGATAGTATGATCTGGTCAAGACATGCGCTGGGAGTGTAACTTCTTTTTTCATGTAGATATGATGAATCAGACATGTGTATTGACCGAGTCCTTGACTATTGAAACAGATCGTATTGCCCAAGATTTCTCAGGGTTAAACTTTTATTAAATCACCACAGTACACAAACTTTTAATTTTATTCATTTCCCAAAACTCTTAGTTTTTTTTTTATGATGTTGAACAACTTGTACATCAAGGGTTGATGAAGGTGTGGGGGAGTTTCTCAGAAATTGTGTTTGTAGTTTTCTGAAACAAAGCCAATACCTCTTTTTTGTGGGCAACCCTCCTGTAGCCCCTTAGACGCAATTTTTTTTAATCAGGAACAACTTTGGCTTGCATTCATGGGTGATGAAGTTGTAGTCATTGTTTCATCGGAATTGTGTGTGTCGTTTCTGAGAAGAAAGCAAATAACTTTGGAGGGGCAATCCCCGTAGTACTTCCCTTTCGAACTTTGATTTTTAAATGCTATTGAACAAACTTTGGTACATACACATACACGTGATGTGTTGTGGTAAATCTACTGTGCGGAAGAAATTAAGTATTTGTGGACAACGGACGACGGTGCATCCTAAGCTCCCCGACTACGTTCCAGGTGAGCTTAAAAAGGAACATACGATTTTACAAAAATTGCACCAGTAATGGATTACTTCCTCTACTTATCTTTGAGAAAGTCGCTTACTCGCACCAATAGAAATGGATTACAATAATGGATCTTACTTTACAAGAATTGTGATGATAGGAAATTATATATACATATTATAATATATGAGTTATGGATGATAACTATACCTTTCCTACAATGGGAAAGAACTGATAAATTATAGGCATTTTTCAACTGATTAATGATATATGTTATGCATGACTCATTTCAAGGGAAACTCAACACAATGATATTAAATAAAAAATATAGTTATTTATTTTCTAAAATTTAAATGTATGTCTTTCACTTCTAGGAAGTAAGATACAAAAATTTCCATACCCATAATATATGCCATTTAACTTAGATGTTAATAGTTTTAGCAGATGTGGAAAATTGTTTGCTCTTAAAAGGTGCTCCTAATCTCAACCTTTAGTAAATTAAAATTTTTTATAATTCCACAAAGTCAACTTTTTTCAACTGCATATCAACTGTCTCACAAGGGTTTAATTGCGGGTCTTCAAAAAGAAGATATCGGTTTTTTATTTTAAACTTCAAAACAAACTACTTGTAAATGATCTATTGACGATGAAGTTATAATAACATATTTTGTTCACACCAGAAATGTAAAGAAAAAACACTTCCTGTCAGTATCTTGCAGTCTTCATGATAAATATGATCACTCACCCAGATTTGGATAAATCAAAGAAGACATGATTATATATCTTTTGATTGTAGTTATCCATCCATCCCATTGGCACATACTCAATACGTAGCTCGTGTGCCAAATCAAGTTCCTGGCATATGGGCAAATCTGAACAAGTCCTTCACTCGCCAAAAAAACACAAGGGCTTTTATTTTACCCTAGCTCAATTCATCCCAGCAAGCTGGTACTCTAGTTGACCCTCAAAGGTATGAGGCCGAGTCAATCACTTTGGTATTAATTTAACAGCCAAGGCATGATTGATCTCTACACCCAAGGATCCCAAGGGTGATTCCCATAGGATCAAGCCCACCACCCAACCATTAAGACCCGGCATTTATGTTATGAGGAAACCAATGTTATTGGATAGCGACTGCACCAGAGGGACATTCCCTTGTAAATTGGTTTTTATCGAGTCGATCATACTTTTCAACCTCCCTCACTGATATAGAATAATGTTGACCATTTATTGTATTCAAGCTAATTCGAGAGATATTTAATATTTTTTGAAGAGACAATGTGTTTCACTGATTGTGTAAAGGGAATTTAGGTTAAATTGAAACAAGACTGGAAAAATTTAAATACTCATATATTGTTCCTCAAAAGGTTGAGATTTACAAAAGGAGATTTTTTTATTATATAAACAATTAATCGATAATGTTCAAATTGACAGCTGTCATTTATTAATCTTGTGAGATAAAATCTGCTTCCTGGAAAGAAAAAAACTTCATAATCTTGGTTCTTGAATAGTGGAAAATGGTAAGTTTTTGGTGTTTTTTTTATATATATCTTTTTTAACCACCCTGTGTTCTTGTATGTATCGGACAACAACCAGAGCAATTGCGATGAGGAGAAGTAGAAGGTGAAGATTTATGAAATTTTCATGGAGAAACATATTGCGATTGAGGAACGACAGGCCAAATATTTGAGAAGGTTCCTTTGGGTATTAAATTATTCAACATTGTATGAATGAGTTAAAGAAACGAGAATCTGTGGTCTCGGGATTCTCCTAGAAATAATCCAGAAGGACATTGAGAACCTATTTAAATATTCTTGCGTGTGGTAATCATTTCTGTCATTTCGTTTCACCCCCGTTAATTCACCCCAATCCACCTCTTTCAAATTCCTGCTTTCTTCCTGAATAAGTCCCTGTGTGTCCATTCTTGTTTACCCCATGTTCCGCCCATGCCTCTCCTTCCACAGATCACCTAAGTCTCTGTTCCCCAGCTGTTTGTGGCTCCCTTCTTTCCCACCCCTCTGTCTCCTTGCTCCTGTTGTATATGTTCGTGTGTTAACTTTACATGAGGCCTCAACAATGTATACAAAAAAAACATGCCATCAAGGATTTTATCATTCAGTTTTGATGCTGAGAAGAACTTAATGTAAGTAGTTGCTTGGATGTGATTGGCAGGTGCTAGCCCCCAGTTTTCCACCAGGGATCCCAACACTGCCGAACGTTTCGTTGAGGCTCTACCAAAAGGAGGAAGCCAAGATCAGACCGTCTGTTGCAAACAAAAGTCATTGCAGATGGCCCCCAGGATTCTTGCATGCGCACCAATGCAGCTGTGGGATTGCAATGTTTCCAACAAGCCCTGAATGGGACTCTGCATAGCGACCACTGCCACATCACAGAGTAAATATCAAGAGCTGCCTGCCAATGCCTGCCAACCTTAAATTTGTGGTGGATTAAAAAAACAATAACTATTCAGGGTCTTTCACAATCTGTGGGTTATGACTCACATCTTTCATCATAACAGTCTATTTCTAAAGTTGAGGCTCGTCACCTGCACACCAACAATATGGAGAGTACATACTCTTCAGCTGGGGGGTTGTGGTTGATTGACTCATACAGGTTCCTACTCTATCAGTGACAGGTGTGTAAGCCGCTAACAAGCCTGCAGGCATTTGAGATTAACGGGCCACAATAATGAGCCAAATGTTTGCTGCTTGGAAGGGTTGTCTACCCACTATGAGTATATGGATAAGCTGGGAGTGCTTTGAGGAGCAGCTGACCAGCCTGTGAAGCTCTCTGCAGTAGCTCAAGTAATGGCATTAAGGAGACATGCATGCTCAAAGTCTGGACCTCCTTTCCCAATGCTTAGAATGGTGGCAGAATATCACGAGCTATTCTTCGCACCGATGCCCTTCTCCTTGCAGACATTCTTAGATGTTCCGCACCATGTGCTTCCAGCTAGGCTATAAAGCTGTGATTCCATGCACTACTACACTTACCATGCTACTAATAGCATGTGTTCTGGAAGAAGCAGGTGTGGAACTCAAGCTTGCTGATCTCATGACATACATCTCTTCATTTGAAGAGGTCTCTGTGGGGGCATTTCCATGGTGTCCAAGCACACGGCTAGGGCAAACAATGCACTCATAGTGGGCTGCAACGCCCAACCGTACCGAATTACTCACTTCCACTACCTTGTTGCAACAATCTGTAATGTAGGCATTAGCCACCTCTGCCAATGGCAGCTTTGCAGTGGGTTGGAGGACTGCAGAACAGCTCACCCACTTGAGAAGAGGATCCGACTACCCCACAGAGCAGGAAAGGGGCTAAATCCTTGATGGTGGACCTTGAGCTATCATGCAGGAGCATACATCTCACACACAATAGCTATCCTTTAAGCACCAGAGTGTATGACATTCAAGGAAATAAAGATGCGGGAATTGCACAGGCTACATTAATAGAGGGCAAGATTGCAGGGGTTGGTGCCATGCAGCTTCACTGAGTTGAAGCTGTCAACCAACCAAAACAAGGGAGCAAATACAGTAGAATCTGGATAATAAGCGTACTGTGCTTGAATATAAGCGCAATTGTCGAAACAATAACATAGTATGGGCTTCCCTATTTGATTTCGTCCATTGAAAATAAGCGCATATATAAACGTCATCGCAAGTCTTGAAAATCAAAAATCTATCAATCAAACTGACAGTATTTCGTGTTTTTATGGTACTAAGCTTTAAGTCAGAATTTCTTATACATCTGGACTGAGTACTTGCTAAGAGTTGTATATAAAAACAACGTTGTTCATCAAACGGGTGGTAAAAGGGTTTTTACAATCAACGGTTAGTAAAGGGTGTTCTTACGACCCTTTACGGCAGGGAAAACAACGTTTTTTTCATCACAATTCAAAATGGACCAGGCGTGAAGCATCTATCATACACCCGATGAAAAGAAATTCAAGATTCTTGCATTCTAACAACTCTTTGAAAGAACGAACAGACGTTGTAAGAATTTGGACTTCACACGAGGACTTCATGAATTTGGTTTTGAGGAATGAGGAAATATTGTCAGTGTGAAAGGTTTTCGAGAAGATAGGGAGCGGAAGAGGGGCCTTTTTACCCCGACATGGAAAACGAAGTTGTTCCAGAGTTTAATGGATATAGTGCTCGAGGACCGAAGAAAGTGGATTTAGAATTTGTTTTCTGAGATACAGATAATTATATTGCATGAATGTAAAACTGACATCTACTGACCAGCCAATCTGAGGAAGATTTGCATTAACGCAATGCCGTGAGGTTTTTTGAATTAAAGCGCACTTATGGAATAAGTGCGATATGTGCTCCAGTAATCTAAAAATCGACGCATATGCCTTATTATCCAGATTGTATGCATGTTGGCTTCAATATAGGAACTCCAGCTTTATGTACAACTTGTGATTGCGGCTGACAAAAGTACACTCCACTAAGGCTTGCCAGTCGATCAGAGTCCTTGGATGAGCCCTACATCAGCATGAACACAGAGCTCCACAACCAGGCTACCAGTTTACTTGAGAAAGACCTGTCACCAAATTGTATGAACAACCTACATGTTCGGGAAGATGATGGAATCTTCTAAATGCGTCATGTCACTTTTGCATGGCAATGACGGAAGTCAAGCTGTGGCACTATTTTCCAGACCCTCCTTTGCAAGATCAAAGATGATTTGACAATATCCCATGCCACCTTCACATGTACAAAAACCGCTTAACCGATAAACCGTTCCTGTTATTTGTGACTGTGCCGATTCTCTGACCTTGAGCAGTTGCTCGACGTATGGACTTCTACATCAATGAGCTGAAGCAAGGAGTATGGGCCCTGCTGTGACTGCTCTACACAGATACGGACAGTTTGTTTACTTTGAGATTCCAAAGCGAACAGGACTCTATTGCAGCATATGGCAGCCGCTAGTCTATATGTACAAGTATCCTTACCCCGAAGACCAACCCACGACACAGCACCATTAACCAACGAAGGTGTTTGCTGGTTACTATGAAGACGAGTGTGCTGGAACGCCCATCTCCGGGTAGTTGGCCTGCACCCAAAGAGTGTTCCATCCTCCAACAGCTGGATGAGAAAAAGATACACAAGGCCAAGGGCGTGAAGAAGACTGTTGTTGAAGAAAGCTCTCCGGCTGTACAGTAAAGAGGCTTCTATTCACGGGGCCAAGACCTTCCAGCATTAAAATGGAATGCTATTGAGGTGAAACCATTCAATCTTATTGGCATAACATATACACAAGGCTCACTCTCACCGCCTTGACACAAAAAGATGGATAATTCCAGCATGGCGCATAAAACATTGGCCTCCAACCACATGGATACTTGTGCCAGCTGTTCCTCAGTGTCCCAACACCTGGGGAGCTTGACGATTCATTTGAGAGTCCCTTTGCGTTTTCCTATCTAAATGAGCTGTTTTCAGCAGTCTGAGGCCAACACTCTGTCATGAGAGCAATCATCAGCTCGCTTATGGACGAAATCCATGGGTCAGAAGCTGTGAGTGGTCCCCCAAGCATTCCTGCTCAGGCAGCTGTAGCATCAGCATGAACCACTGGTGCAAACAAGTCTACAGGAAGAGGCTCTCAGGACCTTGTAGCTAGTTATTTAAGCGATACACCTGGAGGGGACCACATGGGCGTCGTTGCATGATTGCCAACCCCCTTCCAGCTTCACCTAGTTGGCTACAGATCTGGAAGTGCTTGGAAGGATGGGAGCTTTTGCTTCTCGGAGCCTGCTCAATTGTTGATTCAAAGTGATTGCAGATGTAGAAGGTCTTTTTGTGCCGCCAGTTATTGCCTTGATGACATTCACTGGCAGTCCCTCATCGGCAGTACATGTACTCATGTTTCAAAGCCTAAGAGACGCAGCGGAGTCATGGCTACCTCCCCTTGATTGTGTGTCCCTCTGGGAGCTAGATTTGCACCCGCTATTGGTGCCCCAAGCAGCACACTCTGGCCAGCTGTTGGTTGAACCTTTCTGCCATGCCTGACCACGGCATGCAATCTTCTCACCATCTCCTCACTTAAAATCCTTGCTAGGGCTAGTTCGGACACAGAGCCATTAACTCATGGCCTGGGACAACCTTGCAATATCTTTGGCCATTGGGACGTGGCCCACGGTTGAAGTGAGTGATGTAAAGCGGCACCAGCCACCTCAGTGACGTCCTTTTGATGGTCAGTTGGCTCAGCTTTTTTTTTTTTATAGTGGCTGCCCATCAGGCCACAGTCAAGGCTGCAATCTGAAGGACATTGCAGGCCTGAGGCAAAGCGGGGTTCATGTTGGTAGAAACGATCGGTATCGGCCTGTTGAACGACTTTTGGGATGGACACATCAAACCTTGGCCAGGGCACAGAGCAAGGAGCTGGAAGATTTATATCTGCCAGATGGCGTGTTTTTTGAGTCAAGCCGAGCAACCATCTTTTAAGACTTTTAGGCCTGCAGCAAGCTTTTTGATTAGCTGCAATCCTTCAGATAGCCCTAGGTTGAGTACAGCACTGATAAAGCTTGCTTTCAGATTTACAATTCGTAATTGGTACCGAATTAATTATGTTTGGCAGTATTAGTTGTTCTGACAGTCGTTTCGACAGCCCTTCCACAGCTGCTCCAACCACGCTGTCCAGTGCTCTTGAGTGGCACCTGCCGGCTTGGACGATGACGACAAATTGACAACGGAGGCATCTGCTTAAGGCATATAGTCGGCAAAATAGGGCCACACCACATCCAAAAACTCTGTTATTACTATACCTTGTGTTACACACTACTTAGATTTAGAGTATCTTTTATACCCATCTCCTCTAAATTGTGTCCGACACCCCTTGTCTCTTAGTTATGTAGTATCCTTCACCAATATTACATACCTTCACCCTCGTAGTATGGAAGAACATCCCACTCCCTTGAATCTATTTTTAATAATATTTCCCAACTTCGTTGTTTCCTCACAATAAACCATCGTATTATATTTATTGGAAAATTCACGTAGGTGTATTCTGCATGGATATTTAATTCTCCATTAAAAGAAATATGTGATATTTGGTCGTTATCCTTAAACTTACTCTGTTGTATGGTTTATTCCTGACAGAGGTGAGATAAACCAGATTTTTGGGTTCCATATTGAATTTATAACAATTGGGGTTGGTA
>CM068963.1:1141910-1157841 GCA_035128595.1 Eptatretus atami
CCATCACCTCAGATATCGGCGAGCAGCATCCTGATGTTCAACAATTTCACCTAACTTGTCAAAGCTACTTGATAAAACTGGCGACTCAGATACAGAAACGATTTACTGATGTTGGTCAGTATGGTTTTATGGACGTTATATCCCCATCCATTGCTTGCCCCCCGTTGGTGAACTCGGTTTTTTGACTCTTCATTTCACGATACATTTTCCTGGTGGGAGACAATATAATGTTTATTAAGGGTTATTTAAATCTTATTAAAATGGAAGTTCGCATGTTTAAAAAAGGAACTGAAATAGGAAATAAAAAATCTTACTCAACAGATAATAGGTTTGAAATCCAGTACATTCAAGGTTGTAGGTTAGTTCCAATACAAAAGTCGATATCCAAGGAACGCTAAATCACCACTCAAGATCTAGCTCGTTCTGGTTGGTCTTGGTCGGGCTCATGAGGTCTCGCAACGTATAACTCTTTTGGTTGGGTCATCAAGGAGAGCTCCGTTCTGGTGGGGTGCTTGGTCGCTCATCAAGGTCTTCACCAAGCAACAATTTCGCCCCAAGTTGTGGCAAAATGGTATTTTTGATATTGCATTTCACTACAATTTCTGTGAAGAAAATAATTAATGGTATTAATTAAGTTTTTATTAATTATTAAATGAGTCGATGTTTAAAAGGCACTGAAATAGGAAAATAAAATCTTACCTCAACAGATAATGGTTTGAATCCAATTCATCAGCTGAAAGTTTAGTTCCCATACAAAATAGTCGATATCGCAAGGACCCCAAAGTTATCGACTTCAAGGGTCTAGTCTTCGTTCTGTGGTCTTGGTCGCTCATTGAGGATTCTCCAACGTATAACTCTTTGGTTGGGTCTCAAGGACGAGCTGCGTTCTGTGGGTCATGGTCAGACTCATAACGGTCTTTCAACCAAGCCAAACAATTTGCTCCCAAGTTGTGGCAAATGGTATTTTTGATATTGCATTTTCAGATACAATTTCCTGTGAGAGAAAATAAAATGTATAATTAAGTATTTAATTTATTAAATGAGTGCTGTTTAAAAGGAACTGAAAAATAGGAAAATAAAATCTTACAAAAGATAATAGTTTTGATCCAGTAACATCAAGTGTAAGTTTAGTTCCATACAATATTCCGAAACTGCAAACAAGCTTCCATGCACTGAAGACAGTCATGCACACCGTTGCAGCAAAGATAATGTTTAAAATGGAGCCTTGGGCTAGAGCCTTGGATCGCAGAATATATCCTGGTTTTTTCCAGCATGACTGTGGCAAAAACAGTTCCTCATTTTTAGCATTGCAGGCCGTGTGGAGAAAACACTTCCTCATTTTCACGGCCGCGGACTGAAACTTCGATGGTTATCAATGAACAATGGAAAAACAATTTACTATAATCTCAAAATGATATGTGGGCTCAGGAGGTGGTCAGCATGAGATCATAAGAGAAGTTTATTCATTTGCTATATGGCACAAAGGGGTATCTTTGAAAAATAAAAGATTCAAATGTTTTTGTTTTAAATATTTAGATGGGGGATTATTGTACAAAGAAAATTAAACTATTGGAAGAATATGCGAATGAACAATGTTTTATGTTCAATGATTCGAGCTAAAAATATACATTGGTTATTTGACAAATGAGTGTCCCTAGGCATTACAGGCTTACGATATCTCTTCAGAATCACTTGCAAACCACATTACTACGTTGCTACTTGAACCAACCTATAATATCTTGTCGCATTGGTTATTTGAATAGACTGCCCCTAGTTAAAAGGGGAACACAAAATACCCCTTGGGATAAAAAGGGGGTGTAATTTAGGGTGGAAAAAATGTGAATCGCTGAAAATCCCCATTCATTTACATGGGGAAAAAGTGAGCCAGAATAGTATATCCACCCTATTATATATATAATATATAATAGCACACAGATATAACATATATATATATATAATATGTGGAGTGTGTAATGTTTTTATTGTGTGTATATATATATATATATATATTATATAGTATATATATATATATATATGTGTAATCTGTGTATATATAATATATGTAATTTATATGTTTATAATTGTAAAGTGTATAG
This sequence comes from Eptatretus atami, assembly GCA_035128595.1. NCBI lineage: Eukaryota > Metazoa > Chordata > Myxini > Myxiniformes > Myxinidae > Eptatretus > Eptatretus atami. The sequence goes on from CM068963.1 coordinate 1,144,007, forward strand.
AGTATCTGTTATATAAATATATTATTATATATGTTTATATGTATAATGTATATCTGTACATATATGATATATATATTATTTGTTAAATGTGTGTATATTATATGTATGTATGTTTTATATAATATATCAATATGTATAATGTATATAAATTGTATATTGTGGTATGTATTTTTCTATATTTATATATATATATATATATATATAATATACATATGTAATATATATATATATATATGTGTGTTTATATCTCTGTGTGTGTATATCATATATATGTTCATCATATGTGTGTACACTACATATATCATATGTTATGTATATATTGTGTGTATGTATCATGTGTATGTTTATATTTGTGTGTATTTATATGCTATATATACTAATCTGTGTTATATATATGTATCTATATATTCATCATGAAATACATATATATCTTATATACTATATATGTATATACAATATATGTGTGTATGCTGTGTTTATTATTGTATCTATATTTTCTCATAAATACATAATATATATATTGTATATATGTATATATAATTTGTTATATATATGTAGATGTATATATGTAGTATATATATATGTATATATATATGTATATGTATTAGTGTATAATATATATATTATTGTTGTTGATTACACCGTCCGGCGTGCGGGCGACCGCCTTTAGGCCTGAATGCGGCCTGTTGCGCGCTGCCCGGCCGACCGAGCAATCCAGTCACAGCTTTCGATCAACGCCGAAACCAGCTACGGGTGTGTTGACTCACTACCATAAATTTCAGCACTCTTCTGTCCCCAGGGCCGACCGGAGCGTACAGGTCGACTCACTGATTGTCGATCCTACGTAAATATATCGCGCAGACAGAAATGCCGGGATTGCAGACCTTGCAGACAGAAAACACCTCACCGGCTCCTCACCGAAAACGAGCCAGCCGCACGCGACCGGGCCCGGGCTCGCTATGAGCACTCGTTCCGTTTAGTCGATTCGCCGAGCGGTTTGTATATCGCCAAGACCCGTCGGGACCAATGTACGTTTATCGGCTATTCATCAGCCAGACTATTTATTCCGAAGCAATTATGGCAGTCATGGCCGGAAAGGGGACGGCAACGAGCAGGTGACATTTCCCATGGGGACTTTATTTTCCACACTGAATGCAAATCGAGTAGGGGATTGGGACATGAAACGCGAGCAAAACTACAGCGATATCTATGTATTACGTAATGCACTTACAAAATTCTACTATAGGACAAGTGGCCAACATGACTTTCAGGAAAAACCCCAGAAAAGAAAGATAGAACTGGGACCCTGTAACCTTTAATGTTCCTGCGAGCTGGATGACCCGAAGGAGCCCGCGGGCCGTGCAGGTTACCTTTGTCGCCCTGAGGGGACTCGATGGTCTTTTTGTCAGCGACCTCCGTATGTCTCTGTTGTCAAAGCGGGCAGCTGTTGTAACGGCCGTTTTGGTTGGTCCAGGGCCTGCAGCGCGGCCGGTCGTCGGTGGCCCCCCTGGCGACGACGCTTCAAAGGAAGTGAACGGGCCTTGCCTCTTTACGAGTTGATGCCTTAAAGAGCACTGCTCACTCCTCAGGCGTAGCTCGCCCCGACTCGGGGCCGATCGCCTGCGGACCGTTACTGTAGCTGGCTGGCGACTTTGCTGCTGACGTCCAACGACCAGACACTTGGTGATGGCTGGCTCCATGAGACCGAATACTCCACAGTCCTCCGATCAATCAACACCGTTGACTCACCAACTTGACTAGCTCTCACCGACCAACGTCCGACACACCACTCGCGACCAACCAGCGACCAACAACGACCTAACCAACGACCAACAAACCGCCTCCAATCACGATCACACGCCTCCAACCACGACCAGCAACGCTCCAACCAACTGACTGCAGACGCCTCACATGACGAAACATCTGGTCTCGGCGTCGAACGGCGCGCGCTTTTATAGCCCGAGGGGGAGGGGTCGCTCTGGCTTCAAATCGCCCAAAATCAAGCGCCTTCCTTCCTTTTCACCTTTGAACTTCAGCCTCCGGCTGCTCCGCCCTTTCGCGTTTTGATGCGTTTTGCAAGTCATCGCGGCCGTGTTTGATCACTACTCTCCCAACGCTGGTCGAGGATGCATCCGTGTTTGTTTGTGAGATGTTGTTTGTTGGGTGTTGTTGTTCGGTGAAAAGATGGGGGCGTGGCGATGCTGGGGGAAGATGTTCGTTTGGTTGGTGGAATGGTGTTTGAGAGATGTTGGCGGTTGTGGGGAAGGTGTGAGGAGATGTTGTTTTAAAATAAAGATAGAAAGAATAATCAGACGTGATCAAGATTCAACAGCCCGGCACACGAATAATCCCGTTATACATTGGGGGGAAATCTAACCTGGCACACACTTAAATCGACATAACTGATCTCGGGAACCTGAATGGTGATCTGTGAATTTCACACCCGTAAATATATATAATATATTATATATATATATATATATATATATATAACTTCATATATGTGTGTATAGTACATATAATATTATATATATTATTATATGTATATATTTATTGTATAAATGTATATGTATATATGTGTATTGTATGTATCTGTATATATGTGTATACTATAGTGTAAGTATTTAGTATATCATATAATATATATATATATTATTATATATGTGGACTGTTTGATGTTTTCTCAAGGATTGAGTACTGCCTCCTTTTCATCGATGCCTCCACTTGACAAGATTGCCGTGCCCACTGATGAGAAAACAACCCATCATATGCCCGCCTCCATGCTGAATCCAGTCGGGACTGTGTTCTTAGGGTTGTATGCTCACCTTCTTTCGCGCAAACGAAAGCAACATCTCTGTGGCCAAAAGCTCCATTTCGTCTCATCGAGACACAATGAGGACCAAAAGCTGGATCTTTGTCCAGGTGAGCTTTTGCAAAGGCGTAGACGAGCTTTCGTGCCTGGCGAGGAGTGGAGTCTTTCTTGGTCGGCGTCCATGGAGACCGCCCCTTGTGGCAATGTCGCGCTGGAGTGCTGCCACTTGATATCTTGGTCCAGACTCGCCAAGGTTGTTCAGGGAGCCTACTGTGATCCGTGCATTGTTGTTGGCCTCTCGCCATACTTTCATGCCAGAATCAAGTGCGACACCTTGGCTTCGCGACCACGTCCTTCAATGTTTTTTTTAAGTGTGAAACTCCTTGTACTTCCCTGAATTATCTTTGGTATGGTGGCAACTGGCACTCGGAACTGCTCAAACTAGCTTTGTAGCCTTTCCCCTCCTTGTGACAATTCACAAGCCAACCGAAGGTCCTTCACTGACTTCTTTCTTCTTCGCCCATGCTGCGATGACCTGAGATATTGCATCAGCTCCCTTAATTTATAGTACTAAGAAGGCAAGTGTTGTTCTATAGCATTCCTCACTGTACATTCAATACGCCACATTGTAATGCATTTAGATTGTTTGCAACACCATCCTTGGAATAATTGGCATAACATATAAAGAATCTTAGGAATAATAAAAGCATGATGCATTATCACAAACATTGGCCTCATTCTGAGATTGGTAATGGTATGAAACAATTTTGGACAGGCCATAAAAAGAAACTTAAACATTTCTATTGTTATGCTAATAATGTTGAGAGAGCCGAAATATATGTGATTTGTGGCATGCAACTAAATGCTTGGAGGACGTGAAAGTTCCACACTCCAGCTTGTAGGTGTGGAGATAAATGCAAAACTTCAGATTTTTTCATATGGTATCAGAATAATTTTGGGCTTAACTGTATATATACTATATAATAATTGTTATATATGTTTATTTTTAGTGTTTATTTATTTGTGTATATTTATTTGTATATGCAGTGGCTCCACAAGTGGGTAGCTGTGGTATGTTTGTGGGAATTCACATAAAACTATTATGAGGTACTATACAATACCTAATGGTCCGAATGAAGTGGACATCTTGGGGACCTGTAGAAACCGGCAATATTATACTCTCCATTTCCTGTTTTCATTAAAGATGAATAAGCAACAGAATATTGGGTATTCGTACCTTAGAAATGTTACAGTTTGATTGGTAAAATATTCATTTTACTGTACGTTCTTATGTGACAGTTATTTTGAGTGTGGTGCTCAGAATGTGAATTTAGTGTACTATTTATGTTTGATGATGTTCCTGTCTCCTATTCGGTTTTCTGGCATTCCTACCTATCTGATGAAAAATGGATTCGTACATAATGCTTCGTGTCCATCTGCATGGAGAAAATAAGGAGTCCCAGATGTTGATAATGTTTCTTATGATTTTATTCAAATCTCCCTTAATCTTGCTTGGAATATACAGAGTTAACAGTCAGCAAAATAAAGATCTAAAATTGTTGACAGAAAACTAAAATCTCGACGCGCAATTAATCCCAGTTGATTTTCGTGTCAGTCACCGTTATGTAGCGAAATCATCATCTCCGTCGGACGGCAAATAACGCTAGCATTAGAAAATCTTGCCGTTTGCAAACTTCCCCGATTGATGGATATAAAGGCACTTGCAAGCGTGTCAGGCACATTTCCTATTCGCCGTCGAGCGCAGCGTTGTCTTCGTGTCGTGTCTTTGCGAGAACCGAGTAACGGTAGATCCAGTGGAGGACGCGAGCCGAAAGGTGACTCGCATTTGTCTGATAATAATCTGTCATTTAACCAACGCTTAGAATTTTTTTTTGGTGGCTCGTGAGGATCCGGAGTAAGAATTAAGTTTTTCTTTTCATGTTTAAAGTGGATTATTTTGAAAGTTCGAAGAGGGGGAAAGTGAGTAGAGAATAGATTCGATTTTAACGTTATTTTTCGCTTGCAAGTGTGGCTTTCTTTGCTTAATGAACTCATCATCTGTGTTTCCTTCGTAATTTATAACATCGACTCTCTCAAATGGTGTTGATTTTTTTTTTTTCTTTCCTGTCTCAATTGAGCGTGTTTCAAAGGCAGAGTAAAAATTTCTGTTCTTATCCAAAATATAATATTTATGTTGTTTTTTTTCATCTGGATTCTGTACATTAACGCTGACGCCAAGCCGAATTCGAACGTGGTTTACAGTGTGTATATATTCAGTGGTAGCTTTAAAACCAGACGTGCTGCAGGTCTAAAAATTTAGATTAGCTATTTGAATAATGCGACAGATTCAAACATAATGGGTTGCATTTTCATATTTCCTAAACTTTTTTTGGGCCCTTTGTGTACGTATTGTACCCATTTTGTGAGCCATGCAATATATATTTTTGTGTATTTATATGTATCTAATTGGGGTTTATATTATTTATATTATCTATATTATTTATTGTAAATATTTATTTATATGTTAATACATATATACGAGGGTGTGTTCAAAAAGCATCCACCTTAATTTTTCGGTGGAGTAACAATGAACTGGGAGGCGTGGTTTGGTGCATGTAATGTAGGCGATCCAATCCGTATTGCGTGAATATTTCACGCGCTGCAGAAGCTGTCAGTCGACGACACAACCGCGTGACGTGAGGAAAGTGGTAAGTGAGGCGTCGATTTTCCGTTTTGACAAAATACGGATCATGGTGGTCGTCATCGCCAGTGATTCACTGTGTTGAGGAAGTAGGGATAGTTGGGTTTGGTGTGTTCCAGTACTTCCGCATGTCCTGTGGCGATCTCCAAACGGAGTTGCTTCGCTCAAGTCGTTAGCCGCTTTTGGGCACGAACTTCACTGAATCTCCCTAAGCCCAAATCCTCAGTCACAATTTAATGACGGATTCCAATGCGAGCCCGTCGTCTGCCCAGTTCTCTGATCGGTGATTCGATCGATCCTGCATCAGCAGGGTCCTCACTGGTCAATGACAATCTCATTTCGGGATGTTGAGGGCCTACAGAACGTGCTTCACTTTCACTGATGTGCGAGCCATCTTTGAAGCGGTTGTACCGACTCTTATCTGTGTGGTGCCTTGCTTCGTCCCGAAGGCCTGGTTGCATTTAGCGGATCGTTTCCACTTGGGAATCACCAAGCTTACAACAAAATTTGATGCAGTAGCGTGTTCAAGTTTTTCCCGTCATTTTGTCAAAAACGAAAAATCCGACGGCGCTCAACTTAACTTCCTCACTTCACGCGGTCTGTCGGCGACTGCAGCTTCTTGCAGGAGGAAAATATTCAGCATACGATTAGGATCGCTACATACGTTGCACCAACCCATGCTCCCTAGTTCATTTGTTTCGGCACAAAAAATAAGGTTGGATACTTTTGAAGCCCACCTCGTATATATATATATATATATATTATTATATAATATATATATATATATATATATGTAATTTGTTTGTGTAATGTATAATATAGTATATGTAGTGTATATATATATATATATATATGAATATTTATTTGTATTATCTTTATATATCTATAATCTATGTATTTTATCTACGGGGCGTAGTGGCTGCGCCTGTATGCCGGCTAACTCGAGGCTCGGTTGGCGGATCGCTTGAGGACGGGAAGCTTCGTGCTGGCCCGCACTATGAGAGGGTGTAGAGCAGCCCGGAATCATGGCGAACCCCAATCCTATCCCTGTGTCGTAAAGGGTGACCAAGGGTTGCCGTCCAGAAGGGCATCCGGGCGTAACACCTATGCCAAATCAGTGTGCAGAATGCATAAGGATGATCGCGCTGGTGGCAACCCCTAATGGGACAGCCAAAGAAAGAAGACGAATCTATGTATTTTTATCTTATAATAATATATATACATATATTGCTTCACAATGGCCAAGAGTGGCGGTAAGAACAATCATCTCTCAGCTTTCCTAACCTGATGCTTGATCCCGAGCCAGGCAATATAAACTGTCATTCCAGTGTTCACAAGTGGGGTGATTCATCATTGAGTGGGCATGCCTCGCATTGATGTGAACGGGTGTCCCAGTTTGCCAAGAATTGGTTGCCAGACTTCAAAGATCCACATGATGTCTTTGCATAGAGTAGCCAATGCTTTGCGTGGCACTATGGCCAACTCCACATTCGCTGCTAACTACGCTGGGAAGGCAATGGCAACCTCCAATTCACACTTGCCAAGAAACAGCTTCAGCAGCACCCGACATGTAACAGAGAATGGTCGCATCGAATCAATATAGAATCGATCTGATGGAATATGGTTCTGCAAAACACTTCTCGGTCAGTGAGGTTGTTGGCATGACACACACACACACCACACCACACACAACACACACACACCACACTTGTGTGTGTGTGTGTGTTGTTGTGTGTGTTCCTCCAGAACTCAAAAACATCAATAAAACGAGCGATCTGAAACTTTACATGGCATAACTAGGGGAACTGCCACAGGAGTTGCATGAATAACCGCGTGTTTTGGTTAATTTGAACACCTCTTTGAAGATAATTAACGGCCTTATTTAATTATACTTTTATGAAGCTCACCCTTGGTCACCTCGCTGTCCTCACCAACCTAACCAATATATTGTTACGATTTGGAATTCGATGCACACAACATACACGGTTTCTTTAGTCAGCTATGTCGATAAGTGCTTGTTCCCTAGATATAGCTCAACCTTCATTGTTTTAATTGTTCAGAAATCTATTAGATGCGCTGCGGATCGATTTAATAGTTAGGGAATCGAACAATGGAGATACCCCCCTCTTCTGCGAAGAGGAAGAACCACCCTGCCGTCCCCGTGACTCACAATGTCAACAACTCCCTCCCACCCCCCGTGGTTGAGCGGGGGGATGGATCACGAGGGCATGAGTCACGCCGGCGTGGGGGCGGGGGGCGAGAAGGATATAGCAGAGATCCTTTCTTTGTTTGGATTGGTAAGCTTTTTGCTTCCGGCAGAGAGTAGTCGCTCAGCAGACCTTCGGCCTGTTTGGCTGGTTAGGGTTGAGGCTTCGGAAGCTTTTTGCTTCGGCTGGCTCAGTGAGCTCGGCATGCGGCTGGCTCAGGGAGGAGGCTTTTTGGAGCGTTTTTGCTTTGGTGGTTCAGTGAGCTTCTGCTACTGCTTGCTCGGAGAGCTTTTTTGCTTCGAGTGCTATTGTTTTGGAAGAAGTTGAGCCGGTTGCTGGCTCGAGCTGCGAATGGTGGCTTCTTCTCTCTTCTTGGTTCGGGAGCTACTTTGTTCCCATTTTGGTTCCCGCTTGGTGCGACCAATCGGCCTCTTCTTGGAGGTGGTTCCTTGGGGAGCGGCGCATCGACGGGAAGGAGCGACGCACGACGGGAAGGATCGGCGCCTCGTCTCACCAGCCCGTGTTGAGAAGCGCGGGAAGTTCGCGGGGAGCTCAGGAAGGATCGCAGCTCACGGCGATTGGATCCAGCTCGCTCTCGCTGGAGCCCGGGTCCGAACAACTTGAAGACCACACGAGGTGAGAGGTTCGAGATAGGCTCTGGGTTCAGCTCACCTGTCCTCCGAGCTGGAGCTCGTTATTAAAGGCCTCTGCCAACCATTTCTTGGTGTGTGTGTGTGTGCGTACGTGTGTCCGTGGGCCCGTCTAATAATAGGAAATTGTAAGTCTTTGTAATGCTGTAAATGTTGCAATTGCATTCGTATAGACACGGTCTAAGTTCTTTGTTGTGCTTTTGTTGCTTGTATAATTGCATACGTGTTTTGCCTTGTTTAATTGCATACGTGCTTTATTATAATAATGTCTTTGTGTGAATGTAAACCTGTTCGTTGCGTCCTTCCCTTAATTGAGCTGCCATCTTGCACCGGAATATAGTTGGTTTTTAGATAGCCGGTAAAGTGATCGGGTCCAAACGGGACTGCGCGATAATACCACCGCTCGGTTATCCCAAAAGGAAGCGAGCTGCTTAAGTGTCGTTTCCAAGCGGTCCCGTTGAGGTACAATCTTCGGTAACCGACCCGCACGATAATAGGTAAATCGAAGATTTGGCGATCGACCCTGTAGCGCGCGCGGGTAGAGTGCGGACAGCGTGTGGTGTGGTTAAAAACACACCCCGTGGCTGGTTTCCGGCGTTGATCGGAAAGCCGTGACTGGATTGTCCGTTCGGCTGGGCGAAGCGGCGTATTGGTTAGAACGCGGTCGTTCGCACGCCGACGGGCGGAAATCTACAACTATATATATATATATAATATATATATAATATATATATATTAATATATATAATATATATAATGCTATGTGGACTGCTCAGTGAATGCTTAAGTGGTGGGTATAAACTAATCTCATGAACTCTCGTGAACTTTCAGTTGGAAATAAATGTAACTTATAAAGGCTGTTCACACGTCTCCGAATGGGATTCGAAAGGTTCAAAAAATTCTGTTTTGCTTTAAAATGATAAGCACATATAGTATGAAAATTGAATTTAGATTTTTTTTTTTCTTTCAGATCATATAAACCATTTTTTTTTGTTTAAGAATAACATTGGTATCATTTGGACTATTTTGAGCATCTATTCAATAATCTTTTGAAACCAACCTCCATAGTTATGAGAAAAGTAACTCTGGTCTGGATCACCCAACATATAAATATTGAATCATGCAAGATATAAATCCATTGCATGAAATGGCACCAATCACGATTCTCATAATGATAATAATGGTGCAAGAAGTGAGCATGCTAACATCCTGCAGTCTGATGACATACAGAAAACATTATAAAATTAATAGTAATGAACACTAATAATCATGGAAGAATACACATTGCATAGAAAATTTAACAACACTTTATTTATGCAGTGCAAGCACATCATGCATAAATGTTTTTTCATAAATATGGAGTATCCCACGGTATGTTTTATTTTTTTTTACCAGAAATTTTTTGACCATTGCACCAGTCTATGCTCATTGCCAATAATGTCGAGACATAATCGTTGAGGTTCTCCAACGGAGATTTTATTGAGGTATCCAACTCGTTCAATGCCAGCGCAGAGTGGCCATGAGCATGTGCAGGGGGGTGCACGGAAAGCAACAATACATTAACACAACAGCAACGGTGTCACTTCCTCTATGTCACAGTCTTCCTGCTGTAATAAACGACCACTCACTTGAGTTTAAACGAACATGGAAGAGACACTTATACAGTAGTTTGTGCGAAAAGGAATACTCCTTGTAAAGTATATTAAAGAGCCAGCAAGGTACACAGATGAGCAAGGAACGATGTTGTGACAGACTACCGACACTTGTAACTGAACTGTGTGGATAAAACCGTTGACATAAAAGTTGTCTAATTTAAAATTTAAAATAATAGGTGTTGAATTAAATGACCAATATGCAAATACTCTTCAAAGTTCAAGTCGATCAGATGAAAAATTGACAATTAGAAATTTGGCCTATGTTGACATTACACCTATGTGGTCTCAAAAAATACTTGTTCATTGAATCAGTGAGCTGAAACACAAATCTTTCAAATTCCAAGTCAATCGGATGAAAATTGGAGGATTTTAGAAATTCACCTAGTTGTTGGTTGACCTTTTGGACAATGTTGACCTTTTGATGTTTTGACCTAAAACAATAGGCTTCTTCCATATGACAAATTGGGGGGGGAGGTAAGAAGAGTTGTTGAAAGAACTTGGGGGATTGCGATTGCAGAAGAACTAGGGGAGGCTCGGTGGTGATGGGTTGAGGTACAGTGGAGAGTAATAAGAGAGGGGCAGAGAGAGGGCAGTGAAGATTGGGGGGATGTAGAGTGACGAGATGGATGAGAGAGGGTTGTAGGAAGGAGGCAACTTTGGATGGGGAATGAGGGGGGAGATTGGAGGAGAAGGGTGAGGGGGAGTTTTTGCTAAAGGTGAGAGGGAGCTGGGAGGGGAAGAGTGTGAGGTTACTTTGAGAGGGAGGAGATGTGAGCGAGCAGGCATAGCCAAGGTGCAGGGAGAGAGAGGTAGGGAGGGAAAGGATGAGACTTGGTGGAGGTATGGTGAAGAGGAAGTGGGCAGGGGGAGAGTCCAAAATTTGAGGGGTTGGGAAGAGGGGAAGGTGGCTGAGAGACAGGATTTCACTTTTACGCAAATTTTCACCACATTTCACACTCCCGGAAAATTTTTAGGGAAGGGCAATAAGTAGGGAAATTCGAGGGAAATTTTCTCAAAGTATTTATAAATTGATCAACTTTAGATGAATTAGGATTATTTGCAGAGAAAATAATGGAGTAATCAACTGCATTTAAAAAGATAGCAATATGCACGTTTGCCAGTCGGCTGCTTCGGCCAATGAGGGTGGAGTCAGTTTGCGTGTGCTCCGTTTACGCGTGGAGGAATCAACCTTTCCCGGAACGGCCGGAAGTACACATGTTTTTTCTCTCATCCTCATGTCTCAGCACTCAGCCAGTTTCAAGTGGGCTGGTCTATTGTGAACACGTGAAAGGTCAGTTTATCCTTTCGTCGGACAATTTTGGGTCTTCTTGAATTTTTTCAGAACCTTATGTGCAGTCTGTTATGACTTTAGTAGCTTAGATGAATGACTTGACAAGTGACATGGTTAATCAAGTCAAGGGTTGACCAGTCCGTCCTCACGAAACGACAACGAAACAACTTGTTTTGTTGAGAACCTGTCAACAGGCACAGTCAGATTAAAAATAATGAAAATGAAGTTTTTGTCAGAAATGATTTTCCAGTATTGTTTGCACGTATTGATATTTCTATTGCTTCTCCTGGAGCAGAATGCTTGAAACTAGGTCAAATTGTGGGTCTCCGTTTAAGTCCTTTGTGGCACTTGGCCTGCCTTGCCGAATCTACTGATCTATGGCGACACGGCGCGAGTCCGTTCATGTTAAGTGTGTTCGTGGTCTAGTTTTTGCTTTTCATTTAATTTCGAGATCGAGCATTGGAATTGAATAATGTCGGATAAAAGGGTGCATCCGGTTCTTGGCATCTATTGAAAAAGTACCCTTTGTGAAAAACGTCATGTACCATCAGCAAATTTGCAGATGCTTGGCTGAAAGTGCCAGAATTCAAACCATGGCTTATGAACAAAATGGGGCAACAGATGGTTCATACGAACGTTCTGTAAAATTTGGCAGAACAGATGTGGTGTGTATAAAACCGCAACTCAGTGTGCGGCCCCAACAATTTCAAGCAGCACCGGGTTGAGGCCGTAAAATGGAAGCTGGATCTTCAGAAGTCTCAGCCAACTGTACATTGACGCTTGCATTGGCCTTGATAGAAAGGCTGGCACATGGAAATTAAAACGTCAGCGTTTTTTGGCACGAGAACATTGCCCATCTCTTTGTGTGAGCCATTGATTGACCTCATGAAAGACCTTTTCCCAAGTGACGCAGCATTGAAAAATAGTCATTGGGGAAACAAAAGTGCCTATGTGGTACGGCAAGTGCTTGACTTACCATTGTGTGGATGAGGGTGTGGAGGATCTTCGAGCCACAATTCCCATCAATATGGACGACAACGGAAGAGCGACGACCACGGCAGCTCGCAATTTTGGCAATTACTTCAATATCGAGGAATACAAAATGAAACAAGTGTTGCTGGACCTCAAGAACATTCCAGATGAAAATCTCAGACAATTTACAAGCTCTTGCACAATGTCTTTGGGATAGCCACATTCCTTCGAAAACATGGTAGTATTTTGTGCAGAACCTGTAATGTAATGTTCGGGTCGAAACAATCCCTGTCGCACTGATTGCTCAGAATCACCCATGGGTGTTCAGGTGAAGTGTTCTTGCCATAAAATTCATTTGTGCGCGGTCGCATGCCGCTTCCGAGCTACAAAGTCGGTTGAAGACCTATGCAGAAATGTTTTCGCACATTTCCCAATGTCGTCAAAAAGACAAGGATACTTGGTGCAATTCCAGAGTACTTCGAATCTGAAGCACAGGATCATTCGACCGGGTGTGACAAGATGGTTATCCATGCAGGCTTGTGTTGACAGGCTCCAAGCACATACGATACACTAACGTGCTATTTGAGCTGCAGGTATTCGAAGTCCCAACTCATACAGTTAACAACGCCATACTGACAGTTTCCCAACCAGTTCACAAGACATATCTTGAATTCCTGTCTCAAAATCTGCAGAGGCTCGTGTCTTTCAACCTATTTGCTTCAGAGTGAGACACCTGCACTGCACAAATTGGAACAAGTCGTGATGTCTTCCCCGAAACGTATGTGGCGACTTCATGAACATCCATTACGTTCAGCAGAATGAACCGCTAATGATGACTTGAATGACGGAGAGAAATCGTGTTCACGAACTGCCAAGGTGTATATGGGTGTGAGAGCTACACACTATAGCTTCCATCACCTCAGATATCGGCGAGCAGCATCTCTGATGTTCAACAATTTCACCTAACTTGTCAAAGCTACTTGATAAACTCTGGCGACTCAGATACAGAAACGATTTACTGATGTTGGTCAGTATGGTTTTATGGACGTTATCATCCATCCTTGCTTACAACTTGTCAGTTCCATCACTCGCTGGTTTGTAATCAGAAGCTGCCGTGGTTGAAGACATTGTAAAACTGGAGGAAGCTGACCCTGAATGGCGATCGCAAAGCTAGGAAAACGGGCTCTCGACACTATGGGTGAACTAGAATACTGGAACAAGTTTAAAAGTACAAAACCGTCAACCGAAACGCAAATACCAGTTGTCAATCGTGGTCGGAGTGTTGTGTTCTCTGGCCTCACTGTAACGAAGAACGTGGAAGAGTTTTTGTCAGCTGAAGCTGATAAAGACTGATCACCGTACCTCGTCTGAAAGAGAAGCCTGTTTGCTGATGACTACCAGACTTGAAACTGAAAAAGCAAATTTGCCACCAACGTAGATACGCGGCCGCTCTGTCAGCCACGAATGTTTATGCTTCGTCTGCACAAAAAAATGACGAAGGCCAATGCAAATTAATGATGAGGCACGAGCATTCGAGAAGAGTTCCT
>CM068963.1:1157866-1174048 GCA_035128595.1 Eptatretus atami
CTCTTCAGAGAAAGATCTCTGAAGATCCAAGGTCTCGACATTGACAGCGCGAGCCCTGAGTAATTATTCGTGTTGGATATGTTATCTACTAATATGAATATTGCTGGTCCAAAGCATAACTAATGTACCATACTCAGTTTTTTCTTATTTCTTCTGTTTTCAAACTGTCGGAAACGCCGGCCCCCCGTTGGTGAACTCGGTTTTTTGACTCTTCATTTCACGATACATTTTCCTGGTGGGAGACAATATAATGTTTATTAAGGGTTATTTAAATCTTATTAAAATGGAAGTTCGCATGTTTAAAAAAGGAACTGAAATAGGAAATAAAAAATCTTACTCAACAGATAATAGGTTTGAAATCCAGTACATTCAAGGTTGTAGGTTAGTTCCAATACAAAAGTCGATATCCAAGGAACGCTAAATCACCACTCAAGATCTAGCTCGTTCTGGTTGGTCTTGGTCGGGCTCATGAGGTCTCGCAACGTATAACTCTTTTGGTTGGGTCATCAAGGAGAGCTCCGTTCTGGTGGGGTGCTTGGTCGCTCATCAAGGTCTTCACCAAGCAACAATTTCGCCCCAAGTTGTGGCAAAATGGTATTTTTGATATTGCATTTCACTACAATTTCTGTGAAGAAAATAATTAATGGTATTAATTAAGTTTTTATTAATTATTAAATGAGTCGATGTTTAAAAGGCACTGAAATAGGAAAATAAAATCTTACCTCAACAGATAATGGTTTGAATCCAATTCATCAGCTGAAAGTTTAGTTCCCATACAAAATAGTCGATATCGCAAGGACCCCAAAGTTATCGACTTCAAGGGTCTAGTCTTCGTTCTGTGGTCTTGGTCGCTCATTGAGGATTCTCCAACGTATAACTCTTTGGTTGGGTCTCAAGGACGAGCTGCGTTCTGTGGGTCATGGTCAGACTCATAACGGTCTTTCAACCAAGCCAAACAATTTGCTCCCAAGTTGTGGCAAATGGTATTTTTGATATTGCATTTTCAGATACAATTTCCTGTGAGAGAAAATAAAATGTATAATTAAGTATTTAATTTATTAAATGAGTGCTGTTTAAAAGGAACTGAAAAATAGGAAAATAAAATCTTACAAAAGATAATAGTTTTGATCCAGTAACATCAAGTGTAAGTTTAGTTCCATACAATATTCCGAAACTGCAAACAAGCTTCCATGCACTGAAGACAGTCATGCACACCGTTGCAGCAAAGATAATGTTTAAAATGGAGCCTTGGGCTAGAGCCTTGGATCGCAGAATATATCCTGGTTTTTTCCAGCATGACTGTGGCAAAAACAGTTCCTCATTTTTAGCATTGCAGGCCGTGTGGAGAAAACACTTCCTCATTTTCACGGCCGCGGACTGAAACTTCGATGGTTATCAATGAACAATGGAAAAACAATTTACTATAATCTCAAAATGATATGTGGGCTCAGGAGGTGGTCAGCATGAGATCATAAGAGAAGTTTATTCATTTGCTATATGGCACAAAGGGGTATCTTTGAAAAATAAAAGATTCAAATGTTTTTGTTTTAAATATTTAGATGGGGGATTATTGTACAAAGAAAATTAAACTATTGGAAGAATATGCGAATGAACAATGTTTTATGTTCAATGATTCGAGCTAAAAATATACATTGGTTATTTGACAAATGAGTGTCCCTAGGCATTACAGGCTTACGATATCTCTTCAGAATCACTTGCAAACCACATTACTACGTTGCTACTTGAACCAACCTATAATATCTTGTCGCATTGGTTATTTGAATAGACTGCCCCTAGTTAAAAGGGGAACACAAAATACCCCTTGGGATAAAAAGGGGGTGTAATTTAGGGTGGAAAAAATGTGAATCGCTGAAAATCCCCATTCATTTACATGGGGAAAAAGTGAGCCAGAATAGTATATCCACCCTATTATATATATAATATATAATAGCACACAGATATAACATATATATATATATAATATGTGGAGTGTGTAATGTTTTTATTGTGTGTATATATATATATATATATATTATATAGTATATATATATATATATATGTGTAATCTGTGTATATATAATATATGTAATTTATATGTTTATAATTGTAAAGTGTATAGAGTATCTGTTATATAAATATATTATTATATATGTTTATATGTATAATGTATATCTGTACATATATGATATATATATTATTTGTTAAATGTGTGTATATTATATGTATGTATGTTTTATATAATATATCAATATGTATAATGTATATAAATTGTATATTGTGGTATGTATTTTTCTATATTTATATATATATATATATATATATAATATACATATGTAATATATATATATATATATGTGTGTTTATATCTCTGTGTGTGTATATCATATATATGTTCATCATATGTGTGTACACTACATATATCATATGTTATGTATATATTGTGTGTATGTATCATGTGTATGTTTATATTTGTGTGTATTTATATGCTATATATACTAATCTGTGTTATATATATGTATCTATATATTCATCATGAAATACATATATATCTTATATACTATATATGTATATACAATATATGTGTGTATGCTGTGTTTATTATTGTATCTATATTTTCTCATAAATACATAATATATATATTGTATATATGTATATATAATTTGTTATATATATGTAGATGTATATATGTAGTATATATATATGTATATATATATGTATATGTATTAGTGTATAATATATATATTATTGTTGTTGATTACACCGTCCGGCGTGCGGGCGACCGCCTTTAGGCCTGAATGCGGCCTGTTGCGCGCTGCCCGGCCGACCGAGCAATCCAGTCACAGCTTTCGATCAACGCCGAAACCAGCTACGGGTGTGTTGACTCACTACCATAAATTTCAGCACTCTTCTGTCCCCAGGGCCGACCGGAGCGTACAGGTCGACTCACTGATTGTCGATCCTACGTAAATATATCGCGCAGACAGAAATGCCGGGATTGCAGACCTTGCAGACAGAAAACACCTCACCGGCTCCTCACCGAAAACGAGCCAGCCGCACGCGACCGGGCCCGGGCTCGCTATGAGCACTCGTTCCGTTTAGTCGATTCGCCGAGCGGTTTGTATATCGCCAAGACCCGTCGGGACCAATGTACGTTTATCGGCTATTCATCAGCCAGACTATTTATTCCGAAGCAATTATGGCAGTCATGGCCGGAAAGGGGACGGCAACGAGCAGGTGACATTTCCCATGGGGACTTTATTTTCCACACTGAATGCAAATCGAGTAGGGGATTGGGACATGAAACGCGAGCAAAACTACAGCGATATCTATGTATTACGTAATGCACTTACAAAATTCTACTATAGGACAAGTGGCCAACATGACTTTCAGGAAAAACCCCAGAAAAGAAAGATAGAACTGGGACCCTGTAACCTTTAATGTTCCTGCGAGCTGGATGACCCGAAGGAGCCCGCGGGCCGTGCAGGTTACCTTTGTCGCCCTGAGGGGACTCGATGGTCTTTTTGTCAGCGACCTCCGTATGTCTCTGTTGTCAAAGCGGGCAGCTGTTGTAACGGCCGTTTTGGTTGGTCCAGGGCCTGCAGCGCGGCCGGTCGTCGGTGGCCCCCCTGGCGACGACGCTTCAAAGGAAGTGAACGGGCCTTGCCTCTTTACGAGTTGATGCCTTAAAGAGCACTGCTCACTCCTCAGGCGTAGCTCGCCCCGACTCGGGGCCGATCGCCTGCGGACCGTTACTGTAGCTGGCTGGCGACTTTGCTGCTGACGTCCAACGACCAGACACTTGGTGATGGCTGGCTCCATGAGACCGAATACTCCACAGTCCTCCGATCAATCAACACCGTTGACTCACCAACTTGACTAGCTCTCACCGACCAACGTCCGACACACCACTCGCGACCAACCAGCGACCAACAACGACCTAACCAACGACCAACAAACCGCCTCCAATCACGATCACACGCCTCCAACCACGACCAGCAACGCTCCAACCAACTGACTGCAGACGCCTCACATGACGAAACATCTGGTCTCGGCGTCGAACGGCGCGCGCTTTTATAGCCCGAGGGGGAGGGGTCGCTCTGGCTTCAAATCGCCCAAAATCAAGCGCCTTCCTTCCTTTTCACCTTTGAACTTCAGCCTCCGGCTGCTCCGCCCTTTCGCGTTTTGATGCGTTTTGCAAGTCATCGCGGCCGTGTTTGATCACTACTCTCCCAACGCTGGTCGAGGATGCATCCGTGTTTGTTTGTGAGATGTTGTTTGTTGGGTGTTGTTGTTCGGTGAAAAGATGGGGGCGTGGCGATGCTGGGGGAAGATGTTCGTTTGGTTGGTGGAATGGTGTTTGAGAGATGTTGGCGGTTGTGGGGAAGGTGTGAGGAGATGTTGTTTTAAAATAAAGATAGAAAGAATAATCAGACGTGATCAAGATTCAACAGCCCGGCACACGAATAATCCCGTTATACATTGGGGGGAAATCTAACCTGGCACACACTTAAATCGACATAACTGATCTCGGGAACCTGAATGGTGATCTGTGAATTTCACACCCGTAAATATATATAATATATTATATATATATATATATATATATATATAACTTCATATATGTGTGTATAGTACATATAATATTATATATAT
Source organism: Eptatretus atami (assembly GCA_035128595.1). NCBI lineage: Eukaryota > Metazoa > Chordata > Myxini > Myxiniformes > Myxinidae > Eptatretus > Eptatretus atami. Next base: position 1,162,520 of record CM068963.1, read on the forward strand.
TATTATATGTATATATTTATTGTATAAATGTATATGTATATATGTGTATTGTATGTATCTGTATATATGTGTATACTATAGTGTAAGTATTTAGTATATCATATAATATATATATATATTATTATATATGTGGACTGTTTGATGTTTTCTCAAGGATTGAGTACTGCCTCCTTTTCATCGATGCCTCCACTTGACAAGATTGCCGTGCCCACTGATGAGAAAACAACCCATCATATGCCCGCCTCCATGCTGAATCCAGTCGGGACTGTGTTCTTAGGGTTGTATGCTCACCTTCTTTCGCGCAAACGAAAGCAACATCTCTGTGGCCAAAAGCTCCATTTCGTCTCATCGAGACACAATGAGGACCAAAAGCTGGATCTTTGTCCAGGTGAGCTTTTGCAAAGGCGTAGACGAGCTTTCGTGCCTGGCGAGGAGTGGAGTCTTTCTTGGTCGGCGTCCATGGAGACCGCCCCTTGTGGCAATGTCGCGCTGGAGTGCTGCCACTTGATATCTTGGTCCAGACTCGCCAAGGTTGTTCAGGGAGCCTACTGTGATCCGTGCATTGTTGTTGGCCTCTCGCCATACTTTCATGCCAGAATCAAGTGCGACACCTTGGCTTCGCGACCACGTCCTTCAATGTTTTTTTTAAGTGTGAAACTCCTTGTACTTCCCTGAATTATCTTTGGTATGGTGGCAACTGGCACTCGGAACTGCTCAAACTAGCTTTGTAGCCTTTCCCCTCCTTGTGACAATTCACAAGCCAACCGAAGGTCCTTCACTGACTTCTTTCTTCTTCGCCCATGCTGCGATGACCTGAGATATTGCATCAGCTCCCTTAATTTATAGTACTAAGAAGGCAAGTGTTGTTCTATAGCATTCCTCACTGTACATTCAATACGCCACATTGTAATGCATTTAGATTGTTTGCAACACCATCCTTGGAATAATTGGCATAACATATAAAGAATCTTAGGAATAATAAAAGCATGATGCATTATCACAAACATTGGCCTCATTCTGAGATTGGTAATGGTATGAAACAATTTTGGACAGGCCATAAAAAGAAACTTAAACATTTCTATTGTTATGCTAATAATGTTGAGAGAGCCGAAATATATGTGATTTGTGGCATGCAACTAAATGCTTGGAGGACGTGAAAGTTCCACACTCCAGCTTGTAGGTGTGGAGATAAATGCAAAACTTCAGATTTTTTCATATGGTATCAGAATAATTTTGGGCTTAACTGTATATATACTATATAATAATTGTTATATATGTTTATTTTTAGTGTTTATTTATTTGTGTATATTTATTTGTATATGCAGTGGCTCCACAAGTGGGTAGCTGTGGTATGTTTGTGGGAATTCACATAAAACTATTATGAGGTACTATACAATACCTAATGGTCCGAATGAAGTGGACATCTTGGGGACCTGTAGAAACCGGCAATATTATACTCTCCATTTCCTGTTTTCATTAAAGATGAATAAGCAACAGAATATTGGGTATTCGTACCTTAGAAATGTTACAGTTTGATTGGTAAAATATTCATTTTACTGTACGTTCTTATGTGACAGTTATTTTGAGTGTGGTGCTCAGAATGTGAATTTAGTGTACTATTTATGTTTGATGATGTTCCTGTCTCCTATTCGGTTTTCTGGCATTCCTACCTATCTGATGAAAAATGGATTCGTACATAATGCTTCGTGTCCATCTGCATGGAGAAAATAAGGAGTCCCAGATGTTGATAATGTTTCTTATGATTTTATTCAAATCTCCCTTAATCTTGCTTGGAATATACAGAGTTAACAGTCAGCAAAATAAAGATCTAAAATTGTTGACAGAAAACTAAAATCTCGACGCGCAATTAATCCCAGTTGATTTTCGTGTCAGTCACCGTTATGTAGCGAAATCATCATCTCCGTCGGACGGCAAATAACGCTAGCATTAGAAAATCTTGCCGTTTGCAAACTTCCCCGATTGATGGATATAAAGGCACTTGCAAGCGTGTCAGGCACATTTCCTATTCGCCGTCGAGCGCAGCGTTGTCTTCGTGTCGTGTCTTTGCGAGAACCGAGTAACGGTAGATCCAGTGGAGGACGCGAGCCGAAAGGTGACTCGCATTTGTCTGATAATAATCTGTCATTTAACCAACGCTTAGAATTTTTTTTTGGTGGCTCGTGAGGATCCGGAGTAAGAATTAAGTTTTTCTTTTCATGTTTAAAGTGGATTATTTTGAAAGTTCGAAGAGGGGGAAAGTGAGTAGAGAATAGATTCGATTTTAACGTTATTTTTCGCTTGCAAGTGTGGCTTTCTTTGCTTAATGAACTCATCATCTGTGTTTCCTTCGTAATTTATAACATCGACTCTCTCAAATGGTGTTGATTTTTTTTTTTTCTTTCCTGTCTCAATTGAGCGTGTTTCAAAGGCAGAGTAAAAATTTCTGTTCTTATCCAAAATATAATATTTATGTTGTTTTTTTTCATCTGGATTCTGTACATTAACGCTGACGCCAAGCCGAATTCGAACGTGGTTTACAGTGTGTATATATTCAGTGGTAGCTTTAAAACCAGACGTGCTGCAGGTCTAAAAATTTAGATTAGCTATTTGAATAATGCGACAGATTCAAACATAATGGGTTGCATTTTCATATTTCCTAAACTTTTTTTGGGCCCTTTGTGTACGTATTGTACCCATTTTGTGAGCCATGCAATATATATTTTTGTGTATTTATATGTATCTAATTGGGGTTTATATTATTTATATTATCTATATTATTTATTGTAAATATTTATTTATATGTTAATACATATATACGAGGGTGTGTTCAAAAAGCATCCACCTTAATTTTTCGGTGGAGTAACAATGAACTGGGAGGCGTGGTTTGGTGCATGTAATGTAGGCGATCCAATCCGTATTGCGTGAATATTTCACGCGCTGCAGAAGCTGTCAGTCGACGACACAACCGCGTGACGTGAGGAAAGTGGTAAGTGAGGCGTCGATTTTCCGTTTTGACAAAATACGGATCATGGTGGTCGTCATCGCCAGTGATTCACTGTGTTGAGGAAGTAGGGATAGTTGGGTTTGGTGTGTTCCAGTACTTCCGCATGTCCTGTGGCGATCTCCAAACGGAGTTGCTTCGCTCAAGTCGTTAGCCGCTTTTGGGCACGAACTTCACTGAATCTCCCTAAGCCCAAATCCTCAGTCACAATTTAATGACGGATTCCAATGCGAGCCCGTCGTCTGCCCAGTTCTCTGATCGGTGATTCGATCGATCCTGCATCAGCAGGGTCCTCACTGGTCAATGACAATCTCATTTCGGGATGTTGAGGGCCTACAGAACGTGCTTCACTTTCACTGATGTGCGAGCCATCTTTGAAGCGGTTGTACCGACTCTTATCTGTGTGGTGCCTTGCTTCGTCCCGAAGGCCTGGTTGCATTTAGCGGATCGTTTCCACTTGGGAATCACCAAGCTTACAACAAAATTTGATGCAGTAGCGTGTCAAGTTTTTCGCCGTCATTTTGTCAAAAAGAAAAATCCGACGGCGCTCACTTAACTTCCTCACTTCACGGCGGTCTGTCGGCGACTGACAGTTCTTGCAGGAGGAAAATATTCACGCATACGGATTAGGATCGCTACATACGTGCACCAAACCCATGCTCCCTAGCTTCATTTGTTATACGGCACAAAAAATAAGGTTGGATACTTTTTGAACACACCTCGTATATATTAAATATATATATATATATATTATATAATATATATATATATATATATGTATATTTGTTTGTGTATGTATAATATATATATGTAGTGTATATATATATATATATATATGAATATTTATTTGTATTACTTTATATATCTATATCTATGTATTATATCTACGGGCGTAGTGGCTGCGCCTGTATCCGGCTAACTCGGAGGCTCGGTTGGCGGATCGCTTGAGGACGGGACTTCGTTGCTGGCCCGCACTATGGAGGCGTGTAGAGCAGCCCGGAATCATGGCGAACCCAAATCCTTATCCCTGTGTCGTAAAGGGTGACCAGGGTTGCCGTCGGAGGGCATCCGGGCGTAACACCTATGGCCAAATCAGTGTGCAGAATGCATAAGGATGATCGCGCTGGTGGCAACCCCTAATGGGACAGCCAAAAGAGAAGAAAAGATCTATGTATTTTATCTATATATAATATATATACATATATGCCTTCACAAATGGCCAAGAGTGGCGGTAAGAACAATCATCTCTCAGCTTTCCAACCTGAGTTGCATCCCGAGCAGCGCATATAAACTGTCATTCCAGTGTTCACAAGTGGGGTGATTCATCATTGAGTGGGCATCGCCTCGCATTGATGTGAACGGGTGTCCAGTTTGGCCATGAATTGGTTTGCAGACTTCAAGATCCCATGATGTCCTTTGCATAGAGTAGCCATGCTTGCGTGGCACTATGGCCAACTCACACATTCGCTGCTAACTACGCTGGAAGGCAATGGCAACCTCCCAATTCACACTTTGCCAAGAAACAGCTTCAGCAGCACCCCGACATGTAAGCAGAGAATGGTCGCATCGGAATCATAATAGATCCGATCTGATGGAAATATGGGTTCTGCCAAACACTTCTCGGTCAGTGAGGTTGTTGCATGCACCACACAGCACCACACACACACAACACACACACACACCTTGTGTGTGTGTGTGTGTTGTTGTGTGTGTCTTCCTCCAGACTCAAAAAATCAAAAAACGAGCGATCTGAAACTTTACATGGCATAACTAGGGGAACTGCCACAGGAGTGTGCATGATAACCAGTGTTTTGGTTAATTTGAACACCTCTTTGAAGATAATTAACGGCCTTATTTAATTATACTTTTATGAAGCTCACCCTTGGTCACCTCGCTGTCCTCACCAACCTAACCAATATATTGTTACGATTTGGAATTCGATGCACACAACATACACGGTTTCTTTAGTCAGCTATGTCGATAAGTGCTTGTTCCCTAGATATAGCTCAACCTTCATTGTTTTAATTGTTCAGAAATCTATTAGATGCGCTGCGGATCGATTTAATAGTTAGGGAATCGAACAATGGAGAACCCCTCCTCTTCTGCGAAGAGGAAGAACCACCCTGCCGTCCCCGTGACTCACAATGTCAACAACTCCCTCCCACCCCCCGTGGTTGAGCGGGGGGATGGATCACGAGGGCATGAGTCACGCCGGCGTGGGGGCGGGGGGCGTAGAAGGATATAGCAGAGATCCTTTCTTTGTTTGGATTGGTAAGCTTTTTGCTTCCGGCAGAGAGTAGTCGCTCAGCAGACCTTCGGCCTGTTTGGCTGGGTTAGGGTTGAGGCTTCGGAAGCTTTTTGCTTCGGCTGGCTCAGTGAGCTCGGCATGCGGCTGGCTCAGGGAGGAGGCTTTTTGGAGCGTTTTTGCTTTGGTGGTTCAGTGAGCTTCTGCTCTGCTTGCTCGGAGAGCTTTTTTGCTTCGAGTGCTATTGTTTTGGAAGAAGTTGAGCCGGTTGCTGGCTCGAGCTGCGAATGGTGGCTTCTTCTCTCTTCTTGGTTCGGGAGCTTCTTTGTTCCCATTTTGGTTCCCGCTTGGTGCGACCAATCGCCTCTTCTTGGAGGTGGTTCCTTGGGGAGCGGCGCATCGACGGGAAGGAGCGACGCACGACGGGAAGGATCGGCGCCTCGTCTCACCAGCCCGTGTTGAGAAGCGCGGGAAGTTCGCGGGGAGCTCAGGAAGGATCGCAGCTCACGGCGATTGGATCCAGCTCGCTCTCGCTGGAGCCCGGGTCCGAACAACTTGAAGACCACACGAGGTGAGAGGTTCGAGATAGGCTCTGGGTTCAGCTCACCTGTCCTCCGAGCTGGAGCTCGTTATTAAAGGCCTCTGCCAACCATTTCTTGGTGTGTGTGTGTGTGCGTACGTGTGTCCGTGGGCCCGTCTAATAATAGGAAATTGTAAGTTCTTTGTAATGCTGTAAATGTTGCAATTGCATTCGTATAGAGACGGTCTATGTTCTTTGTTGTGCTTTTGTTGCTTGTATAATTGCATACGTGTTTTGCCTTGTTTAATTGCATACGTGCTTTATTATAATAATGTCTTTGTGTGAATGTAAACCGTTCGTTGCGTCCTTCCCTTAATTGAGCTGCCATCTTGCACCGGAATATAGTTGGTTTTTAGATAGCCGGTAAAGTGATCGGGTCCAAACGGGACTGCGCGATAATACCACCGCTCGGTTATCCCAAAAGGAAGCGAGCTGCTTAAGTGTCGTTTCCAAGCGGTCCCGTTGAGGTACAATCTTCGGTAACCGACCCGCACGATAATAGGTAAATCGAAGATTTGGCGATCGACCCTGTAGCGCGCGCGGGTAGAGTGCGGACAGGTGTGGTGTGGTTAAAAACACACCCCGTGGCTGGTTTCCGGCGTTGATCGGAAAGCCGTGACTGGATTGTCCGTTCGGCTGGGCGAAGCGGCGTATTGGTTAGAACGCGGTCGTTCGCACGCCGACGGGCGGAAATCTACAACTATATATATATATATAATATATATATAATATATATATATTAATATATATAATATATATAATGCTATGTGGACTGCTCAGTGAATGCTTAAGTGGTGGGTATAAACTAATCTCATGAACTCTCGTGAACTTTCAGTTGGAAATAAATGTAACTTATAAAGGCTGTTCACACGTCTCCGAATGGGATTCGAAAGGTTCAAAAAATTCTGTTTTGCTTTAAAATGATAAGCACATATAGTATGAAAATTGAATTTAGATTTTTTTTTTTCTTTCAGATCATATAAACCATTTTTTTTTGTTTAAGAATAACATTGGTATCATTTGGACTATTTTGAGCATCTATTCAATAATCTTTTGAAACCAACCTCCATAGTTATGAGAAAAGTAACTCTGGTCTGGATCACCCAACATATAAATATTGAATCATGCAAGATATAAATCCATTGCATGAAATGGCACCAATCACGATTCTCATAATGATAATAATGGTGCAAGAAGTGAGCATGCTAACATCCTGCAGTCTGATGACATACAGAAAACATTATAAAATTAATAGTAATGAACACTAATAATCATGGAAGAATACACATTGCATAGAAAATTTAACAACACTTTATTTATGCAGTGCAAGCACATCATGCATAAATGTTTTTTCATAAATATGGAGTATCCCACGGTATGTTTTATTTTTTTTTACCAGAAATTTTTTGACCATTGCACCAGTCTATGCTCATTGCCAATAATGTCGAGACATAATCGTTGAGGTTCTCCCAACGGAGTTTTATTGAGGTATCCAACTCGTTCAATGCCAGCGCAGAGTGGCCATGAGCATGTGCAGGGGGGTGCACGGAAAGCAACAATACATTAACACAACAGCAACGGTGTCACTTCCTCTAGTCACAGTCTTCCTGCTGTAATAAACGACCACTCACTAGAGTTTAAACGAACATGGAAGAGACACTTATACAGTAGTTTGTGCGAAAAGGAATACTCCTTGTAAAGTATATTAAAGCGCCAGCAAGGTACACAGATGAGCAAGGAACGATGTTGTGACAGACTACCGACACTTGTAAACTGAACTGTGTGGATAAAACCGTTGACATAAAAGTTGTCTAATTTAAAATTTAAAATAATAGGTGTTGAATTAAATGACCAATATGCAAATACTCTTCAAAGTTCAAGTCCATCAGATGAAAAATTGACAATTAGAAATTTGGCCTATGTTGACATTACACCTATGTGGTCTCAAAAAATACTTGTTCATTGAATCAGTGAGCTGAAACACAAATCTTTCAAATTCCAAGTCAATCGGATGAAAATTGGAGGATTTTAGAAATTCACCTAGTTGTTGGTTGACCTTTTGGACAATGTTGACCTTTTGATGTTTTGACCTAAAACAATAGGCTTCTTCCATATGACAAATTGGGGGGGGAGGTAAGAAGAGTTGTTGAAAGAACTTGGGGGATTGCGATTGCAGAAGAACTAGGGGAGGCTCGGTGGTGATGGGTTGAGGTACAGTGGAGAGTAATAAGAGAGGGGCAGAGAGAGGGCAGTGAAGATTGGGGGGATGTAGAGTGACGAGATGGATGAGAGAGGGTTGTAGGAAGGAGGCAACTTTGGATGGGGAATGAGGGGGGAGATTGGAGGAGAAGGGTGAGGGGGAGTTTTTGCTAAAGGTGAGAGGGAGCTGGGAGGGGAAGAGTGTGAGGTTACTTTGAGAGGGAGGAGATGTGAGCGAACAGGCATAGCCAAGGTGCAGGGAGAGAGAGGTAGGGAGGGAAAGGATGAGACTTGGTGGAGGTATGGTGAAGAGGAAGTGGGCAGGGGGAGAGTCCAAAATTTGAGGGGTTGGGAAGAGGGGAAGGTGGCTGAGAGACAGGTTTCACTTTTACGCCAAATTTTCACCACATTTCACACTCCCGGAAAATTTTTAGGGAAGGGCAATAAGTAGGGAAATTCGAGGGAAATTTTCCAAATATTTATAAATTGATCAACTTTGATGAATTAGGATTATTTGCAGAGAAAATAATGGAGTAATCAACATGCATTTAAAAAGATAGCAATATGCACGTTTGCCTGTCGGCTGCTTCGGCCAATGAGGGTGGAGTCAGTTTGCGTGTGCTCCGTTTACGCGTGGAGGAATCAACCTTTCCCGGAACGGCCGGAAGTACACATGTTTTTTCTCTCATCCTCATGTCTCAGCACTCAGCCAGTTTCAAGTGGGCGGTCTATTCTGAACACGTGAAAGGTCAGTTTATACCTTTCGTCGGACAATTTTGGGTCTTCTTGAATTTTTTACAGAACCTTATGTGCAGTCTGTTATGACTTTAGTAGCTTAGATGAATGACTTGACAAGTGACATGGTTAAGTCAAGTCAAGGGTTGACCAGTCCGTCCTCACGAAACGACAACGAAACAACTTGTTTTGTTGAGAACCTGTCAACAGGCACAGTCAGATTAAAAATAATGAAAATGAAGTTTTTGTCAGAAATGATTTTCCAGTATTGTTTGCACGCATTGATATTTCTCTTGCTTCTCCTGGAGCAGAATGCTTGAAACTAGGTCAAATTATGGGTCTCGCGTTTAAGTCCTTTGTGGCACTTGGCCTGCCTTGCCGAATCTACTGATCTATGGCGACACGGCGCGAGTCCGTTCATGTTAAGTGTGTTCGTGATCATAGTTTTTGCTTTTCATTTAATTTCGAGATCGAGCATTGGAAATTGAATAATGTCGGATAAAAGGGTGCATCCGGTTCTCGGCATCTATTGAAAAAGTACCCTTTGTGAAAAAAGTCATGTACCATCAAGCAAATTTTGCAGATGCTTGGCTGAAAGTGCAGAATTCAAACCATGGCTTATGAAAAAATGGGGCAACAGATGGTTCATACGAACGTTCTGTAAAATTTGGCAGAACAGATGTGGTGTGTATAAAACCGCATCTCATGTGCGGCCCCAACAATTTCAAGCAGCACCGGGTTGAGGCCGAAAATGGAAGCTGGATCTTCAGAAGTCTCAGCCAACTGTACATTGACGCTTTCATTGGCCTTGATAGAAAGGCTGGCACATGGAAATTAAAACGTCAGCGTTTTTTGGCACGAGAACATTGCCCATCTCTTTGTGTGAGCCATTGATTGACCTCATGAAAGACCTTTTCCCAAGTGACGCAGCATTGAAAAATAGTCATTGGGGAAACAAAAGTGCCTATGTGGTACGGCAAGTGCTTGACTTACCATTGTGTGGATGAGGGTGTGGAGGATCTTCGAGCCACAATTCCCATCAATATGGACGACAACGGAACGAGCGACGACCACGGCAGCTCGCAATTTTGGCAATTACTTCAATATCGAGGAATACAAAATGAAACAAGTGTTGCTGGACCTCAAGAACATTCCAGATGAAAATCTCAGACAATTTACAAGCTCTTGCACAATGTCTTTGGGATAGCCACATTCCTTCGAAAACATGGTAGATTTTGTGCAGAACCTGTAATGTAATGTTCGGGTCGAAACAATCCCTGTCGCAGCTGATTGCTCAGAATCACCCATGGGTGTTCAGGTGAAGTGTTCTTGCCATAAAATTATTTGTGCGCGTCGCATGCCGCTTCCGAGCTACAAAGTCGGTTGAAGACCTATGCAGAAATGTTTTCGCACATTTCCAATGTCGTCAAAAGACAAGGATACTTGGTGCAATTCCAGAGTACTTCGAATCTGAAGCACAGGATCATTCGACCGGGTGTGACAAGATGGTATCCATGCAGGCTTGTGTTGACAGGCTCCAAGCACATACGATACACTAACGTGCTATTTTGAGCTGCAGGTATTCGAAGTCCCAACTCATACAGTTAACAACGCCATACTGACAGTTTCCCAACCAGTTCACAAAGACATATCTTGAATTCCTGTCTCAAAATCTGCAGAGGCTCGTGTCTTTCAACCTATTTGTTCAGAGTGAGACACCTGCACTGCACAAATTGGAACAAGTCGTGATGTCTTCTCCGAACGTATGTGGCGACTTCATGAAACATCCATTACGTTCAGCAGAATGAACCGCTAATGATGACTTGAATGACGAGAGAAATCGTGTTCACGAACTGACCAAGGTGTATATGGGTGTGAGAGCTACACACTATCGCTTCCATCACCTCAGATATCGGCGAGCAGCATCCTGATGTTCAAACAATTTCACCTAACTTGTCAAGCTACTTGATAAACTCTGGCGACTCAGATACAGAAACGATTTACTGATGTTGGTCAGTATGGTTTTATGGACGTTATATCCATCCTTGCTTACAACTTGTCAGTTCCATCACTCGCTGGTTTGTATCAGAAGCTGCCGTGGTTGAAGACATTGTAAAACTGGAGGAAGCTGACCCTGAATGGCGATCGCAAGCTAGGAAAAGGGCTCTCCGACACTATGGGTGAACTAGAATACTGGCAACAAGTTTAAAAGTACAAAACCGTCACCGAAACGCAAATACCAGTTGTCAAACGTGGTCGGAGTGTTGCTGTCTCTGCCTCACTGTAACGCAAAACGTGGAAAGAGTTTTAGTCAGCTGAAGCTGATAAAGACTGATCACCGTACCGCTCTGAAAGAGAAGCCTGTTTGCCTTGATGACTACCAGACTTGAAACTGAAAAAGCAAATTTGCCACCAACGTAGATACGCGGCCGCTCTGCAGCCACGAATGTTATGCTTCGTCTGCACAAAAAAATGACGGGACAATGCAAATAATGATGCTAGACGCACGAGCACTTTCGAGAAGAGTTCCTCTTCAGAGAAAGATCTCTGAAGATCCAAGTCTCGACATTGACAGCGCGAGCCCTGAGTAATTATTCGTGTTGGATATGTTTCTACTAATATGAATATTGCTGTCCAAAAGCATAACTAATGTACCATACTCAGTTTTTTCTTATTCTTCTGTTTTCAAACTGTCGGAAACGCGCAAACTGCGGTTTAACGTTCACAGTTATTGCCAAAAGAGGCCTATACCTGTTTTTGATATTTGCT
>CM068963.1:1177162-1190619 GCA_035128595.1 Eptatretus atami
CATCATCAGCTGCGGTGTACTGCTTCTGTCCACGGACTCGTCGCACTGGATGCTAAACCACCGGAACTTAGCCAGATCCCGGTCCAACTGCTCTGTCAAGTTCCCGGACATATCCCACACTCTTCTAACCATCGTACTTGCACCCAGTTGGACATCGGAGAGAGTGGAGATGACATCGGAACCAATTCTTCATCTGCTTTGAACACAGTATTTGCAATAACCATCATTGCACTTCAAGACTCTCCGTCCGAAAGGCTTTCTTGTTCTTTTATTTAAAATTTGCAGCTCTAAATGAAGCTTCCGTTGTTTTTTGTGACTTTTTCACGCGCCTCTGTGAAAAAAGACTGCTGCTGCCCAAAGTTGCCTTTAACTCACAGGCTTTTTTGGCCCGTAGTGCGCTGCAGGTGGGTAGTTAGTATGGTAGCTTTTGTGACACGTAATACCGAAGTGTCTCTCCACATTGTGCCGCTTTGCCGTCGCCACAGTCGCCCCACAAATGAGACATGTGCACTTTTCTTTCACAGTTGTAAAAAAAGAATTCTTCCTCCCAATCATTGTGAAAATAGTAAGTTTTCTTTCACTTTTCTGCCATGTTTAGGGTAAAAAAACCGCACCTTGCGCCCCATAGTAGCTGCTCCCGAGCTTGTCTTAGCGAAAAGAGAAATGGAGATTTGACTTGCACAGGAAAATGAACTCTGAACCCAGACTGGGTCAGATTTCATATATACATAAAACATTTTTGTTTTTTAAAATTTTATATTCAATATTGTCATTTTAAAATAAAAAAAATAATGCAAGTGTTATTGATTCAAAAAGAACAGCAACACAATTAAATACAAATTTTAGACGGAGCTCCATGGTGACTAGTGCTATTTTTAGAACATGCCCTGCGGGCGACTCACGTGGTCCCTGCGAGCGACCAAGTGCCCGCGGGCACCTTGTTGGCTACCCCAGGTCTATACCATAAGCATCATTTCCAAGAAAACTAATTAATACATGTCAAACTACAAAGAGCTTTGTAAAGCAAGAATTCATTAAAACAGAAAGGAAAAACAATTCCATATCTGACCAGGTGTGCCCTGTGGCAGGATGTGGGGGTGAAGGATAGTGAACTCTTGGTCAAGACATGCGTGGGCCAGTGTAACTCTTTTTCATGTAGATAAGATAATCAGACATGCTGTATTTACCAGAGTCCTTGACTATTGCAAACAGATCGCTTTGCCCAAGCATTTCTCAGGGTTAATTTATTAAATCCACCAAGTACACAACTTTAATTTTATTTCATTTCCCACAAACTCTAGTTTTTTTTTTAATGATGTGAACAAACTTTTGTACATCAAGGGTGATGAAGGTTGTGGTGAAGTTTCATCAGAATTGTGTGTGTAGTTTCTGAGAAGAAAGCAAAATACCTCTTTTTGTGGGCAACCCTCCCCTGTAGACCCCCTTAGACGCCAAATTTTTTTTAATGCCAGGAACAAACTTTGGTGCATCATGGGTGATGAAGGTTGTAGTCAAGTTTCATCGGAATTGTGTGTGTCGTTTCTGAGAAGAAAGCAAATAACTATTTTGGAGGGCAATCCCCGTAGACTCCCTTCGAACTTGAATTTTTAAATGCTATGAACAAACTTTGGTACATACAACATACACGGTGATGAATGTTGTGGTAAATCATATGTGCGGAAGAAATTGAAAGTATTTGTGGACAGACGGACGACGTGCCATCCCATAAGCTCCCCAGAACTACGTTCCAGGTGAGCTAAAAAGGAACATAACGATTTCAAAATTGCACCAAATAATGGATTACTTCCTCACTTATCTTTGAGAAAGTCGGCTTACTCGCACCAAATAAGAATGGATTACCAAATAATGGATTACTTTACAAGAATTGTGATGATAAGAGAAATTATATATACATATATATATATATAGTATGAGGATGATAATATACCTTTCCTAACAATGGAAGAAACTGATAAAATTAGGACAATTTTTCACTGATTAATGATATATGTTATGCATGACTAATTTCAAGGGAAACATCAACACATGATATTAAATAAATAAAATAATAGATTATTTATTTTCTAAATATATAAATGTATGATCTTTTACCTGTCTAGGAAAGTAAGATAAAATTTCATAACCATAAAAATATGCCAATTTCACTTAGATGTCTAATAGTTGGTTCAAGCAGATGTGGAAAAACTTGTTTGCTCTAAAAGGTGCTCCTAATTCTCAACCTTTTAGATAATAAAATTTTTTATAATTCTCACAAAGTCAACTTTTCAACTGCAGTATCAACTGCTCTCACAAGGGTTTAATGCGGGTCTTCAAAAAGAAGATATCGGTTTATTTAAACTTCAAAACAAACTACCTGTAAATGATTATGACGATGAAGTTATAATACAACTATTTTGTCACACACAGAAATGTAAAAGGAAAAACACTCCTTCAGTATCTTGCAGTCTTCATGATAACATATGATACACTCACCCCAAGATTTGGATAAATCAAAGAAGAACATGATTATATATCTTTGATTGTGTTAATCCATCCATCCATTGGCACCATACTCAATACAGAGCATCAGTGTTGCCAAAGCAGTCTCCTGGGCTATTGGGCACAATCCTGAACAAGTCACTACTCCAACACAGGATATTTACAGGGCTCAATCATCCCAGCAAGCTGGTACTCTGTTGACCTCAGAAGGATGACAGGCCGAGTCAATCTCACTTGGTATTAATTTAACAGCCAAGCATGATTTGATCTCACAACCCAAGGATCCCAAGGGTGATCCCATAGGATCCAAAGCCCACCACCCCAACCATTAAGCAAACCCCAGGCATATTGTGTTTATGAGAGAAACCAAATGGTTATGGATAGCGACTGCACCAGAGGGCGACATTCCTCTTGTAATTGTATTTATCCGAGTCGATCATACTTTCAACCTCCCCATCACTTGATAAGGAATAATGTGAACATTTATTGTATTCAAGCTAAATTCGAGAGATATTAATAATTTTTTGAGAGACAAGTGTTCAACATGATGTAGTAAAAGGGAATTTAAGGATTAAATGAAACAAGACTGGAAAATATAAATACTCATATATTGTCCTCAAACAAGGTGAGATACAAAAGGATATTTTTTATTATATAAACAATTACATCGATAAATAGTCAAAATGACAGCTGTCATTATTAATCTTGTGAGTAAATCTGCTTCTGGAAAGAAAAAAAAACTTTCATAAATCTTGGTTCTTGAATAGTGAAAATGGTAAGTTTTTGGTGTTTTTTTATATATATTTTTTAAACACCCTGTGATTCTTGTTGTATCGACAACAACCAGAGCAATGCGACTGGGAGAAGTAGAAGGTGAAGATTATGACCACATTTCAATGGAGGAACATATGCGATTGAGGAACGAAGGCCAAATATTTGAGAAGGTTCCTTTGGGTATTAAAAATATTCACATTGTATGAATGAGTTAAAGAAACGAGAATCTGGTGGTCTTGGGATTCTAGAAACTAATCCAGAAGGAATGAGAACCTATTAAATATCTGCGTGGTAATCATTTCTGTCATTCGTTTCTACCCCCGTTAATTCCACCCCAAATCCACCTCTTTCAAATTCCCTGCTTTCCTTCCTGAAAGTCCCTGTAGTGTCCATCTTGTTTACCCCATGTTCCCCGCCCCATGCCTCTCCCTTCCACAGATCACCTAATGTCTCTGTTCCCCACTGTTTTGTGCTTCCCTCTCCCACCCCTCTTGTCTCCTGCTCCCTTTGTTATATGTTCTGTGTGTTAACTCTTACATGAGCCTCAACAATGTATACAAAAAAAAAATGCAGTCAAGATTTTATCATTCAGTTTTGATGTTGATGAAGAAACTTAATGTAAGTAGTTGTTGGATGTGATGGCCAGTCTGAGCCCCCAGTTTTCCACAGGGATCCCAACACTGCCGAACGTTTCGTTGAGGCTCTACAAAAGGAGGAAGCCAAGATCCAGACCGTCTGTGCAAAACAAAGGTCATTGCAGATGGCCCCCAGGATCTGCATGCGCACAATGCAGCTGTGGATTGCCATGTTTCCAACAAGCCCCTGAATGGTGACTCTGCATGCGACCACTGCCACATCACAGGGTAATATCATAGAGCTGCCTGCAATGCCTGCAACCTTAAATTGTGGCTGGATTAAAAAACAATAACTATTCCAGGAGTCTTTCACAATCTGTGGGGTTATGACTCACATCTCATCATACAGGCTATTTCTAAAGTTGAGGGCTGCCTCACCTGCACACCCAACAATATGGAGAAGTACATCTTCTTCAGCCTGGGGCAGTTGTGGTTGATTGACTCATACCAGTTCCTACTCTTATCAGTGGACAGGTGTGTAGCCGCTAACAAGCCTGAGGCATTTGAGATAACGGCAAAATATGAGCCAAATGTGCTGCTTTGGAAGGGTGTCTACCACTATGAGTATATGGATAGCTGGGAGTGCTTTGAGGAGCAGCTGACAGCCTGTGAGGCTCTCTGCAGTGAGCTCACAGATAATGGCATTAGGAGTACATGCATGCTCAAAAGGTCTGGACCTCCTTTCAATGCTAGAATGTGGAGGAATATCACGAGCTATTCCTTCGCACCGATGCCCTTCTCCTTGCAGACATCTTTGAGATGTTCCGCACCATGTGCCTCCAGTAGTATAAGCTGGATCCAATGCACTACTACACATTACCATGCCTATCATAGCATGTGTTCCTGAAGAAGACAGGTGTGGAACTCAAGCTGCTGACTGACTATGACATACATCTCTTCATTGAGAAGGGTCTCTGTGGGGGCATTTCAATGGTGTCCAAGCACCACGCTAGGGCCAACAATGCACTCATAGTGGGCTGCAACCCCACCATACCCAATACTCACTTCCACTACCTTGATGCCAACAATCTGTATGGCTAGGCCATTAGCCAACCTCTGCCAACTGGCAGCTTTGAGTGGGTTGAGACTGCAGAACAGCTCACCCACTTGAAGCAAGAGATCCTGACCTACCCCACAGATGCAGAAAAGGGCTACATCCTTGAGGTGGACCTTGAGTATATGCAGGAGCTACATCTCACACACAATAGCTATCCTTTAGCACCAGAGTGTATGAAAATTCAAAGGAAATAGATGTCGGGATTGCACAGGCTACTTAAAGAGCAAGATGCAGGGGTGGTGCCATGCAGCTTCACTGCAGTTGAAAAGCTGGTCCCCAACCAAAACAAGGAGCAATACAGTAGAATCTGGATAATAAGCGTATGCTTGAATATAAGCGCATGTGAAAAATAAACATGTATGGGCCTCCCTATTTGATTTCTCCATTGAAAATAAGCGCATATATAAACGTCATCGCAAGGCTTTGAAAATCAAAAATATTATCAACTCAAACATGACAGTATTTCGTGTTTTATTGGTACATAAGCTTTAAGTCAGAATTTCTTATACATCTGGGACTGGTACTTGCAAGAGTTGTATATTAAAAACAACGTTGTTCATCAAGGGTGGTAAAAGGGTGTTTTACAACAACGGTAGTAAAGGGGTGTCTTACGACCCTTTACGGCAGTGGTAAAACAACGTTTTTCATCACAATCAAAATGGACACAGCCGTGAAGCATCTATCATACACCCATGAAAAGAAGATCAAGATTCTTGCATTTTACAACTCTTGAAAGAACCAGTAACAGACGTGTAAGAAATTTGGACTTCACACGAGGACTTCCATGAAATGGTGAGGAATGAGGAAATAATTGCTCAGTGTGAAAGGTTCGAAGAAGATAGGGAGCGGAAGAGGGGCCTTTTACCCCGACATGGAAAACGAAGTTGTTCCAGAGTTTAAATGGATATGTGCTCGAGGACCGAAAGAAAGTGGATTTAGAATTTGTTTCTGAGATACAGATAATTATAATTGCATGAATGTAAAAACTGACATCTATGCAGCCAATCTGAGGAGCATTTGCCATTATACGCATATGCCGTGGGTTTTTGAATATAAGCGCATATGGAAAATAAGTGCATATGTGCTCCAGTAAATCTAAAAATCGACGCATATGCTTATTATCCAGATTGTACTGCATGTGGTTCAATATAGGAACCTACAGCTTTATGTACAACTTGTGATGCGGCTGACAAAAGTACACTCACTAGGCCTTGCAGTTCGATCAGAGTCCTTGGATGGAGCCCTACATCAGCATGAACACAGAGCTCCACAAACAAGCTACCAGTTACTTTGAGAAAGACCTGTACCAATTGATGAACAACAACATGTTCGGGAAGATGATGGAAAATCTTCATAAATGCGTTCATGTCAAACTTTTGCATGCCAATGAGGAAGTCAAGCTGTGGCACCTATTTTCCAGCCCATCCTTTGCAAGTCAAAAGATTTTTGACAATATCCATGCCACCCTTCACATGTACAAAAACCGCTTAACGATAAACCGTCCTGTCTATTTGGGGATGTCGATTCTAGACCTGAGCAAGATGCTGACGTATGACTTCTACATCAATGAGCTGAAGCAGGAGTATGGGCCCTGCTGTGAGCTGCTCTACACAGATACGGACAGTTTGTTACTTGAGATTCAAAGCGAAGACATCTATGCAGATATGGCAGCCCGCTCAGATCTATATGATACAAGTAACTACCCCGAAGACCACCCACGACACAGCACCATAAACAACGAGGTGTTGGGTACTATGAAAGACGAGTGTGCTGGAACGCCCATCTCCGAGTATGTTGGCCTGCACCCAAAGATGTGTTCCATCCTCAAAGCTGATGAGAAAAAGATACACAAGGCCAAGGGGGTGAAGAAGACTGTTGTGAAGAAGCATCTCCGGCATGTACAGTAAAAAGAGGCTCTATTCACGGGCAAGACCTTCCAGCATAAAATGGATATGCTATGAGGTGAAGACCATCAAATCTATGGCATACATATACACAAGGTCTCACTCTCACCGCTTGACACAAAAAGATGGATATCAGGCAATGGCATAACAACATCTGCCTCCAACCACATGGATACTGTGCCAGCTGTTCCAGTGGTCCCAACACCTGGGGAGCTTGACGACTTCATTGAAGAGCTCCCTTTGCTGTTTCCCTAATCCTAAACTGAGCTGTTTCAGCAGTCTGAGGCAACACTCTGTCATGAGGGACAATCATCAGCTCCTTATGGACAAACCCATGGGTCAGAAGCTTGAGTGGTCCCCACAGCCATTCCCTGGCATCAGCAGCTGTAGCATCAGCATGAACCACTGGTGCAAACAAGTCATACAGAAGAGGCTCTCAGGACCTTGTAGCTGAGTATTTAAGCCGATACACCTGGAGGGACCACATGGGGTCAGTTGCATGATGCCAACCCCCTTCCAGCTCACCTAGTTGGTACAGATACTGGAAGTGCTTGGAAGATGGGAGCTTTTGCTCTCGGAGCTCAATTGGTTGATTCAAGTGCATTGCAGATGTAGAAGGCTTTTGTGCCGCCATTTTGCCTTGATGACATTCACTGGAGTCCTAATCGTCAGTCATGTAACCTCATTGTTCAAAGCCAAGAGAGCAGCCGGAAGTCATGCTACCTCTCCCTTGATTGTTGTCCCTCTGGGAGCTAGATTTCAACCGCATATTGGTGCCCCAACAGCCACTCTGCCAGCATGTGGTTGAACCTTTCTGCCATAGCCTGACCACGATGCAATTCTTTCTCACCTCTCCTCACTAACACTATCCTTTGCTAGGGCTTCGGACACAGAGCCCATTAACTCATGCCTAGGGACAACCTGCAATAGCTTTGGCCATTGGAGTGGCCCACGGTTGAAGATGTGAAACAGGGCACCAGCCACCTCAGTGGACTCCTTTTGAGGTCAGTGGCTCAGCTTTTTTTTTTATAGTGGCTGGCCACATCAGCCACAGTCAAGGTGTATTTGAAGACATTGCAGGCCCGAGGCAGCCGGTCATGTGGTAGAAACAGTCGGTCGGCCTGTTGAACGACATTGGGGATAGACACATCAAACCTTGGCCAGGGCACAGAGCAAGGAGCTGGAAGATATATCTGCCAGATGGAGTGTTTTTTGAGTCAAGCCCGAGCAACATCTTTAGAGACTTTTAGAGCTGCAGCAAGCTTTTTGATAGCTGCAATGCCTTTCCAGTAGCCCTAGGGCTTGAGTACAGCACTGAAAGCTTGCTTTCAGGATTACACATTGCGGAATTGGTACCGATAATTATGTTTGGCATATAGTTGTTCTGACAGTCGTTTCGACAGCCCTTCCAACAGCTGTTCCAACCACAGCTGGTCCAGCTGCTCTTTGAGTGGCACCTGCCAGGTTGGACCGAAATGACCGACAAATTGAACACAGGCATCTGCGTTAAGGCATATAGTCTGCAAAATAGGGCCACACCAACATCCAAAAACTCTGTATACTATACACCTTGTGTACACACTAATTAGATTAGAGTATCAATTATCCCATCTCCTCTAAATTGATGTCCGACACCCCTTTGTCTCTTAGGTTTGTAGTGCTATCCTCTACCTAATATACATACCTTCACCTTGTAGTATGGGAAAGGAACATCCCATCCCCTGTAATTATTTTATATTTCCCAACTCGTGTTTCCTCACAATAACCATCGTATTTATTTATTGGAAAAATACGTAGGTGAATCTGATGGATATAATTTCTCCATTAAAAGAAATCATGTGATTATCTTGTCGGTTATCCTAAATTTACTCTGTGTATGGGTTTCCTGACAGAGGGAGATAAACAGATTTTTGGGTTCCATATTGAATTTATAACCAATTGGGGTTGAGTATGCACTGAATGAAAAATATTGTATTTGTTCTTATTCATCATTATAAGCACCATCAATCAAATCACAGAGAATTAATACCGAATTTATTCCTGAGGATATTTGAATGACTTATCATGCTGTTAAAACGTCCCATTAGTTTCATCTTTTTGAGGAGAAACACAAAAATTCTCTAAATGATATTTCAATTGTGAAATCAACCTTGTAGTTATTTTTAAGTTTAATTGTTGATTTGAAGTATGTTTTGAATATCTTAACAATATTTTTGTTCATCACCCTGTTCTTCATAAACGAACAATTTCGGAAGATATTGAGAAATCTCATTGCTCCGGTGAGACTGTTATCGTTTTGTATCCACTTCCCGGGATTATAACTAAACTTGTCATTTTTATCGTTATATTAAATAAGGTATTATAAGTTCCATGGACAATAAAGATGCCTCATATTCTTTTGTTGGGTCAAGTGTGTAGTGGTATGGGAATGAAGATGTGTGGTCGCTTGTTGTGAAATTAAACTCGGATTGTGCTTCTCATCTATTTAATATGAGATAAAATGTCTTTGTATTGACATTTATAATTATTTCATGTTCATCAACTGTCTAAAATGGCTTATGCTTCATTAAAACAATTGTTATTTCCAGCCTTTTACTGCCTAACAACAATAACAGTCTATTAACTAATTGTGATGGGTCAATTGGAAGAAACTAACACCTGAACCAAGGATACTTAAAGCCTGAATAATGTGTTCTCCTTCTCATTCTTCCTACTTCTACAGAAATACTAACCCTATAATTAAGAGTGTTCAGCAGATTAATATATACTCCATCATCATTATTTTTCCATGTCCAATGTTTATCAAAATACTTCGATTCAATCCCTCACAGTTGAACCTTGTCTTCCATCTTTTGTGAGAAGAAACATCTGTGGGTTAATTTAAACTGGAGGTTGAGAAGAACTCAAGAACCTTAATTCATCATTAAATATCAATACCTTTCTTGAACAAGATGAATATTGCTGGTGTTTCTGTTGGAATGAGTCCTGCTTTGGTTTTGAATCCACTGAATATTCATTGTTTTGAAGAGCATTCACAATATAATCAGGGGGTTGATTAATTCTTTCCAGTTAACGAAATAATCCTTCATCATCAAAAGCTTCCTATATTCCCTAATTCTTCCTCCGTAATTGACTGAAATCTTTACATTTGAAGTTTTTTAGGAGTATATTCTATTGTGGGAACTGTGGAAACATCTACAATATTTTCCTGGAAGTATTTTTAAGAGTGGTTAAAAAATTTCTCTTGTTTTCTTTCAAATGCTTCTTCACCCTTAGTTTCTGTCTGCGTTTCTTCTTATGTCTTCCTGTTGTTTTACAACGTTTGAAACCACTCTTTTGATTTCCTTAAATCTTCTTGCTCTTCTTTCGCATCCATTTATTTATTGAAAATATCATTTAATGAATTGTAAAGATCAACAGGAAATTTCCTCTTCTTCATCATCGATAGATGTGTTTCAAAAATCCTTTCTTAAATATTTTCATCAATTCTTTATTAACATTAATACGAAGTGTAATTTCTCACTATACTTCTATTTCCCATGTTCCCCGTTCCACCCTCCCCTTCCACAGATCTCCTAATGTCTCTGTCCCCACTGTTTGTCCTTCCCACTCCCTCCCCTCGTCTCATGCCCCCCTGATGTGCGTTTGTTAGCTCTTCATACGAGCCTCGACAAGGTATACAAAAAAAAAAAAACTTCTATCTTGCTTTTCATACATTTGCGTTGAGTTTCTTCATCAACATCAACACCGAATTATAAATCTTAACCCACTCAGATGTTAAATTTGTCTCATTCCTTCTGATTATTTCTAATATCCCAAGACCACCAGATTTTATTCTTTAACTCATCTTACAATGTGAATATTGTTGAACCAAGAGAACCTCTCAAATATTTGACCTTCATTCTCAATCGCATATGTTTCTCTACTGAAATATATAATTTCTACCTTCTACTTCTCCATTTATTGCTCGAGTTGTTGTAGATACAATGCGTATCACGGGTGTTTTTTAAGCAGATTTAAAATATTCACATTGTCGATACAAGAACCTGATTTATGAAAGTTTTTCCAGAAGCAGATTTATCCACAAATTATAATAATAGTTGTCATTTATATATGTAATTGTTATAAAATAAAAAAATATTATTCCTTAAATCTCAATTTTGTTTCACGACCAATATATTTATTTTTTACTCGTGTGCTTCATATAACCCAAATTCCTTTACGCAAATGTAGAACAATTGTCTCTTCAAATCTTTATATCTATTGAATTAACTTGAATAAAATCAAAGTATAGCATGTTTCTTATGAACGAGAGGGAGTTGAAAGTATGATTGACTAAGATAAATACCAATTACAAGAGAATGTTCCCTCTTGTGCAGCTGTCCATTACCGTTGGTTTCTCTCATTAACAATCATCAAAGATAACGAGGTCTTTTTGATTTATCCAAATCTTGGGGAGAAGGCATATCATCCGTATTATCACTAAGAATACAAGTTATCGGTTTTGATTTCTTTTATATCTCTGTGTATCACAAAATAGTTTGTATTATCTTCAATGTTGTAATCATTTAGTTGTTTTGAAGTTTAAATAAACCGATTATATCTTCTTTTTGAAGACCAGCATTAAACCTTGTGAGAGAAGTTGATACTCAGTTGAAATCGACTTTGTGAAAAATATGAAATTATCAAATCTAAAAAGTTGGGAGTAAGGAGCATCTTTAAAAGTAAGCAGTTTTCCACACTGCTTGAACCAACTATAACATCTTAATGAATTTGGAGATTTTTAGTTGGTTAAATTTTATTCTTATTTTCCCAAATGGTGTAAAAATCATTCATTTATGTATTAGAAAACGGTTATTGGTTCACGAAAAAATATTTTCACGAAAAAATAAGTACCACTATATCGTTATGTTGCGTTCGTCTCTGATGTCTGTTTATGTCTGTCTGTCTGTCTGTCTGTCTGTCTGTCTGTCTGTCTGTCCCGAGCATAGTCCGTGGTTTGATCCGATCTGTAAAATTTATTGGGGAGTATATGATCTATTGTGTTTCTCTGAAAATGGCCGTGGTGCGCCTTATGGCGGAGCCACGCCCCAAAAACATGTGTTTTTAGGGGTAGCCGATTCATTTGCATCTTCTCCTAGCGGGTATTGGGTCGAATCGACAGGGTTTCGGATATTGGTTCGCCCAATGGAACCTGCATAGCCACGCGAGCTCGCAATTTTTTCATTTTCCGTCACAAGTGTACGAACTTAGAAAATTTGCGGAATTTATGGACATTAAAAAATTTTCTTCTCCAGAGGGGTTGTCGAATCTGAGGGGTCGGTATTTGTTAGCCAATGCACCTGCATAGCCATAGAGCTCGATTTTCATTTATCATCAGATCAAGGCCGCACAAGGTCTTAAACTTAGAAATTGCGAATTGTCGTTTTTAGGGGTAGCCGATTCATTTGCATCCTTACTGGGGTTTGTCGAATCTGGCAGGTTTCGGTTTTGGTCCTCGCGCAATGGCGCTGCATAGCCCACGGACGTTCGATTTTTCATTTTCGTCCAGGTCAGGTCATAATAGGTCACGCAACTTAGAATTGCGATTTGACAGAAATCCATCTTACTGCCAAAGGGTTTGTCGAATCTGGCAGCGGTTTCGGTAATTTGGTTACCCAATGGGCACCTGCCATAGCCCAAGGAGCTCGATTTTCATTTCATCCAAGGTCAAGGTCACAAGGTCAAGAGTCACAGGTCAGAACTTTAGAAATTCGAATTTACATAAAATCATACAGGCCCAATTTGAAGAGCTAGTGATGACAATATTTACTGCAGAATTCTTGAGGTCTGTCCCCAACTTAGTCCTTAAACCAATGTTGCTCTATCTCGAACACCTATGCCCGTGCGCCCCCTCAAATTTGTTTTACGACTGATTCACTCAAAGTATGGATAATCCGAGATGCGAAAAGTCATATAGCTAATGAGTATATATCAGGAATTTCCAAGGAAGTTTTGCACCAAGGATCAAATCTCTTACCTTTAAGGCACAAAGGTCAAATTTTCAAGCTTGTGGGATATCGAACCGGGTTTCGACATTTTCGAACGAACTAACTCCAATAACTATAGCAACGTATCCTTTCCTTATTTTAATGTCCACAAAATGTTTGTGACCTTTAAAGGTTATAGCAAGGTCAATTTTTAAAGTTGTTGAACGAAATGAATTTCGACATTTTGGCAGTAATAACCTGTCCGTCGGACCATCATGACCTTTCTATGACTACTTGGCAAACATTAATCACATTGGACTTCATCCTTTGACTTCTGAACATTACATCGTCAAATACGCTCGTAAAGCATCGTCGTCTCAGACTTGTCCATTATTGTATTTATAACAATATTGGGGGTGTGATATTTTGAAAATGAAATCGTGAATACTATATAACACAACCCTTGAATATCTCTTATACGTTCGTTTCATTCCATTGTAGGAAAGGTGTGTTATCACCCTTCATACTTTACATTCATTTCTCTAATCATCTGTAAAGTAATCATTTTTTGGTGTAAATTCAAAATAATATTTTCCTTTTTATATTTTATCTCTCTCTT
>CM068963.1:1218369-1237637 GCA_035128595.1 Eptatretus atami
CCAGGGGAGCGCGTTTCTGATTTCGTAGTGCGAGTGAAGCTGCTTCCGTGGCGTGAGTTCACGGCAGAGGAACGTCCAGCTCGGCTCAGAGACCGTTTATTGCTGGTTTTGCAAGACGCGGAGATGATTTCGGCGATTCTACGGCTGAAGAGTGAAGCCATTACATTCGACTCGGCGGTCGACACGGCTACGGCAGTCGGCAGACTCGCGGAGATGTTCGGGCTATCACCCCACAGCGTGCCGGATGGCCCGAGACCCACGCGGGATCGCGGGCGCCCCGGAACGAGCGGCCTTTGGTGGGCCTATTTTCAATTGGCCCTGCGCGGCGCGCCCGATGACGGTGGGAGTCGAGGTAACAACAACGCCGATCACGTTCCAGGTTTGATACGGAGCAGCTGTGTCAATCATGGCGCAACAGACCGCGCGTAGACTCAACGGCCTGAAGCTTATCAGGTCCGACCTCGAAACTGCTTCACATACACCCGTGAGAAGATAACGCCAGTCGGGATGGCAGACGTGTCTGTGCGGTACCAAGGCCAGGTCGCCACGCTTCGGTTGTACGTCGTGCAGGGGAGGGACCGTCTCTCCTCGCCGAGACTGGCTGACCCGCATCAGGCTCGACTGGGCCGCCGTGAACCTTGTGCAACCCGTGCCGAGCCAATGGGGAGGATCAGTTGGGAAGATTCTTCAAAGACATCAAGGTTTGTTTTGCGACGACCTTGGGAAACTCAAGGGCGTGAGAGCAAAGCTCTTCCTGAAGGAGGGGTGGTTCCCCGTTTTTGTAAACCACGGCCGGTACCGTATGCCTGCGGGACAAGGTCAAGGGTGAGCTGAATATGCTGGAGCCTGTGGAGTGATCGAACGGGTGTCGTACTCAGACTGGGCCACCCCGGTCGTCACGGTGCTGAAACGGAATGGAGACGTCCGACTGTGCGGAGACTTCAAGTCAACCGTTAACCCGGGGCTCAGCGTGGAGCAATATTCACTGCCGTCAATCGATGAAATATATGCACGATTGGCGGAGTAAATACTTCACGAAGCTTGATCTGCGTGATGCGTATTTTCACCTGCCGATGGATCCCAGGAGTAGCGACCTTTTGACAATCAACACGTGTCAAGGGCTCTATCGATCACCCGACTCTTTTCGGATTTCTCGGCCCCGGCCTTGTGGCAGAAAGCCATGGACCAGGTTTGCATTGGCCTGCCCGCTCAGACCTACTGGACGATGTGCTCATTGCAGGGAAAACGGCAGACGAGCACCTTGCGAACATTGCCCAAGTGCTGACGAGGCTAGAAGCGTGCGGCCTGCGCTTGAACAGGACAAGTGCGCGTTCTTCAAGCAGCGCTTGGAATACCTCGGGCACATCATCACCCGGAGGGGCTGGTGAAAGGGCCTCGGAAGGTGGAGGCGATTCAGCGCATGCGCCGCCTCGCGACAAGACGAGCTACGCTCCTTCATTGGTATGGCCCAGTATTACCAAAGGTTCGTGCGCGGGCTCAGCTCGCAGCTTGCGCCGTTAATGTGGTTGCTCAGGAAGGACGAGCGCTGGGCTTGGCGGGCCTGCACACCAGGCGGCGTTCGACCGCGTCAAGCGGCTGCTCACAGAGGATACGGTCCTCGTGCACTACGAGCCTGCGCGTCCACTCTTATTGGCATGCGACAGCTCGCATATTGGCATCGGGGCAGTGCTCTCCCACAGGATGGACGATGGTTCCGAGCGGCCTGTTTGTTTGCATCCCGGACCCTGTCCGCAGCAGAGCGGGAATATGCTCAGATCGAGCGCGAGCTCTCAGCCTCGTCTGGGGTGTGCGGAGATTTCATCAATACCTGCTGGGGCGGCATTTCATGTTGCAGACGGATCACAAGCCGCTGCAGTTCATCCTGAGACCCGAACGCGGGGTTCCGGTGGTGGCGGCCCGCACGATACAGCGTGGTGTCTGTTTCTTGCTGGTTACAATTACGATATTTCAGTTCGGAGCACCGAGAAGCATGCTAACTGCGACGGGCTCTCACGCTTGCCGTGCGTGGAGGCCCAGCTGCGTCTGAGTCGGCCGACCAGGTCGATGTGTTCGCACTTTGGCCAGATCCAAAGCGGGCCGATTACGGCCAAACATGTCGCGGTGGAATCGGCTCGTGACCCAGTGCTCGCCCGTGTCGTTCAGGCGATTTTTACGGGGATTGGAGCGATCTACCTTCAACGCCGGCATTCCAGCCTTTCACATCGCGCGCATCGGAGCTGTCGTTGGTCCAGCGATGCGTTATGTGGGGAATGAGAAGCGGTGATTCACCGAAGTTCAGACAGCGGTGTTTGGAGGAGCTGCATGTCAGTCACCTTGGCATCGTGAAGACCAAGAGTCTTGCTCGTAGCTTTTGTGGTGGCCAGGGTTGGACAAAGACATTGAACTGTTGATTAAACGTTGCACCACGTGTCAAACAGATGCTGATAACCCGCGTCGAGCCTCGGGACTATGGCCGGCCCCAGACCGGGCGGGCGTGGCAGAGGGTCCATGTAGATTTTGCGGGGCCGTTAATGGCAGAATGTTTTTTGATTGTGATCGATGCATTTTCTAAATGGCCGGAGATTGTCGTGATGCAGCATACGTCAGCAAACATTACAGTGGAAAAACTGCGGACGATCTTTGCTAATAAAGGATACCTGAGGTCCTGGTCTCTGATAACGGTCCGCAGTTCGTGGCAGGTGTATTTGATGAGTTTATGCGTCAAAATGGTATTCGACATCTAAGGTCCGCACCGTATCATCCTGCAACGAATGGGGAGGCAGAGGCGTTCGTTAAGATGTTGAAGCGGGCGTTGCGCAGGGGGGTGTTGCACCTGTGCAGACGGTGGTCGATGTCTTTTTGCTCCAATACAGGAACGCGGTTCATTCTGTCACGGGTGATTCTCCTGCCATTCGTCTCTATGGACGGCATTGCGGTCCAGACTGGATTGCTGCGACCTGGAGGGTCGGCGAGTGGGGCGGTGTCGCGCCCGACGCTGCTGCGCGGTTTGATGTGGACACGGGTAATGGTGCGCGATTATTTTCACGGTTCCAAGTGGCGGTGCGGCTGTGGTCTCTGTGGTACTGGGGCCGGCGAATTGCATGGTGCGGACTGATAGTGGGGAGGTGTGGAAACTCACGTGGACCAAATGCATGATCGCTGTTCAGCGTCGCCCCCCCAGTGCCTAGCGATGTGGGACCCCCGCCTGTGATGTCGCCGTGCCCAGACGTGGTATCGCCAGGGCCGGTCGTGCCGACGCCCGCGGGCTCACCAGAGCCGGTCGTCCCGACGCCCGAGGACGTTGAGCAGGCCGATCGGCCAGGGCGGTTGTTATTGCGAATGAGGCGAGTCCGGCCAGGGTTTCACCTCGACCGAGCCGGGAGGCGTCTGAGCCTGAGCCGTCTGGCGTGGCTGGCCGCCGAAGCGGGTCAGGAGGCGCCGCCGCGGTACTTGGAGGATTTTGATAACGAGTGGTTTCGGTTGGTCATGTTATGAGTGTTTTTTTTTTATTTTTTATTTTCATTGTTTTGACTTGTCATTTTACGAGGGAAGGAGTGTGCCTGT
This sequence comes from Eptatretus atami, assembly GCA_035128595.1. Classification (NCBI taxonomy): domain Eukaryota; kingdom Metazoa; phylum Chordata; class Myxini; order Myxiniformes; family Myxinidae; genus Eptatretus; species Eptatretus atami. The sequence goes on from CM068963.1 coordinate 1,221,934, forward strand.
GTCACGTGGTTGGGGTTTCGTATATCATGGCTCGCCCGCTAGGGGTGGCTCAGTGTACATCGGGATGCGCAATAAAGCAGAGTTGCCTACTGACGCTCTTGCGTCCCATGCCCGCTGCACCTCGGACACCACAGCTATGACCCTTTTGCTTCCGGTTTTTTTTGCCTCCGGTTTTTTTTTTGCTTCCGGTTTTTTGTCATGGGGAATGATGCATGCCGGGAGATAAAGGCATCGTCGGAGACATGAAGACCCAAATATCAGACATGGTGTATATTTCCTCCACTGATTTTAATAAAGATATCTCCCGCATCATCAAAAAAAATTTTAATCGTGATTTACATTATTTGATCGCTGATCCCGAATCCAGCCGAAGTAACCGGAAATTGCGTATACAGTTGTGAACAAGTAATAGGTAAAGTCAGAAGCGAATGTATAGAAGAATTCTACGTTCACTTCTAGTATTTATTTTTTAGATGAGATCCTGTTCTAGGCGGTGTAGTTGTCGTTGTGAAGGTAATGTTGAGGAATTTTTTTTTTTTTTCAGATGAGATCCTGTTCTAGCGGTGTAGTTGTTGTTGTGAAGGTAATGTTGAGGTAATATTTATTTGTTTAGATGAGATCCTGTTCTAGGTGGTGTAGTTGTTGTTGTGAAGGTAATGTTGAGGTATAATGTTGAGGTATTATTTTTTTTTTTAGATGAGATCCTGTTCTAGGTGGTGTAGTTGTCGTTGTGATGGTAATGTTGAGGAAATTATTTTTTCAGATGAGATCCTGTTCTAGGCGGTGTAGTTGTTGTTGTGAAGGTAATGTTGAGGTAATATTTATTTTTTTCAGATGAGATCCTGTTCTAGGCGGTGTAGTTGTTGTTGTGAAGGAATGTTGAGGTAATATTTATTTTTTCAGATGAGATCCTGTTCTAGGTGGTGTAGTTGTTGTTGAGTTTTATAATGTTGAGGTAATTTTTTTTTTTAGATGAGATCCTGTTCTAGGCGGTGTAGTTGTCGTGAAGGTAATGTTGAGGTATAATGTTGAGGTAATATATTTTTTTTTGATGAGATCCTGTTCTAGGCGTGTAGTTGTTGTTGTGAAGGTAATGTTGAGGTAATATTTATTTTTTCAGATGAGATTCTGTTCTAGGCGGTGTAGTTGTTGTGAAGGTAATGTTGAGGTATAATGTTGAGGCAATATATTTTTTTAGATTAGATCCTGTTCTCGGCAGTGTAGTTGTCGTTGTGAAGGTAATGTTGAGGTATAATGTTGAGGTAATATTTTTTTTTTAGATGAGATCCTGTTCTAGGCGGTGTAGTTGTTGTTGTGAAGGTAATGTTGAGGTAATATTTATTTTTTTTTAGATGAGATCCTGTTCTAGGCGGTGTAGTTGTTGTTGTGAAGGTAATGTTGAGGTAATATGCAGTAGTGTTATCACGGTTATAGAAATGCACAAATAATTAATTTGATCTATAGTATACCAATCACACCTTTATGACTAAAAAATTAACAACAAAACTAGAGAGTAAATACTCGAGCAGTTTTAAGTCTACCTAATTTTATAATAAAGATATCTCCCGCATCATCAAAAAATAATTTTTAATCGTGATTTACATTATTTGATCGCTGATCCCGAATCCAGGCCGAAGTAACCGGAAATTGCAACATCGAATGTAAGAAGAATTCTACGTTCGCTTCTCGGCTTTGCCTATTCCATATTAAAAACAACGTTACATTATCGACATTTCAGGGAGATGTGCAAAAACATTAATCTGTGTCAACAGCTGTCAATCGTCATGTGACTGGTGGAAACAAATTTGGGTCTGTATGAAAAAAAAACTCATTAATATGGCGAATGGCTCAGAAATGGGCGTGTTATCAAATATATTTTACTTAGAAAGTCACCAAGAGAAACCATATAAGCTTTGTCAATAATGTACCTCTACCTTGTAGCAACTGCTGACTGTAAATCACGATCGGGACACAAACTGCACCGCAATGGACTGGAGGGCGCTTGGCAAGTGGCTTCAGCACTCAAGCAAGCACTCCAATTAAATGGTTGATCAGGAATGGCTGGCCAGGCTTTGGCGGCTTACCATGTAGGATCCCTTTAATTTTAAAGCGGTCTGCATTGTGCCCCCTGCAGTGAAAGAAATTAAATTATTTTGTTCAAACAATGACTTTATTCACAAAAGCTGCTTAATGTAGAACAACCCTGGAAACATCGCAAAGTTTAATCACCCATGAAATATACATTTCAGATAATCCGCCATGTTGCCTGCTCGTCTATGTATGCATCAGGTGGTACATCAGTTTGTGGTCCACACAGGCGTTATACATTTATTTTAAAACGTCCATTTTTCACCAGATTTGCTTTGATTCACTGTGGAGCACTTCACAAAACCTCTGAAAATATAGACACAGATCTGGCAGATGCTGTGGAAAGGCAGTGCCTCTGGTGGACAGGGCACGGAATCAAGCAGTGAATGCATCAAATCATACAGCTCAATGAAGCTGGTTAATTTTAGCACATTCCTAGATTATTTGTTCACTCGATATAATTCTCCAAACAGGAGAAAAAGATAAGTTTAATGCTTTGGAAATGTCACATTTTCTTGTGTATATATGAATGCCTTGCACACTTAAAGTAAATAGGTACACCACATGGCCAAAAGTATGTGGACACCTACTCGTCCAACATCTCATTCCAAAAAAATGAGCATTAATATGGAGTTGGTCCCCCCCTTTGCTGCTATAACAGCCTCCACTCTTCTGGGAATGCTTTCCACTCGATGTTGGAACATTGCTGTGGGGATTTGCTTCCATTTAGCCACAAGAGCATTGGTGAGGTCGGGCACTGATGTTGGACGATTAGGTCTGGCTCGCAGTTGGTGTTCCAATTCATCCCAAAGGTGTTTGATGGGGTTGAGGTCAGGGCTCCGTGCAGGCCAGTCAAGATCTTCCACTCCGATCTTGACAAACCATTTCTGTATGGACCTCGCTTTGTGCATGGCGCATTATCATGCTGAAACAGGAAAGGGCCTTCCCCAAAGAGTTGCTACAAAGTTGGAAGCACACAATCGTCTAGAATGTCATTGTATGCTGTAGCGTTAAGATTTCCCTTCACTGGAATGAAGGGACCTAGCCCGAACCATGAAAAACAGCCCCAGACCATTATTCCTCCTCCACCAATCATTATAGTTGGCACCATGCATTCGGGCAGGTAGTGTTCTCCTGGCATCCTCCAAACCCAGATTCGTCCATCAGAATGCCAGATGGTGAATCGTGATTCATCACTCCAGAGAACACATTTCCACTGCTCGAGTCCAATGGTGGTGAGCTTTACACCACTCCAGCCGACGCTTGGCATTGCGCCTGGTGATCTTCGGCTTGTGTGCGGCTGCTCGGCCATGGAAACCCATTTAATGAAGCTCTCGATGAACAGTGCAAGTGCTGACATTGCTTACACAGTTAGTTTGGAACTAAGTAGTGAGTGTTACGACCGACGATTTTTCTGTGCCTCGCGTTTCAGCACTCGGTGGTCCCATTCTGTGAGCTTGTGTGGCTAACCACTTCGTGGATGAGCTGTTGTTATTCCTAGATGTTTCCACTTCACAATAACAGCACTTACGGTTGACCAAGGCAGCTCCAGCAGGGCAGAAATTTGATGAACTGACTTGTTGGAATGGTGCCATCCTATGATGGTGCCACGTTGAAAGTCACTGAGCTCTTCAGTGCAGCTCATTCTACTGCCAATGTTTGTCTCTGGAGATTGCATGGCTGTGTGCTTGATTCTATACACCTGACAGTAATGGGTGTGGCTGAAATAGCCAAATCCACTCATTAGAAAGGGTGTCCACATACTTTTGCCCATGTAGTGTGTATTGGCTTAGTTATAAGACTCGTTATTTCTTTAAATTTTCAGATTTCGCTCCAGATTTTGACACTTATTTAGTGTCATTTTGACACGGATGAAAACCGATCCTCAAAACCGAAATACTATTTCGATGATATACTTTAATTCGTCCGTGAGAGTAGATCATGGAAAATTGCATTACATAATGCATAAAATCGCCCCAAGCTCCTAATTTAATAATGAAAGGACTTACAAAAGCAATGTACCCAGCTTTTCATAGCTTTGATGAACAGGCATTCGATAATGAGTGAGGAAAGTGAAAAAAAAATCTTTATCATTAAGAAATCGTTATGACCTGTTCCAAGTTGAGTCAGCCAAAAAATTTGGTGGCTTGAGACCTCAGTGAGGTTATCTAGAAAACTCCTTAAGAACCCAGACAGCGAGGTGACTGAGGATCCACCTGATAAAGGATATAATTAAATTATGCCGTTAATTATCTTCAAAAGGGGTGTTTTAATTAACCCAAACACCCAATTTTCACTCTTGAACTTCCTTGGAGTTCCCTTAGTATGGATGAAAAGTTTCAGGCTGATAGGTTTCATGGTTTTGGAGTTATGGAGGACGCACGCACGCACGGACGCACACACACACACACGACGGGATAGTTGACAAGTAGTGCACTCGCCTTTGACCTATCAAGTCTTGGGTTTGATTCCCGATGCCAGTATAAACTGTCACCTTGGTGCCTTACAGACATCCTTCATGGGGGGCATAAGCCAGCTAATTAATTAACGAGCATTTTCGGTGGACGAAAACAAACAAACAAAAAAAACTAACAGTACCTTCTGAAAAGATTATGTCATTGTGTGCCCGTACTTTGGTCAATTTTTAAAGAGGGTGGGGGTGGGGGATTTCCTCAGCAGTATTTGTACAATGTAAGATTGTAAAAATGCACCATCATGATACGACTGATGGGTCAAAGTGAACAACACCATACAGTCCAAATAAATTCCCCTTTGTTCGTACGTTGGCAAAAAAAAACTTATTGGAAAGTTATTTTATTTCACCTTTCAGGGAAGAACGATATTTTAAAACAGAGGTTGAGCATTTCTAAATAATATACTGAAAAGGCAAATTCAAGAAACATTTCTTTCCAAAAATAAATTTAAAATGGTTGTGGACACCCATAAAAGGCCTGAGAAAATGAGCAACGAATGTCAAAATATGAAATAAATTAGAACGTTACTTTCCAAATTTACAACCGTATTGGATTTGAAAGGACCAGGCCGTTTTCCCTAATGAACAAAATATATTTGGAAATGTACACCGTTTATGTTCATCAACAACAACAACAATTGATGACACAAAGTAAATGCGATGACATGTTATCTTCAAAGTGGTGGTCTTTATAGGCCAGTAAGTCATGAGAGTCAGTGTGTAGACTTTCAGGCTGGTCATTGAAAGGACATTAACGGAATTCGATATGCACAGGAAGGTCACTGCATCAGACAACCCGTGACAGCCCCCCTAGATCCTTCTGGGACCACGTGAGGACGTCTGGTTTCGTTCCGTAATTAAACATGGTGAGGGAGGCAGACTTGGACCAATGTGACATTGCCTCGCAAGTGCAAGAACCCCAGCACAGGTAAAAAGGTGATAAAACACCGCACTGTCTGAATAGGACTTGCTTGTACAATGAAGAAAATGGGTCAATGGAGAGAAATCGAGCATCGCGTGAATCATTTATTGAATACCTATTCTGAACATAAATAATAAATATGCAATTAATATTTAGAATTCACATATTAATGGATTTTTAAAATATACATATCGAGGCTAATGGAAGAGCAAATGTATTTTTTGTCCGTAACACAACATACACACTATACAGTAACTATAGAAAGTGTACACCCCCTTTCAAATTTTTCACCTTTCGTTACCTTATAACCTGGAATTAAATTGCATCAAATCCGACTTTTTCCACCTATATTGACACATCGTAACCCACAACTTCCAAGTGAAAAACAAATTTCACAAATTTCAGAAAATACATTAAAAATTCAAATCTGGAATATCTTGGTTGGATAAGTGTCCGCAACCCCATACAATAGCAATTGTAAATTAGCTCAGGTGTAACCAATCACCTTCAAAATCACACACCAAGTTAATTGGCTTCCACCTGTGCTAAATTGTAGTGATTTATTATTTCAGAATATAATCAGCTGTTCCTGCAGGTTTCCTCTGCTGGGTAATGCATTTCACAGCAATAACTCAACGATGAGAACCAAGGAGCTTTCAAAAGACCTCCGGGCTAAAGTTGTGGAAAGGCACAGATTTGGGGATGGGTATAAGAAAATTTCAAAGGCCTTGAATATCCTTTGGAGCACAGTCAAGCCAATCATGAAGAAGTGAAAGGCACAGATTTGGGGATGGGTATAAGAAAATTTCAAAGGTCTTGAATATCCTTTGGAGCACAGTCAAGCCAATCATGAAGAAGTACCAACAAGACCCTGCATAGATCAGGCCATCCCTCCAAACTGGATGACCAAGCAAGGAGGAGACTAATCAGAGAGGCCACCAGGAGGCCAATGGCAACTTTGAAAGAGCTGCAGGCGTATATAGCAAAGACTGGTCACTTTGTGCATGTGACAACAATATCCCAAGCACTGCAAAAGTCTGGTCTGTACAGTAGAGTGGCAAGAAGGAGGCCATTACTCAAAAAAGCCCACCTTGAGTCCCGTTTGAGGTATGCATACAAGCACTCCAGAGATTCTGAAGACAAGTGGAAAAAAGTTTTGTGGTCTGATGAAACCAAGATGAAACTTTTTGGTCCAAAAGCAAAACGTTATGTTTGGCGCAAACCCAACACAGAACATCACCTAAAGAACACCATCCCTACTGTGAAGCATGGTGGTTGCAGCATCATGTTATGGGGATGTTTGTCATCAACATAGACTGGGGCACTTATCAGGATCGAAGGGAAAATGGATGGAGAAAAATACAGAAATATCCTCAAGGAAAACCTGCTGCGTCTTCTGCAAGAAACCTGAAATTGGGACGGGAGTTCACCTTTCAGCATAACAATGACCTGAAGCATACATCCAAAGCTACACTGGAGTGGCTAAGAAACAAAAAGATAAATGTCCTCGAGTGGCCCAGTCAGAGTCCTGACCTAAATCCAATTAAAAATCTGTGGCATGACTTGAATATTGCTGTCCATCAGCGCTCCCCACGCAACTTTACTGAGCTTGAACAGTTTTTTGTTGCAGAGGAATGGGCAAATATTGTCCAATCAAGGTGTGTAAAGTTGGTAGAGACCTATCCCTACAGACTCACAACTGCAACTGCTGTTAAAGGTGCTTCCACCAAGTATTAACTCAGTGGGGGTGGACACTTATACAACCATGATATTCTAGTTTTGTATTTTTAATTAATTTTCTGAAATTTGGAGAATTTGTTTTTCACTTGGACATTGTGCATTTCGATGTGTAAATACATTAATACAGGTGTAAAAAAAATCTGATTTAATGACATTTAATTCCAGGATATAGGGCAACAAAAGGTGAAAATTTTGAAAGAGGGTAGAGACTTTATGCAGGCACTGAAAGTGTGTGTGTGTTGTGTGTTGTGTGTTGTGTGTTGTGTGTAATATATACACAAAAATTATACCGACAAATCACCTCCAAACTGGGATGGCGTTGATGTGCTCAGATCTTTGCAGACTGAGATTTATGCCTTAATGGTCATAAATAAATGAAAAGAGAGCACCGATCCAGATTTCGCCATTGTTTTGGGTTCATCTTGATGATGAACAGCCAAATTGTTTATTCGTGACAATACTAAGCTCGTTAATAAATACAAATCAGCAGGATTGGGGCAATGTGTTTGTGTGGCAGATAATACTTGTTCCTAACAAGTCGTGCAGCAAGTGCTGTGATGGGACTCAATCTGTGCCCTGCTGCCTTGTCAAGTTCTCTCAATTGGATATACATATACATATACATATATTGGTGGACATCAAATATCCCACAGCATCCTTTGCGAAGTGTAGTTGAGCTATTGCCAGCACCCTGAACAAATTACAAATGACAAGTTCCTCCCCACACTCCTGCCAGAAAGGCAATGGCAAACTACCCAGTACAACCCTTGCCAAGAAACTGCTTCAGCAGCACCAATGCTGCATCAGAGTATGGTACATCAGAAGCCGGATATATATATATATATATATTGTTGCTTTGATGTATATACTGTTTGCATTCTTGTGTTCTGCCCGATGGCAAGTTCACTGCTGCCGAAGCAGTTTCTTCGCATCGGTTATGCTGTGTAGTTGTTTGTCCTTGCCTTCCCAGTCGTAGATAGGGCTGGAATTTGGATTTTGTTCAGGGTGCTGGCAATAGCTCAACTACACTTCGCGAAGGGCACCATGGGACCTTTAACGTCCAACAACTAATACCGGCAGATGGGACGCAAAGTTTCTTACCCATTGGAGGGACATCACACACAGTGATGAGTCACCCTGCCAGTGAAACACCACAATGGTAGTTTATAGCTGGGTTGGGATTCAAACCCAGTCTAGACATGTTAGAGGTGAGTGTGTCCCTCTAGGTCTTCTCGTACGCACATGTGTGTGTGTGTGTATATAATATATATATATATATATATATATATATATATATATATATATATATACCACCCGAGCCTGACGATTCCAACACACACACACACACACACACACACACACACACACACACACACGATGCAAGATTGTTGTGGTTGGGATTATCCATATTTAATTATTTATGATGATATGTTGTGTGGCTGCGTTGAGATTATCCATATCACAAGCAAAAAAAAGGTACATCCATCCAAAAAGTAAGTCGATCTCCCCTGCTGATCTAGTAATAGACAAGCAAGAGCTCATCTTGTCTCAAGCATATACTGTATAATGTATATATGTATATATATATATATATATATACATATATATACATGTATACATATGTAATAATATATATAATATATATATATATATATATATATGTTCAAACCAAAACAGGACAATGTTACATTCCATGCAAGCTATTGGTAGCAAACTCGGTGAAGATGTTCAAATGCAGGTCCCCCTCTTCGGTCGACTGGTGGGGTCCATGGTTTGTGAAATGATGTGCCCGCTGAGGGACGACCACGGCCGCCGATGATGATGGTGGTCTGTCCCTTAACTGGTGGCTCGACTGAACAGGTGACCTGACGCAGACAGACCCACGGCTGAAAAGCACGGTGAACGCCCTGCGAAAGTCGGCATTGAAGGAGTAAATGATGGGGTTGATCGCCGAGTTCGCCCATCCGAACCACATGAAGATGCCGAAAGTACATTGGCCCACACACAGCGGTTCATCACTCGTGGGTCCCCGGTGCTCACAAAAGGGCAACACACAGTTAAGGATAAAGAAGGGGAGCCAGCAGAACACGAAGACACCCATGATGACGGACAGTGTTTTTAGCGTTTTGGCCTCACGCTTGAAGGAATTTTTGAAAGAGATGTCCGTTGAAGAATCAGAGGCATCAGCATGACAGGTGTGCGCGTGTTCGGCCGCTCGCTCGAGTGCAGCGATTAGCCGGACCTGCTTGTGTGCGATGAGGTAGATCTTCGTGTAAGTGACGAGCATCACAGCCACTGGGATGTAAAAACTGATGAGCGATGAAGCGATGGCATACGTGCGGTTCAGACTGGAATCGCATGTCAGGCGGAGCGTTTCACGGATTCCGTTGCTGCCATTGGTAAGTGCATGTCGTGCCCAGTGTTCAGTGCTCTTGTGCCAATGTAAATGCACCGGAATGAAGGAGATGAGCACAGAGAGGGTCCACGTGGTGCTGATCATAATGCAAGCCACGTGTTGAGTCATCCTGCATTCATATTGGAACGGGCTTGAGATAGCCCAGTAGCGGTCTACACTGATCACACAGAGATTGAGAATAGATGCTGTGCTACACATTATATCAAAGGCAACCCAAGCATTACAAAATGCCCCGAAAGGCCAATAACCGATGACCTCGCTGACGGCTTGCCACGGCATCACCAACAATGCCACAAATAGGTCTGACACTGCTAGGGAGATGATGAACACGTTTGTAACTTTTGACCTCAGATGGCGGAACATGATGATCGCCGCACACACGAGCATATTACCGAGCAATGTGGATAGGATGAGGAGAGACAGCAGGCAGCCCGTAAGAATTCTGACACTCAGATCTCGAACTGACACACAGCGGTCTTCGGTCTCGTCCATTACGAGTTCGTCGGATGTTTGAACCTCCAACGACTCACCAGCATGGTCCAGCTGAGCGCACGCATCCCTGCCCGGAGGGTCCATGCCCATGAACATTGGCCACTTCTCGTGCCCACCGGCATCTCATCCAGTCCACCACCAATGACCACAACTAGCGAGCACTCCGGATCATCAGCTCGAGCTCATGCTTTTCAATGGGAGTGACCCATCTTGCTACTCGGCAGGCAGTCTGAGGTTCCACAACAGCACCTCCCCTGCTCTCTGGAATGGTAAAAACCCAGCGCTCAACTTACTGTTCAGGTTAACAGCTCCAACTGACACTGACCTGCAGTACACCAAGGGTTAGAGAGAACAACCCCAAGGCCCGTGTGCTCCTATGGAGGGGAAAATGTGTTCTTTATCGGGAAGTGGAAGGTTGGGTGTTTGGGGGACGTGATGGTAGATATTTTTGGATACAGAGTGAATCAACCCGATGTCCTTTTACCCCTGGGAGCAAATTTGCGCAGTGGACATTTATAAACATCTGTTATGTCCCTGTTTTATGTACATTGTCATTTTTTGTTTGAGGTTGAATGATGTTGTGAAATAAAATGTTTGTATATAAATACTCCTCCGATGCTCTTCGAAGGAAGAGCATCGGAGGAGTCGATATATTTATATAATCTGAGCCACCTGGGTTAATTGATTTGGTGAGAGCGAATTAGTTATTCTCTCCATTCAGAGGTGAGAGACATGAATGGGTCTGGTTTACATTTTTACATGCACACTTGCAAAGGTACCAGTTGTTGCTGGGCAACGTCAGGTCCATAATCTCACTCCACCCCACCCCAACACTCTGAAAGCCCACTCCACCCCTTCCTCCTACCACCCCACGCCACTCCCTCTGGACTCCCTCTTCACCATTTCCCCCTCCAAACCACCCACCCCCCCAGACTCTCACTCCGCCCCTTCCACCTACCACCTTCTCCTACCCCCTCATCCCCTCCCACCCACACCTTCCCTCCCATCCTACACCTTCCACTCCCCTCACACACCCTCCCCTCCCACCACACCCTTCCCCTCCCTCCTAAACCCTTCCCTCCCACCCACACCCTTCCCCTCCATCCTACACCCTTCCACTCCCCTCCCACACCCTTCCCTCCCACACCTTCCCCCCCTCCTAACCCTTCCCCTCCCACCCACCCACACCCTTCCCCTCCCACCCACCCCCTTCCCTCCCTCCTAAACCCTTCCCCTCCCACCCACACCTTCCCCTCCCTCCTAACCCTTCCCTCCCACCACACCCTTCCCTCCCACGACACCCTTCCCTTCCAACGACACCCTTCCCTCCCAATGACACCCTTCCCCTCCCACCTCTCCTCACACAGGAATTTTCGCAGGGTGTGCAGTAAAGTGTACGTGTCCATGGGAATTTCTAAAAAAAAAACAAAGGAAAAAAAATCTCTCAGCAATTTCCCCGGCAACCTTCCAACTAATTAATTATTATGGAGAGCAGAGTACCTACCCTTTGGGTCAGTCGAGTTTGTGCACTGCTGACTGAAAAATGTCGTCTGTGTTTTGTAAGAAAACTATAGATGTTGTCAGTGTGGTATGTGCTTCAAAGGTTCTCGATGGTCTGAAGGGGAGAACGTTCCAATTGTAGTTGGTGTCTAATGGGTCTAAAGGGTTGACATTCTCAAGCATGTAAAAAGAGTCTAAAATGATCCAAGTTGTCTGAAACTCCAAATGGTCAAGGGTCCAAGCTGTCAAATCTGTCTGAAGGGTGTAAGGGGTCTAAGGAGTCTTTGGAGTCTTAAGGGTCTTTCAGCATTTTAGGAGTCTTAAGGGTCTTTGGGGTTTAAAGGGTCTTCGGGGTCTTAAAGTCTTCAGTGTTTAAAGGGTCTTCGGTGAAAGGGTTTCAGGGGTCTTTAAAGGCTGAGGTGGTGGATGAAAATACCTCGAGGACAATCCCTGGGTTGGACTTGGTCTGTGTGCCAAATTTGGTGGTTGTCGGTCCAGCGGTCTTTGCAAAAAATGCAAAGACAGACAGACAGACAAAAATTATATTTATTAAAGACAAGCAAATACAACCCGTCACTTCGCTGATGGTGGCGCAGTATTAAGGAGGGGGTTGAGAGAGGGAGGAAATAGAGAGAGAAGGAAGAGAGGGAGAGAGAGGAGGAGAGAAGGAGAGGGGAGGCAGAGAGGGAGGGAAGCTAGAAGGGAAGAGCGAGGAAAGGGGGGGGGGTGAGGTGGGAGAAGCTATGCCTCACCAAACATTGCTATACCATGGGAGGGAGAATGCGAGGAGGGGTGAGAGAGAGAAGAGAAGAGAAGAGAAGAGAAGAGAAGAGAAGAGAAGAGAAAGAAAGACGGAAAAAAATAATAATAATATAATAAGAGAGAAAGATGAGGGTGGAGGTGGGGTTAGCAAAGAGAATGATATGTTATGCTTAATGACTGAACGCGCACACAAAAACAAACTCATGTCAGAACAGCTGTACACACAATGACACAACAGAGTTTGTAAATTAATCCACTGGCACATTTGCAAAACTTTGATGTTCCAGTTCCATAAATTTGTGGGAACATGAACCAAAAGTAATCACTGAAAACATGGAAAGACCTACTGTTCATATACAAACTAATGATCCCATCGAGTGTGAATATCAAAAACAAAAGCGTTGCGACCAGATATCCTACTTAGGTACAAAAAAGAAGGGCATTGCAAATTGAGATGTTAATAGCAGTGATTTTGGACTAACGATGCAGAAATCAAGAAAATGACCAAACACCAAGACCTCAAGCATGAAGTGAAAAGATTCTGGAAGCTGAAGAATGCCAAAGTGTACAAGTGATGAACAAAGACCTCATGGGAATGATGACGAAAGAACTCACAGAGATATTAAAAACCATCCCTGGGAATATCACAAAACAAACTACAGTTGGAAGCCGTCCTGGGCTCAGTAACGATCCTAAAGAGAGCCTTCGCACAAAACTTTGAAAACAGAAAACTGCACAGCTTGGTCCATAGATCGTGACCCCTTACCAAAATAAAGGTGGTTACTTTGAGCCCACCTTTGGAGGACTCTATTCCACATTCTGAAACCCACATGTGCAGAATATAATCAACGACACACACACACCACCACACACACACCACACACACCACAACAACACACACTACCGACGTTGGATACTTCGAGACCTGGGAGGGATCATTCCACCTTCTGAAAATGCGCATATACAAAAAGAGACTTACCAGCTTGGTCGCCTGGATCGTGACCCCTTACTGAAATGAAGGTGGATACGTTGAGCCGCCCTGAGAGGACTCCATTCCACATTCTGAAACCCACATATGTGGACACACACACACTTTTATTCTTGGTAGATACGAGTGCAGTCGTTATCACGGTTAAGTAGGAATAAGTGAGGTATAACATATTTTAGACAGATCTATTCTTATACTATGTGGCAGTTAATACTCTACAACCTATATAGGTATCATAGTAGCAATATTGTGGCTACGACTTATGCGATCGCCTATATTCACGTACGAGAAATACATGCGTCCTCTCTTTACCTCTGTTGGTGATGTCAGATTAGTGCACTGTCAACCTAGATCTAGCACTCTAGGTCCAGTCCGTTTTAGACCAATAGGCCCGGCGGGGACTTTGTTTAGCTCTGGAAAAGTGGTTCGATAACCAATTTTGGGTTAAGTGCCCCTCCCACAGATGTCCCATGCTCCTCGTTCCTCCGTTGGTGACGCGAATCTCAACCCTCATGAACAACTGCATGGCCCTTCAGTTCGCGGTCGGGTGGGGGCTCGTAGGGAAGAGTCGCCTTGGCTTGTATAGGAACCATTTTACTCAACCTCTGATCCTGCGCATCAGCTTTTGGTAATGGTAACTCCATAAAGAATATCACTATATCGCCAAAATGTCCATCCCTAGTGCAAAACTATAGCTCAATGCCAGTCATTTTTCTCGTATGGGTGCGGAGTACCCCCCTCCAGTCAGTCGAATATATGACAGCTTCAAAGTCGTTGATTGTCCTAGATCGATGGGGCTGAAATGGAGTCGCAGGTTAACCTCTGGGAATCTATTACACATACAATCTGGCGCATTGGCCCACTCTCTGATACGCGCTCATTATGAATTTCGGCCTTTGCCAGTGGTTTCCTGGGGTGTGCTGGGATCATTACGTACCAGGGCTCGTGCGCAACAAGTAAGTCAGTCCCTTGACATTCTGTAGTGTGCCCACTCCTCATCCACCTCGTGATTCGATGACCTATGTGCAGCTCCTCGAGCAGTCAATGTTCTTGGTTAAACGGCTGGTCCTTGGCTCCGTCGTGTTAACCAAACAAGGTTCTTCGAGTCAGCGTATCCTCGATGTATTGCCATCTGCAACACCTCATGCTCCTGCTCGCCAGTGGTGTCCGTGATTTGGTGTGTGGTTCGCCTGCCAGTTGCTCCCTCTTCCTGGATTTGACCCTAGTATCAGCTCTCGTAATAGGTAACCCTCTCTCTAGGAAATCTATGTTAGCGTAAAAGATGCGTTCACTCTCTGAGTATCGACAAAACGGTCGGTCTATTACTCGCTCAGTCGTCCTGTTGCGACCTCTCCCCTGCATTTGACCGTAGATCAGTCGACAAGCCTAATTCTCTTGGAATTAACAAACATTCAGAGCGACCACTTTACCAGACCTAGTAACTCGCAACGCCAGCGAGAATTCCTATTTTCTTTGGCGCGTCTTCTCAGGACCATGGACTTCCGACCCCGCCCTGCACACCCTACCAACAGAGGTGAAAGTAAGCGAGTTTCTCAATTACCGAAAAGCATAATTTATGGATACCTTCATTCCCACAAGCCAAACTTCAAACCATCAAACAATTTTTAAAAGTCTTAAAACAACCGTAATACAAAAAATGAATAGATAATAGAAACATAATCTAATGATCTGTCAGTTAATGTCAGTAGACTTGGACACATCGGTCGCATCACCGACACAGCTCTAAACATTACAGTTTTTCTGGATTTATCTCATCGGTCGCTATCCCCCTGACGCTATGCGATATTCGAAGGTCTTCTCAGTAGTGCTCCAGTTTCGCCTTCGAATTTCTGGTCCGCACCTCATGGCGACCACCCCAGCTGAATTCCATGTCGACCACCTCCGATCTCAGACATGCTGCTACTGGTCGTGTGCATCCCTGGACTCGTCACTTTACGACTATACTGGGCAGTTCCGCATACCATTTCAAACCAACGCGGACTCACAAGATATATTGGCACTCGCAGTATGCTTTTTCAGTCCTGAACACCTTGCTTTAACCCTTCTGAATTCGGAGCCCACCGCGATGAACATCATACTTTACATTTGATTTGTTCCCTACCCTCCAGTACTGTATCTGTAAATTAAAAATTTCAACCCCAACGTGTATTCCTCTTTAACTCGGTCCATCTCTGCATGCCAATGTGCTCCATGGCAACATACAAAAACCATTTTTAGAGTTATTAGTAGTAATCATATGAAATATCAATCACATTTAGATGTCTCTTGGGCAGATTAAAGGGAAGGGTGTAATAATACTGAA
>CM068963.1:1243189-1254534 GCA_035128595.1 Eptatretus atami
TCCAGGGAGGGGCAACTTTCAGGGCAACTGGCAGGGGTAACCCACCAATGGAAACCACTGGCAATGGGCAATCATAACACATGGGGTCCTACTGAACATTTTCTAATAGATTCCAAGAGGTTACCTCATTAGCTGATCTAGATCAACTTTGAATTGTCATATATTGATGACTGGAGGGGGTACCCCACAATACAAAATGACTGGCATTAGCCAGGTTTTGTACTAAGGATGATATTTGGGTGATATAAGTGATATTTTATGGGTTACCATACAAAGCTGATCCAGATCTCAGATATTTTGGGGTAAGTTATAATGCCCCCTGGCCACACCCACCACTGGGGCATGCCAGTTTGTAGTTCTGTACCCAGGGATGGACATGGGACACTGTGGTAGGCATAAAATTGGTACCTTCAGCTAACCAGTACCCCAGGCTCTGCTCTAGTGTGCGAGGCGACCTCCGATTCCATTAAATTCCCGAGCGTTCAAAATTTTTATAACAGATATGCAAAATGGCAGCTCAAGGCGAGCAGGCGCAGGGTGGAATAGATTTAGAAATGAACGAATCTATGGCTCAGGACGAAATCACCGTGCAGGACATCCATGCAGGTTGAACTTCCCCACACCGAACCCAGAGCCGAAGGGGGCGGGGGGCGGCGCTTTGACACCCCCCCCCCCCCGTCAAATTCTCTTCCCCGGTCCCAGCACGAAACCACGACGATCGCAGCGGATCGGTCCTGCTAGAGTCATCGGGCATCGAACAGTTGATGCGGATGATGCAAGCGATGGAAAGAGACAAAAAACGAAATGAAACAAATGGCAAGCAATGATGCAAAAGATGGAAAACAAATGGATGCGATGAAGGAAAACATAATAAAATGCGTGCAAGATGAATGGCAAAAATGGATGCAATGAGGGGTGAGATGCAGCGCATGGGGCGAAACCTTCCAGGAAGGGCAGAAGGCAATAAGGACGGGCATAAGAGGAATCATGGCGGCGCCACGTGTTGGAGCGAACGAGCTAGGGGGGAGTGTGGATTGTGTCGGTCCCGCAATGGAGACGAGTGAGGTCATGACGCGGGACGCCGTCACACACGTGTAGGGTGAGAACACGTGAGAGTTGACGACGGACAGATTGATGGTGACGGAGACGCCACATAATACAGGGAGAAACTAATAAATACGAGGAGACGACACAGGAATTAAAAGTAATAACAGAGAAAAGAACAACAAAGACAATTGAAATAAAAAACAGAGACATGGGAGATAGAACAGGGTGAAGTGTATGAAAACTATTGACGAGCACACACACGTGGGAGTAATAGGGGACAATAAGAGTGAGCTTGGGGAATGTCCGCGTGACCGTGCGAGCAGCAGGATAGCCTCCTTCAGGAACGGAGGGAGACACTATGCTCCTTGAAGCGGATCACGACCAGGTGGGTCCGGTCGAGCTTTGCGAGTTAGGGGGGGCGAGTGCTGTGAACGGGTACCGCAGAGCTTGGGGGGTATGGAGGCCCGCGGGAGCGCTTGTGGAGGCGCGAATTCCCAGCGTGATTGTTCCGGTGTTTTGTGGTTACGAGTGTGGCGAAATGCGTGTTGAAAAGCGTGCATAGCGTGGGTGAAAGGCAGTGTGTGAGAGGATAACACGTGTGTGAGGTCACGGAATGATAGGGAGATGGCGGTCGTATGCGGGAACACCGCAACCGCGTGTCCGAGTGTCATGGTAAGGTGTGTAAGCCGTCATGGCACGTGGGAGTGCGTGCGTGGAATGGCGACGAAGACGGTGCCAGACAAGGGACAAGTGCCGTGTAGCGACGTAGCTGTTTTTGGTGACCATGCGGATTCGCACAGCAGCGCGCACGGGGTCCGTACCACATGTGCTTCGCACGAGGCCGCCACGTGCACGTCTGCGCGAGTGAAATCTGTCGGAAACGCACGCGGTGGATGTAAGCCGATCCCGCGGACGGACAGAAGCTAGGCTGGAAATATGAATTTGGATCGGATGGGTTCTCAGGGCGAGCATGTATGTAAAGCTCATGTGGCCTGCGCCGCACGTTCTGTTTCGCAGAGCGCGCGAAGCGGCTTCCCTGATGCGTACGCGTGCCCAGATTGTGGGAGAAAATGCGCGTTTCGGGGTGCAAGTGACGTCATCGGGATTCCGCGGCGCAGGTTACGGACGAGCAGAGGCAATGTGCTCACGTGGGGACCCCTCGAAACGCGAGCTTGCTTGGGATGCGCAGGGTGACGTCGTGGCTGCATGGTTGGAATCCGGCAGAAGGGAAATCCTGTGGATGTTTACCGTTCCGAGAAGTGACGAGGTGGCGCGAAGCGCGAGCAGCTGCCGCGACGTCACGGAAAAGAGCGCAGGTTTGTGAATTGCCGCGCTGGTGCGCAGAGAGAAAAAAAAAAGAAAAGCAAGCGTCGCCCTTCGAGTATACAGGATTCCCTGGGCAGGGGTAGGAGACCCCCCTCCTTGGGGGCACAGGAAGTACTAGGGGGTGTTGAGTTAGTTTAGACCGGCTTCATGGGGACATGAATTGTTCCTCATGGAGCCCGTGGAATGGATTAGTTAGAGGATTTCAGTTTAGATTTGGAAGGGAATTTTTGGATTTTTTGAGACATGGACAGACTGGAAATGTGTAGTGGAGATGTAGCTTAGCTACGTAGAGTAAAAGGAATGTGCATTGATGTAAGGGATGACGAGGGAGCACAAGTTTAGTCAGGGATTTTAGTTAGAAGAATGGCAGTGTTGAGTTGGTGTAAATTGGAGTGAAAGTGTACAATGAGTGAGTATGGGACAGCGGGCCAAGTGTGCGAGTGGAGCGAATGTAGTATGCATGGTGCGATGACTGATTGGGGGAGGAGTGATCCACCCAAGGGACCCCAGGGTCAGAGTAATGTTAGTTAGTGGGTTATCCAAATTTACAAAAAAGGAAGCCATTTTGTTGTTGGTGTCGACAGAAGGCAGAAACCCGTTTTGTGGGAGGGTGCAGGAGTTCATGGACCAGCTGGGAGCGTGGCTGTTGAAAGGTGAGTTTTTTGTTTAGGGAGGCACCCGGGCACGGACTAGTCGGCCAGAGTAGGCCAAGGGCCCAGGAGGGGCCGGGATAGTGGTAGTGGGCACAGGCGACCTGTCGGAAACAGGGACCCGTAGCGCCAGAATGCCACGGGGGCAGTGTAGTGGGCACGGGCGACCTCCGAAAGGGACCCGGGATACAACACACGCCACGTGGGCATCGGAGGGGGGCAATGCCAGAGAGGGCAACCCCCGCATCTAGGGAGTAGCTAGGCTCGGAGGCACCTGCGGGCCTGGGGTGCCATGGTTAGAGTTCGGCAGAGGAGGAGTTCCTGCAGTTGGAACGAGCTGCCTAAGCGGCTCGTTTTCGTGTAGGTCCCATTGAGGTATAAAGTCCCGGCATTTCTGTCCGCGCGATAGTTAGGTTATCGACAATTCGGCGATTGACCCTGTAGCGCGTGGATAGAAGAGTTGGCTGGTTTATGGTGTGGTTACAACACCCCTAGCTGGGTTTCGGGTTGATCCGGAAGCTATGACTGATTGCTCATTCGGTGGGCGCGGCGCGGCCGCAATTGGGCTAAGGCAGTCGTCCGCACGTCGACGGGCGAAACATCTATAAACAATATATATGTAATATACGTACATGCATAAATACATTAAAATGACAAACACAAAGATTTACCTTCAAAACAGAGTTCTTTGAAAGAGGAATTCAAATGGGAAATTAGGAAAATTCAATTTTAAAATATATCAAGGACCAGAACACAAAATGTCCGATCTCTGCTCTCAGCCTTCACAACCAAGATCATGGCAAACACCTGGTCAGATGGACCCATATTGTTATTATATATGATGTATCGATGTCGAAGAGAGGGAATGGATGATATTAACAGGAGATCGCACAAAAGGTTAAACAAAACAATAACCTGTAAAATAAAATTGCACATTTTCAGTGGATGAGACACCTCCCAAGGCACCAACCGCACGGAAACCACAGCGGCAACACAGGCGGAAACGTACGTCTGTCTAATCGCTGTTCACTTGAAAGCTTGGATACTTTATCGAAACTAACGAAATGAACAACCAGCAGCTTGGAGAGTGCTCGCCAAGGGGCTTTGCCACACATTAACAAACACTCCGGAGACACCTGAATTTTTTTTAAACGTCATTTTTTTTTACCAGATTTGCTTGGTTCCCTCAGAGAAGCACCTCATGAAACCTCCGAAATATAGACACAGATCTGGCAGATTGCTATGGATAGACAGTACCTCTGGGGGACAGGCGTGAGGCTCAGCAGTGAATGCATTAAATCATATAGCTCAATAAAGCTCATTAATTTTGTTTACGTTCCTAAAAAAAAAATTTCTATTAATATTTTTTGTTCTCCAACAGTAGAAAAACATAAGTTTAATGCTTTGGGAAATTTCACATTTTCTTGTGTATGTAATGGAGGAGGGAAACATAGCCTTGTTTGCTTAAAGTGAATTGGTATAATGGGCTTAGTTATGAGACTCGTTCTTTCTTTAAATTATCAGATTCACAACAGATTTCGACACTATTTAGTGTCGAAATTTTAGTGTCGACACTATTTTAGTGTGTATTTTGTGTATTTTAGTATTTTAGTGAAATTTAGTGTCGACACTATTTATTTCGACAATATCCGATCCTCAAACCGAAATACTTATTTCGATGATATACTTTAATTAGTCCGTGAGAGTAGATTGTGGAAAATCGCATCTATAATGCATGAAATTTGCGGCAAACTCCTAATTTGAAAACTATAGTAACTTACAAGAGTGATGTATTCAGCGATTTGTAGCTTTTGATGACAGGCATTCGATATGAGTGAGGGAAAGTGGAAAAAAAAACTTTATCGTAAAGAATTGTTGCTGCCTGTTCCAAATCAAAGGCATGGTTGAGCAGGCAAAAAACATGGCGGCTTAAACCCCAGCGAAGTTACCCAGTGAAGACGCCTTAGACCAAGAGAGAGAGGTGGCCCGAGCATCGCCTGATGAGGATATAATTCAATAATGCGTTATTATTATTTTCAAAAGGGATGTTTTAATCAAACAAAAACGCAATTTACACTCTTGCACTTCCTTGGAGTTTTCTTCGTATGCATGCAAAGTTTTCAAGCTGCACGTTTATGGTTTTGGAGTTATGGAGGACACACACGCACACGCGCACGCACACACACACACACACACGCGCACGCACACACACACGCGTGCACACAACACACACAGCCTTTTATTAGTGTGTATATATGTATCCTATCCATTTATGGCGACCATACTCTGTGCAGAGCGTTGGTCCTGCCTAAGCAGTCTCCTTGGCTATTGGGCACAATCCTGGATGGGTCCCACTTCAACACAGTATACCAGCAAGCTGGTACTCATTTGGCCGACCTTGGAATGCTTTGAGTTGGTATTAGTTTTGCATAATTTGATTTTTGATTTTTGTAGGAACGTTGGTGTTTTGCCGAAAATAGTCTGTCTAGTTACCCCCAGCAAAGACCACATGTTGCTAAAAATGGGTTGATAAAGAAGAGGATTGTGGGGAGCTGTTACTAAAGGGAAGATTAAATTGTACGACCTTTTCTTTCTTTAGACCAGTGGTTCTTAGCCGGGGTATCCATACCCCTTGGGGGTATGGGAATAAATGCTGGGAGTATGGGACTCGATCTCTGAATATTTGTATATATTTGATTAGAAATATATTTGATATACTTATGGGAATTACGTGTACATGCGCTGCGAAGTTATTTTATAGATAGGATTTTTACACTTATGACAACGCAACAACACTGCTCGAGGAATTGTCCGAGCTGTTCTGCGCTTCACGAAGCATTTCGTTCTGGCCTGGCACCAAATGAGAGAATGCGTCATTTTGCGCCAATGGGCGACGAGCGTATCAGAGCCGGCGGTCCTTTGCAAGAAGGCGGAGCCGGCGACACGAGGTCCGCCCAATGAGAACAGGCCACGCATGAGGCGACGCGCGCCCGAGAAGGAGGAAAGGCAAGAAGAAGAACGATAATTGCGCCGCGTCTGCTCGAGCGAGTAGTCTGGTTCTCCGTCTCTTGAGCGTGTGGTCTGGCTCTCTGGTCTGCTCGACGCTGGTTCTGATCTCATCTCTGAGGTCCATCTCTTTTCTTTGGTGTGTGTCTGTGTGCGGGCCTGTCTTGTCCAAGTATAACTGGTTAAGTGCTTTTGCTGTACAATTATTTGCATCCTTATATGTCGGTTTAACTCTGCCCTTTATGTGTTCCTTCCCCCTATTGTAAATAAATATCCCTCTTGTTGAATGTTTCAGCTCGTCCTCGTCCTTTCTTCATTGGTTTAGCATTGCTTTTTTAATGATGCTCATTTTAATTAATGATGCTGCTAGCACTGGTTTTCCTCATGTGAACATGGTTCTGGTAACAATTAACTGTTTTAAGGAATGACACAAAATGTATTACTTAAATTATTAATATTTTTTTTTTAAATAATATTTCTCGGATACTGTTGTTCCATAAAAAATCATGTGTTGTTTTGAATTTTCATTACCGTATGCGTTTAACAGTTTTTGTAGTTTTCTTTCACAGATTTGTTGCAAAATGTCTGTCAAAAAACGGAAAGTGGAATGATTCTATTTGGTTTTTGGCTTCACCTGTATGACAGAATGAGATGGAACTGAAAGACACCAAATGCATGATTTGCAATTTGTTAATGAGCAATGAATTTGAAGCCATCAGGACTGAGAGAACATCTCGAAAAGCAAGCACAGTAATCAATGTTGGCAATCGTTTGATGCTTTTAAGTTGAAAAGAGATCGTTATGATCAGAAAGCAACTCTTTAATCATATGGGTTTGCTGCTCCTGGGAAACCTCTTTGGAAGCTCCTACAAAGTTTCGTACATGATTGCCAAAGAAAAGAAGCCCCACACGATTGGAGAGACCCTAGTGAAGCCCTGTGCACTGGAGATGGCTAAAATCGTGCTGGGAGAGGATTCCGTGAAGCAATTGAGTCAGGTGCCCTTGTCCAACGACACTGTTACATCAGAGAATTAAAGACATTGAGTCAGGAACATAACAACCCAAGTTGTCAGCGAGATTAAACAGAGTCCTGCAAAAATCAGCATGCAGATCGATGAATCAACTGACGTTTCAAAACACAGTCAACTGCTTGTATTGTACGCTATGCCATGAAAAACATCAAGGAAGAGTTTTTATTTTGTGAACGACTCGAAACAGCCCAAAGCAGTTGATGTATTCAAGCTGATCCAAATCGTTCTTGGATCGCCATGAGTTAGGATGGGATTTGTTGGGTCTTATTTGTATGGATGGAGCTGCCCTGCCATGATTGGCAAAAACATCTGGATTTGTTGCTATGGTCAAGGGAGAAAGCTCCACATGTGCTCACCACACACTGTGTTCTACAATCGCCAAGCTTTGGCATCCAAAACATTGCCAAGAAACTTAAAGAAGTGATGGGAATAGTGCAAAACAGTCAACTTTATTCGTGGACGTGCATTGAATCGTTGGCTATTCCAAAAATTCTGTGATGAGATTGGAGCGGAACATAGTGTATTATTGTCACAACACAGAGGTACGTTCGGCTGAAGTCGTGGCCGTGTTTCAAAACGTGTAGTGGAAATTCGGGATGAAATTTTCGAATTCCTCAAGCATCAACAATCCCCCCTTGCAAATCATTTTGAAGATGAACATTTTATTGTTAGCCTGGGATATTTGGCTGATGTTTTTAGTCTCCTCAATGAATTGAACATGTCAGTGCAAGGAGGGATGTGGACATTAATTCAGCAGGGGAAAAGTTGTCGCATTTCAAGGAAATTACCTATTTGGAGTCGCCGTGTTGAAAGCAGAAACCTGGCAAACTTCCCAATCCTTGACAATATTCTTATTGGAGATGGTAAATCATTGCCTGTAGAAATACTTCAAGAGGTCAAGAACCATTTGGAAGTTCTATGTACAAGTTTTGAAGGTTCTTCTCAGATATTGATGATCTTAGCATTGATGTCTGTTTGGATCCAAAAACCCTTTCTCGTTTGATATTCGAGATTGCGTGACAACGATTCAGCAAAGGATTATTTCATTGACTTCCAAAAGACCCAAGAAAGAAAGCTGATTTTGAAAGGGCTGGATGGATGTCAAGCAGTTTTGGTGTGAGCAAATCGCAGCTTACCCAAACTTGGCATGAGGGCAATGAATGTTTTGGTTCCCTCACAATACGTACTTTGTGAAACAGGATTCTCTGCATTATTAAATCTGAAATCAAAGTGGAGAAATCGACTTGATGAATCAGATGACATGCGAGTAGCATTGCCAGTAACTGTACCCGATTCCATATTTTGATTGCACAAAACACATCAATATCTACTAGATTAGTAAGAATGTGTGTTATGTAGTCGAGATATTGAAAACTTGCACATTCAGTTTGTTTTCTTCTTTTGTGTAATAAAACTCAACTACAAGAAGTAAAGTTGCTGATTAATAATCTGAAATAGGTGATCAAAGTATATTGTAATACTTGTGAACTGTTTGTATATTTGTAATTCTTGTTTTTTTTTGTTTTTTTTTTGTAAATATAATATGATAAATGCTTAATGATTGCCTTTCATGTTCTATTCTAGCTATCCATATCTAAAATAAATTCAGCTAATTAACATCTTTGGAATTCATACTGTCACTATAGGACTGGTGATGATGATGATTTCGACAGTCAAGCGAAGGGGGTATGGGACCATGTTGGGCAATCATTGGGGGGTCTGGAATCATCAAAAGGTTAAGAACCCCTGTTTTAAGACGATATGTTGGGACTTCAAGTCCCTTTGAATGCTTAAACCATTATAAATGTATAGCTGGTCATGGAAAATTTTAAGTACAAATGTTAACTTCGGACATTTAAAGGTGTGTTGATGTATCTATATTACAAATCTTATAGTTAACACTTTCAATTGCAAGTGCACAACTTCTGATTGTCAAGCCATTTTAGTAAATCGATTTTATGCATCAACCAGTTAATGCTTAAACATTATGGAAATTTGAAGACAGCAACAAATTAAACTGTTATCAAATGAAGCATTTATTTATATATGCATTGTGATAAAAATGCCACAAAAAATAACCTGTTATAAAAACAACAAGAGAGACAGACGAATACGTAAATAAAACATATTCACATTTTGGTTAAACAAACAAAGCACATCCTTGATACATTTAAAACAAAGCTCACTCTAACAAAACAGATACATGAGAACAATTAACAGAGTTTCCAATAATAACCTGAAAAAAATTCCACCATGAAAAAAAAACCAAGGAAAAAATAATGCTATATTTTTAACATTTCAGTGTTCATAAACATTCGTTGGTTAAAGGTGATATAAAAACACAGAAATGAATATGATTTAAATACAATGGCTATATTACACACACAATCACACACATTACTATTATATATATATATATAATTTATTTAAAAATAATATATATATATATATATATTATATTATCACAGATATGGTAATAGTTCACGAATTGGTGGAATTTTTCAATCGCAAAAATGGAGTTTTCGTCATTGTGATTGCATGCACAACAGTGATCTAATGAAAACTTTTTTAGTGATTCGTGTGAACGTGGCAAGTGAAATATGAGGTTTGTATCTGGAATCTTATGAACGCTAAGCATGTAATTCAAGCGGCTGCCAAACAGAATATTTGTTATCAATATTGTTATGGATTATTAACTTTTCACAAATGGAAAGAAAACAAAATGGTTTCTTGGCAAATGAATTGCCTTTCATTAACGGCCACGTTAATAAATACAATTAACTCTGTGGATTCCTTTTCAAATATCCACGTTCCATAAAATACGAAGAATTAACAATATCATGAATGATATTATCATTGCACAGGCTAGCAGAAGAGCATAACGATATACAGAGTCACCTCTGAGCTGCCTCCTGCGTTCGATTCTCAACCCAGCTATAAAATTGACATCCCAGTGTTTCCCAGTCGGGAGAGATATCAATATGTGTGCCATCTTCTGGATATGGTTTTTGTGATCAGTCAGCGACTGACTTTGGAGTGCCAACTTGAAATTGTGGTGTGGCGCAAGAAATATCATGGCAATCGTGAGACCCAGAAGTTTGAAGCTGAACTCGCCACTCCAACAAATAAATAACTTTGCGGTGTAATGAATTTCTCTTCGATATTTATTTTAGTTATGTTAAACAATAATAAAAATGCTTGAAACATTAGGGTACAGTACCCCTCTAAATGCTTGCTATACAAAAAAGAATGTTTCATAGATTCCTGCCAGAAGAATAATATACGATACACTATATGTAATGGCCAAATTCCTTCGCATCTTTACCTTTGTTTAATATTACCCCCTTGCCGAAGGAGAGGAAATTGTGTTTGGGTCGTTTTGTTTTGTTCTGTCAGTCTTTGCACAAGAATTGTCGTGTTTTCTCTGCAACTCTTTGTTGTTGGATTTGAGACGAAATTTTCACCATTGGTGCGACGCTCATTAAAATCTTTTAATAATAAACATGACATCAATAGGTCAAGAGGTGTGGCCAGCCATATTGGAAAAAAGGAAAAAAGCTTTTGGACTCTATTTCTGAAACCGACCAAAGAACATAATTGTGCCACTGCAACATGGCAAGTCTCCTCATGGGGAATAAGTGTGATTTTTTTATGACGTCAAAGTGCCTTCGTTAATGACGTCATAAGTGCATATTAGAACGCTACATCAGACTCAGTATGAAAAATTTTAAGGTGATTTTTTGGTCAGTTGGGATATAAATGGTCACTTGATAATTAAACCATCGGATAAAATGGTCACATAAAAAAATTTGATGACGTTATATGGTCACGTGAATTCGGGCAGCGCATTTTTTTTTTTAAGCCTTAAAAAATCTTCTCTGAAGTGGCCTGAACAGATATCGAGGAAAACTTTACACGTATGACCGCCTATCCATGAGAACAAAAGTTACACATATTGACATCAAAGGTACATGGTTTTGGCAGCTATTGGATTGAAGAAAATATTAAATAATGTTTCTCTGGAACCGGCTTATTAATCGAAGTGAACTTCATATTTATGATCTCGTGGTGATGGGGAATACCCATGTTTTAAATTAAACATTGATCGAACGCAATGGTCTTGCAGCCAGACCATTGTGGCCATTGGCAATTTGTGTGGCATTGCAACTCAAGGTGGGCATTACGATGTTTGTTTTTCTTCCACTGCCCAACTCTTGGAACTCTTTACCTTACTCATGTCCTCCCAAACACTATACCTCCCCTTTCAAAAAAGCAAGCAATTTTT
>CM068963.1:1289564-1303452 GCA_035128595.1 Eptatretus atami
TATATATATATATATATATATATATATATATATATATATATCACAGATATGGTAATAGTTCACGATTGGTGGAATTTTCAATCCAAAAATGGAGTTTCGTCATTGTGATTGCATGCACACGTGATCTAATTGAAAACAATCTTTAGTGATTCGTGTGAAACGTGGCAAAGTGAAATATGAGGTTTGTATCTGAAATCTTATGATACGCTACATGTAATTCAACGGTGCCAAACAGATATATTTGTATCAATATTGTTATGGATTATTAACTTTTCACAATGGAAAGAAAACAAAATTGGTTTCTTGCCAAATGACTTGCCTTTTCATGTACCACGTTAATAAATACAATTAACTCTGTGGATTCCTTTTCATATCCCACGTTCATAAAATACGAAGAATTAACAATATCATGAATGATATTATCATTGCACAGGCCTAGCAGAAGAGCATACAGATATACAGAGTCACCTCTGAGCTGCCCTGCCTGGGTTCGATTCTCAACCCAGCTATAAATTGACATCCCAGTGTTTCCCAGGTCGGGAGAGATATCAATATGTGTGCCATCTTCTGGATCATGGTTTTGGATCAGTCAGCGACTGACTTTGGAGGCCAACTTTGAAATGTGGTGTGCGCAAGAAATATCATGGCTAATCGTGAGACCCAGAAGTTTGAATGACTGAACTTCGCCACTCCAACAAATAAATAAAACTTTGCAGGTGTATGATTTCTCTTCGATATTTATTTTAGTTATGTTAAACAAATAATAAAAATGCTTGAAACATTAGGGTACAGTACTCCTCTAAATGCTTGCTATACAAAAAAGAATGTTCATAGATTCCTGCCAGAAGAATAATATACCTACTATATGTTAATGGCCAAATTACCTTCGCATTTTACTTTGTCTTAAATAATTACCCTTGCCGAAGGAGAGGATATTGTGTTTGGGTCCGTTTGTTTGTCTGTCAGTCTGCACAGAACTTTCGTGTCTTTCTCTGCAACTCTTTGTTGTTGGATTGAGACGAAATTTTCACCATTGGTGCGACCGCTCA
The DNA here is from genome assembly GCA_035128595.1 of Eptatretus atami. Taxonomy (NCBI): domain Eukaryota; kingdom Metazoa; phylum Chordata; class Myxini; order Myxiniformes; family Myxinidae; genus Eptatretus; species Eptatretus atami. The sequence continues at coordinate 1,290,614 of CM068963.1, forward strand.
TGTAAAATCTTTTAATAATAATTATGACATCATAGGTCAAGAGGTGTGGCAGCCATATTGGAAAAAAGGAAAAACTTTGGACCTCTATTTCTGAAACCGCACCAAGGAACAAATTGCAACTTGGCACATGGCAAGTACTCCTCATGGGGAATAAGTGTGATTTTTTTATGACGTCAAAGGTGCCTTCGTTATGACGTCATAAGTGCATATGTAGAACGCTACATCAGATCAGTATGAAAAATTTTAAGGGTGATTTTTTTTGGTCACTTGGGATAAAATGGTCACTTGATAATTAACCATGGATAAAATGGTCACATAAAAAAAATTTGATGACGTTATTGGTCACGTGATTCGGCAGCCATTTTTTTTTTTAAGCTTAAAAAATCTTCTCTGAAGTGGCTGAACAGATCGAGGAAAAACTTTACACGTATGACCGCCTATCCATGAGGAACAAAAGGTTCACACATATGACATCAAAGGTCACATGGTTTGGCAGCCATATTGGATTGAAGAAAATATTAAATAATGTTTTCTCTGGAACCGCTTAATTAATCGAAGTGAAACTTCATATTTATGATCTCGTGGTGATGGGGAATACATGTTTTAAATTTAAACTTGATCGGACGCATGGTCTTGCAGCCAGACCATTGTGGCCATTGGCAATATTGTGTGGCCATTGGCAACTCAAGGGTGGGCCATTACGATGTTTGTTTCTTTCCCTCCACTGCCAAACTCTTGGAACTCTTTACCTTCTCATGTCTTCCCAAACACTTATGACCTTCCCCTTTTCAAAAAGCAGATTTTTTTTACTTCCTCAAAAACTTTTCTATGATTCTCTCTTTCCTTACTTTTCTATCAATGCAGTTCTTTTATTTAAGGCTTGGCCTCGATGAGGACTATTTAGTCCATGACTGAAGTCTTCAACATAAAAAATAATTATTTAATTTTTTGATAAGGTTTGTTTTTGTTTTTTGATTTATTTATGTTTTTTGAATGAGGCTCACTTGGCTGTGCCTGGATGGTTTTGAGGGTAGAGGAGTCGCAGCTGAAATGCGAATCCTATCCAGGTTCCTCCTGATGACTTTATCTTTGCTTTTTGCTTATTTGAGTTCCTTATGATGACTCTAACGCAGGACTGGTACCTATTTGGTCTTCCATTTGATTTGTATTGAATATATTTTAATCTCATTCTAAATTCAATTGAATAATGAATAATAATAAAAAGGTCATGGGTCAGGGTCAGGTGTCCGATCAAAGCAGGGTTACATCAAAGTGGGAAGTCTTGGTACCCGGTCATCACTGCCTGCAGTTATAAAGTGGCAGTTCTTGTTGCGTCTCTTATTAATCACGTAACACATCAGTACACAAACACCATACAAAATACACCACACAAAACAGGTCCTGACGAGGGTCTGCAATCTCTGATTGCTCTTTCTCTAGTTGGTCTTGTGTTTGCTAGACAACTTATAAAATAAAAACTCACATTGTTATTGTGAAAAACAAAACTTCTTGCAATAAATGCAGTGTGAGGATGTGCATTCCCTTGTCACAGAGCATAATGTGACAGATGAAAAACATTCATATTACTAAGGTGAGAACAAAAAACACCCTCAAGAACACCAGGATAACAAAGTGTCTACAGCATATCTGTACTCTTTGGTAGCTCTGTGGCCTGGTATTGAGCAAGACCTTCAACAGATAATGCAAAGATCAGGAAATAAAAGTGCTTATTTGCCAGGAAATCCCATAACAGCTGAAATACTTTAATTATTTTATTTTGTATCCAGAGGCTGAGGCTATGCGAACAATTGACATAAATCTTTAAATGAAGAAAATATGCATAGAAGGATATAATCAGGCAATGGTCTGAATGCAGTGTGAATTATTAAATTGGCCACCTTTGCAGAGGTACAGCATCCCATTGGACTGAAGCATGGAGAAGTACATCACTGGATCGTTCGAAAGAAACTGCAGCATACATCTATCTAGTAAAACTGCAGCAGAACACTGCCGGCGTCAAATGGCACTTTTATAGATCCTGTTCCCTGGAAGAGATGAGTCAAAACTTCCCTGAAAAAGATAAATCCTTAATGGTATATTCATGAAGCATAAGACGTGAACTGCACAATGTCTAACAACTATGATGAACGCAGTTGATAAAGTAACCGTCCTTGAGAGCGATTGTTAATCAAAGCGTGACATCATTTCTCACTCTACTGGTTACATGGTGAGAAGTCATTTGTCTTGCTGGCTTTAAGCCGTAGAGAAAACTTCGAAAAGGCTGGCAACTGAGTGCATACGGTAGAAGATTCCCAGTGGCATGGTGAGGTTGATTACAAGCACCCAAGTGGTGAAACCGTAGAAATTCTGTCCGAAATCGCTCACCGTGTAAGACCTCTCACCAAAAGCTTCCAAAATCCACATCTATTGCACAAAAACACAAGCCAATGTCAATAAAGAAGCAAAAATGCATGACAAATCTGGTTAAATTTTTATCAAGGTTTGTCTAAGATAATTAGTTGAAGAGAAAGACAAAAAATAAAGTATGAAGAAATAAATAAGCATCCTGCATGTGCCACTTGAGGTAGGGTAGAAGGGAGGGAGTACAATCTGGAAATTATGCACATACTGTCGGAGCCCACTGTTTGTGGGAGATACGCTCCTGAAAAATGCCATGAATGTCGAATCCAAGAATGTTGGGGCATTGTTTCAATTGAAAAAGGAGAGATAGGTTCCTGGTGGTTCGTGATTCATGAAGGAAAAATAAAAAAAATCCCGTGAAAAACCATGAAAACGCCCGCGAAAAACTGTGAATATGCCTGGGAAAAAAACAAACCGTAAATATGTCCGAGAAAAACTGTGAATATGTCTGGGAAAAAAACAAACCGTAAATATGTCCGCGAAAAACTGTGAATATGTCTGGGAAAAAAAAACAAACCGTAAATAGTCCGCGAAAAACTGTGAATATGTCTGGGAAAAAACCAACCGTAAATATGTCCGCGAAAAACTGTGAATACGCCCGGGGGGAAAAAAAACGTGAATATGTCCGTGAAAAACTGCGAAAATGCCCGGGAAAAAAACCGTGAATATGTCCGGGAAAAACTGTGAATACGCCTGGGGAAAAAACCGTGAATATGTCCGTGAAAAACTGCGAATACGCCTGGGAAAAAAAAACCCGTGAATATGTCCACGAAAAACTGTGAATACGCCCGAGGAAAAAAACCGTAAATATGTCCGCGAAAAACTGTGAATATGCCTGGGAAAAAACAAACCGTAAATATGTCCGCGAAAAACTGCGAATACGCCCGGGGAAAAAAACCGTGAATATGTCCGCGAAAAACTGTGAATACGCCGGGAAAAAACAACCGTAAATATGTCCGCGAAAAACTGTGAATATGCCTGGGAAAAACAAACCGTAATATGTCCGCGAAAAACTGCGAATACGCCCGGGGGGGGGGGACCGTGAATATGTCCGTGAAAAACTGTGAATACGCCCGGGGAAAAAAACCGTGAATATGTCCGCGAAAAACTGTGAATACGCCGGGGGAAAAAAACGTGAATATGTCCGCGAAAAACTGCGAAAACGCCCAAGAAAAAAAACCGTGAATATGTCCGAGAAGAATTGTGATACGCCCGGGAAAAAAAACCGTGAATATGTCCGCGAAAAACTGTGAATAGGCCGGGAAAAACCCTGTGAATATGTCCACGAAAAACTGTGAATACGCCTGGGAAAAAAATCCGTGAATATGTCCGACGAAAAACTGTGAATACGCCTGGGAAGACCCGTGAATAGTCCACGAAAAACTGTGAATACGCCCGAGGAAAAAAAACCGTGAATATGTCCGCGAAAAACTGTGAATACGCCTGGGAAAAAAAAACCGTGAATATGTCCACGAAAAACTGCGAATACGCCCGGGGAAAAAAACCGTGAATATGTCCGCGAAAAACTGTGAATACGCCTGGGGAAAAAACCCGTGAATATGTCCGAAAAAACTTTGCGTACGCCTGGGGAAAAAAGAACCAGTGAATATGTCCGCGAAAACTGCGAATACGCCTGGGAAAAAAACCCGTGAATATGTCTGCAAAAAACTGTAAATAGCAGGGGAAAAAACCCAGTGAATATGTCCGCGAAAAACTGCGAATACGCCTGGGGAAAAACCCGTGAATATGTCCGCGAAAAAGTGTGAATACGCCTGGGAAAAAAACCATGAATATGTCGCGAAAAAATGTGAATACGCCTGGGAAAAAACCCGTGAATATGTCGCGCGAAAAATGCGAATACGCCTGGGAAAAAAAACCGTGAATATGTCCACGAAAAACTGCGAATACACCTGGGAAAAAAACGTGAATATGTCCGCGAAAAACTGTAAATACCCTGGGAAAAAAAACCGTGAATATGTCCACGAAAAACTGTGAATACACCTGGGAAAAAACCGTGAATATGTCCGCGAAAAACTGTGAATACCCTGGGAAAAAACCGTGAATATGTCCACGAAAAACTGTGAATACACCTGGGAAAAAAACCGTGAAATGTCCACGAAAAACTGTGAACACCTGGAAAAAAACCGTGAATATGTCCGCGAAAAACTGTGAATACAACTGGGAAAAAACGTGAATATGTCAACGAAAAACTGTGAATCACCTGGGAAAAAACCGTGAATATGTCCGCGAAAAACTGTGAATACGCCTGGGAAAAAAACCGTGAATATGTCCGCAAAAAACTGTGAATACGCCTGGGAAAAAAACCGTGAATATGTCCACGAAAAACTGCGAATACGCCGGGGAAAACCGTGATATGTCCGCGAAAACTGTGCATACGCCTGGGGAAAAAACCAGTGAATATGTCCGCGAAAGACTCGAATACGCCCGGGAAAAAAACCCGTGAATATGTCGAGAAAACTGTAAAACGGCGGGAAAAAAAAACTGTGCATATGTCCGCGAAAAACTGCGAATACGCCTGGGGAAAAACCCGTGAATATGTCCACGAAAAACTGTGAATACACTGGGAAAAAACCGTGAATATGTCCGCGAAAACTGTGAATACGCCTGGGAAAAAAAACCGTGAATATGTCTGCGAAAAACTGTGATACGCCTAGGAAAAACCCGTGAATATGTCCGCGAAAAAATGCGAATACGCCTGGGAAAAAACCGTGAATATGTCCACGAAAAACTGCGAATACGCCCGGGGAAAAAAACCGTGAATATGTCCGCGAAAAACTGAATACGCCTGGGAAAAAAACCCGTGAATATGTCCGCGAAAAACTGTGCGTACGCCGGGGAAAAAAGAACCAGTGTATATGTCCGCGAAAGACTGTGAATACGCCTGGGGAAAAACCCGTGAATATGTCCACGAAAAACTGTGAATACACCTGGGAAAAAAACCGTTAATATGTCCGTGAAAAACTGTGAAAACGCCTGGGAAAAAAACCGTGAATATGTCAGCGAAAAACTGTGAATACGCCTGGGAAAAAACCCCCGTGAATATGTCCAAAAAACTGTGCATACGCCTGGGGAAAAAAACCCCGTGAATACGTCCACGAAAAACTGCGAATATGCCCGGGGAAAAAAAACGTGAATATGTCCGTGAAAACTGTGCATACGCCTGGGGAAAAACCCGTGAAATAGTCCACGAAAAATGCGAATACGCCCGGGGAAAAAAAAACGTGAATATGTCCACGAAAAACTGTGCATACGCCTGGGGAAAAAAACCCCGTGAATACGTCCACGAAAAACTGCGAATACGCCCGGGGAAAAAAAACGTGAATATGTCCGCGAAAAACTGTGCATACGCCTGGGGAAAAACCCGTGAATATGTCCACGAAAAACTGCGAATACGCCGGGGAAAAAAACGTGATTATGTCCGCGAAAAAACTGTGCATACGCCTGGGGAAAAAAACCGTGAATATGTCCGCGAAAAACTGTGAATACGCCTGGGAAAAACCCCCGTGAATATGTCCACGAAAAACTGTGCATACGCCTGGGAAAAAAAACCCGTGAATATGTCCACGAAAATTGCGAATATGCCGGGGAAAAAAAACGTGAATATGTCCGCGAAAAACTGCGAATACGCCAGGGAAAAAAACCCAGTGAATATGTCCGCGAAAGACTGCGAATACGATCGGGGGAAAAAAAAACCAGTGAATATGTTCGCGAAAGACGGCGAAAACGCCCGGGAAAAAAAACCAGTGAATATGTCCGCGAAAGACTGCGAATACGCCGGGAAAAAAAAACCTGTGAATATGTCCGAGAAAAACTGTAAATACGCCCGGGGAAAAAAAACCCGTGAATATGTCCGCGAAAAACCGCGAATATGTCTGGGAAAAAACCAACCGTAAATATGTCCGTGAAAAACTGCGAAAATGCCCGGGAAAAAAACCGTGAATATGTCCGGGAAAAACCTGTGAATACGCCTGGGGAAAAAACCGTGAATATGTCCGTGAAAAACTGCGAATACGCCTGGGAAAAAAAACCCGTGAATATGTCCGCGAAAAACTGTGAATACGCCCGGAGGAAAAAAACCGTAAATATGTCCGCGAAAAACTGTGAATATGCCTGGGAAAAAACAAACCGTAAATATGTCCGCGAAAAACTGCGAATACGCCCGGGGGAAAAAAAACCGTGAATATGTCCACGAAAAACTGTGAATACGCCCGGGAAAAAACAAACCGTAAATATGTCCGCGAAAAACTGTGAATATGCCTAGGAAAAAACAACCGTAAATATGTCGCGAAAAAACTGCGAATACGCCCGGGGGGGGGGGAACCGTGAATATGTCCGTGAAAAACTGTGAATACGCCCGGGGAAAAAAACCGTGAATATGTCCGCGAAAACTGTGAATACGCCCGAGTGAAAAAAAACGTGAATATGTCCGCGAAAAACTGCGAAAAAGCCCGGAAAAAAAACTGTGAATACGTCCGAGAAGAATTGTGAATACACCCGGGAAAAAAAACCGTGAATATGTCCGCGAAAAACTGTGAATACGCCCGGGAAAAAACCTGTGAATATGTCCACGAAAAACTGTGAATACGCCTTGGAAAAAATCCGTGAATATGTCGACGAAAAACTGTGAATACGCCTGGGAAAGGACCCGTGAATATGTCCACGAAAAACTGTGAATACGCCCGGGGAAAAAAAACCGTGAATATGTCCGCGAAAAACTGTGAATACGCCAGGGGGAAAAAAAACCCGTGAATATGTCACGAAAAACTGCGAATACGCCCGGGGAAAAAAAAACCGTGAATATGTCCGTGAAAAACTGTGAATACGCCTGGGGAAAAAACCCGTGAATATGTCCGCGAAAAACTTTGCATACGCCTGGGGAAAAAGAACCAAGTGAATATGTCGCGAAAGACTGCGAATACGCCTGGGAAAAAAAAACCCGTGAATATGTCTGCAAAAACTGTAAATAGGCAGGGGAAAAAAACCCAGTGAATATGTCCGCAAAAAACTGCGAATACGCGCTGGGAAAAACCGTGAATATGTCCGCGAAAAACTGTGAATACGCCTGGGGAAAAAACCATGAATATGTCCGCGAAAAACTGTGAATACGCCTGGGAAAAAAAACCGTGAATATGTCCGCGAAAAACTGCGAATACGCCTGGGAAAAAAAAACCGTGAATATGTCCACGAAAAACTGCGAATACACCTGGGAAAAAAACCGTGAATATGTCCGCGAAAAACTGTGAATACACCTGGGAAAAAAAAACCGTGAATATGTCCACGAAAAACTGTGAATACACCTGGGAAAAAAAACCGTGAATATGTCCGCGAAAAACTGTGAATACACCTGGGAAAAAAACCGTGAATATGTCCACGAAAAACTGTGAATACACCTGGGAAAAAAACCGTGAATATGTCTGCGAAAAACTGTGAATACACCTGGGAAAAAAAAACCGTGAATATGTCCACGAAAAACTGTGAATACACCTGGGAAAAAAAACCGTGAATATGTCCGCGAAAAACTGTGAATACATGGGAAAAAAAACCGTGAATATGTCCGGAAAAACTGTGAATACGCCTGGGAAAAAAACCGTGAATATGTCCGCAAAAAACTTGAATACGCCTGGGAAAAAAACCGTGAATATGTCCACCGAAAACTGCGAATACGCCCGGGGAAAAAAACCGTGAATATGTCCGGCGAAAAACTGTGCATACGCCTGGGGAAAAAAACCAGTGAATATGTCCGCGAAAGACTGCGAATACGCCCGGGAAAAAAAACCCGTGAATATGTCCGAGAAAAACTGTAAAATACGCCCGGGAAAAAAAACCTGTGCATATGTCCGCGAAAAACTGCGAATACGCCTGGGGAAAAACCCGTGAATAGTCCACGAAAAACTGTGAATACACCTGGGAAAAAACCGTGAATATGTCCGCGAAAAACTGTGAATACGCCTGGGAAAAAAACCGTGAATATGTCCACGAAAAACTGCGAATACGCCCGGGGAAAAAAAACCGTGAATATGTCCGCGAAAAACTGAATACGCCTGGGAAAAAAACCCGTGAATATGTCCGCGAAAAAACTGTGCGTACGCCTGGGGAAAAAAGAACCAGTGAATATGTCCGCGAAAGACTGCGAATACGCCTGGGGAAAAACCCGTAATATGTCCACGAAAAACTGTGAATACACCTGGGAAAAAAACCGTGAATATGTCCGTGAAAACTGTGAAAACGCCTGGGAAAAAAACCGTGAATATGTCAGCGAAAAACTGTGAATACGCCTGGGAAAAAACCCCGTGAATATGTCCGCGAAAAACTGTGCATAACGCCTGGGAAAAACCCGTGAATATGTCCACGAAAAATGCGAATACGCCCGGGAAAAAAAACGTGAATATGTCCATGAAAAACTGTGCATACGCCTGGGAAAAAACCCAGTGAATACGTCCACGAAAAACTGCGAATACGCCCGGGGAAAAAAAACGTGAATATGTCCGCGAAAAACTGTGCATACGCCTGGGGAAAACCCCGTGAATATGTCCACGAAAAACTGCGAATATGCCCGGGGAAAAAAAACGTGAATATGTCCGCGCGAAACTGTGCATACGCCTGGGAAAAAAAACCGTGAATATGTCAGCGAAAAACTGTGAATACGCCTGGTAAAAAACCGCCGAATATGTCCACAAAAAACTGTGCATACGCCTGGGAAAAAAACCCGTGAATATGTCCACGAAAATTGCGAGTTGCCCGGGGAAAAAAACGTGAATATGTCCGCCGATAAACTGCGAATACGCCAGGGGAAAAAAACCCAGTGAATATGTCCGCGAAAGACTGCGAATACGATCGGGGGAAAAAAAAAACAGTGAATATGTCCGCGAAAGACGGCGAAAACGCCCGGAAAAAAACCAGTGAATATGTCCGCGAAAGACTGCGAATACGATCGGGGGAAAAAAACCAGTGAATATGTCCGCGAAAGACGGCGAAAACGCCCGGGAAAAAAACCAGTGAATATGTCCGCGAAAGACTGCGAATACGCCCGGGGAAAAAAAACCCGTGATATGTCCGAGAAAAACTGTAAATACGCCCGGTGGAAAAAAAAACCCGTGAATATGTCCGCGAAAAAACCGGAATACGCCTGGGAAAAACCCGTGAATATTTCCACGAAAAACTGTGAATACGCCTGGGAAAAAACCGTGAATATGTCCGCGAAAAACTGTGAATACGCCTAGGAAAAAAAAACCCGTGAATATGTCCGCGAAAAAATGCGAATACGCCCGGGGAAAAAAACCCGTGAATATGTCAGCGAAAAACTGTGAATACGCCTGGGAAAAAACCCCGTGAATATGTCCACGAAAAACTGTGCATACGCCTGGGAAAAAAACCGTGAATATGTCCGCGAAAAACTGCGAATACCGCCGGCGGGAAAAAAACGTGAATATGTCCGCGAAAAACTGCGAATACGCCAGGGAAAAACCCAGTGAATATGTCCGCGAAAGACTGCGAATACGATCGGGGGAAAAACCAGTGAATACGTCCGCGAAGACGGCGAAACGCCCGGGAAAAAAAACCAGTGAATATGTCCGCGAAAACTGTAAATACGCCCGGGGAAAAAAACCCGTGAATATGTCGCGAAAAACCGAATACGCCTGGGGAAAAACCCGTGAATATTTCCACGAAAAACTGTGAATACACCTGGGAAAAACCGTGAATATGTCCGCGAAAAACTGTGAATACGCCTAGGAAAAAAACCCGTGAATATGTCCGCGAAAAAATGCGAATACGCCTGGGAAAAAACCGTGAATATGTCCACGAAAAACTGCGAATACGCCCGGGAAAAAAAACCGTGAATATGTCCGCGAAAAACTGAATACGCCTGGGAAAAAAACCCGTGAATATGTCCGCGAAAAACTGTGAATACGCCTAGGAAAAAAACCCGTGAATATGTCGCGAAAAAATGCGAATACGCCTGGGAAAAAAACCGTGAATATGTCCACGAAAAACTGCGAAACGCCCGGGGAAAAAAACCCGTGAATATGTCAGCGAAAAACTGCGAATACGCCCGGGGAAAAAAACCGTGAATATGTCAGCGAAAACTGTGAATACGCCTGGGAAAAACCCCTGTGAATATGTCCACGAAAACTGTGAATACGCCTGGGAAAAAAAAATCCAGAATATGTCCGCGAAAAACTGTGATACGCCCAGGAAAAAAACCCATGAATACACCCGGAAAAAAAACCTGAATACACCCGGGAAAAAAACCCGTGAAATACACCCGGGAAAAAAACCCGTGAATACACCCGGGAAAAAAACCGTGAATACACCCGGGGAAAAAACCGTGAATACACCCGGGAAAAAAACCCGTGAATACCCCGGGAAAAAAACCCGTGAATACACCGGGAAAAAACCCGGAATACACCGGAAAAAAAACCCGTGAATACAACCCGGGAAAAAAAACCCGTGAATACACCGGGAAAAAAAACCCGTGAATACACCCGGGAAAAAAAACCCGTGAATCACCCGGGAAAAAACCCGTGAATCACCGGGAAAAAAAAAACCCGTGAATACACCGGGAAAAAAAAACCCGTGAATACCCGGGAAAAACTGTGAATACGCCCAGGAAAAAAACCGTGAATAGCCCGGGCAAAAATTAAACGAACACAAATACGCAAAGCACAGGGCCGCGAAATCTCGAAGCAGGTCGCATTATAATAAACTGTGAATAGGTGGGCTCCTCAAATAGCGAATCTGTGAATAGCAGGTTCTGACAGTATTGTGTCTCTTTGTGCCTTGCTAACATCTATTCTCAAACCAATTAGTTTAGCCTCTCATTAACATAAAGTCTTTTCATGAATTATTATGATAATCAAATCTATTTTTTTATTAATTCTTATTTATTGATTTATTCATACTTTGTTTTTTGTCTCAAGTACCATTGCTTAGCCTTTGTCCTTTTAAACACTAAATTACATTCTAACTTTTAAAAGTTATTCTTAAAAATAAACAAAGGAGATAAACTCAAAAATCACATTTATCACTCATTTTGCCTATTGATGAGCAAAGATGTGACCTACCGCCATGTTAGAAAGGAGAGGAAGGCAGATATGTTCTTGAGAATGCACCGCTTGAGAGCAAACAGCAGTCCAATAACCAGATGAAGGCCTCTAGCTCATGACACAACAGTCTGGCCGCCCTCTGGCCCCCATAAAGGCACCATTTGGCAAGTCGTTGTTCTGGGAATAATCCTCATGATGGCAAATCAGACGGCCGCTGAAATGCAGGCGGTTTGAACACAAGTGGAAGCAGTTTCCTCTCGCTTAGTTGCTACTATCACTTTCCACTTGCAGTTTTCTCTATCCCCTCCTGACCATCAGGACATTTTGTTGCAAGATCGAAGATGTGATGCCTGTGGACCTCCTGATTGCGTTTCTGTCCCTCAGTTTCAGATGGATAAGGATTTCCCAATTATAGAAAGAGGGATGCTGCTGACATTGGAGTAAACAGAGAAACCCGGCATCACTCTCAAAGGTGTCATTGGCAACACCAGTGAACGGAGGCAGAACTGCCAAAAAGATTGGCGATGAGCACAGAATTGGGGCACTCCGTTTGAGGGCCTTCCAACAATGAACAATTTTTGTCCAATGATCTGTAGGATTTGAAATATAGCCTTGGGCTAAAGGAGGCCGGATTGCTCAGCACGATTAGGTGCAAAAAGCAAGCTGCCCAAGCCATGAAATACCCCAAAAGTAGCGGGCCCCCGAAACACTCACAAGGAGAGAAACATCGGATTCTTCATGACCAATGCTCTTCCTCGACTGCATCCCCGGTACATCCTGTGTGATACATCCTAAGCCAGCAAGTGTGGCACAAATCGACAATGCTGACAGTCATTTGAAACGTGTAGTCATTATTAATGCCTCAGGCGGGTCACGAACTACATTTTGTACGCTGAAGGCCACCATCACGACCACTGTGGCAGGTGATGCAAAACGCCAGCAATGACACCAAAAAAAAGAGCCCATTCATTTGAAAAACCTCGTTTTCACATGGTCTTCGGTATCCTCCTCCTTTGTCTCACCAATATTGCGCCAACATGACGAAGAGCAATGGTGGAGAGAGCATAGAAGGCTGAGTATCGATGTTAAAAGGATCAGGTACAGCGCACCCATCGTGAAATATGTGCACAGATCTGTGTCGCAAGTACACGCGTCTGTGCCATTGACAACTGGAGGAAACAAAGGCAAATTCCTTAGCAAGTGTTTTCTCTACAATATGTGGATTCTTTCAATGCATTAAAAAAAAAAAAACCATGCATGACATAAGCTCGAGGAAAAGTGTCATTATAAGTTTCTTTATCGAGAATCAATAAATACAAGGAATGGTGTCCCAAGGAACTTGAGATGCAGAAT
>CM068963.1:1304804-1315620 GCA_035128595.1 Eptatretus atami
TGTCCACGAAAAACTGTGCATACGCCTGGGGAAAAAACCCCGTGAATACGTCCACGAAAAACTGCGAATATGCCCGGGGAAAAAAAACGTGAATATGTCCGTGAAAAACTGTGCATACGCCTGGGGAAAAACCCGTGAATATGTCCACGAAAAAATGCGAATACGCCCGGGGCAGCATACATCTATCTTAGTAAAACTGCAGCCAGAAACACTGCCGGCTCAAATGGCACTTTTATAGATCTGTTCCCTGGAAGAGATGAGTCAAACTTCCCTGAAAAAGATAAATCCTTAATGGTATATTCATGAAGCATAAGACGTGAACTGCACAATGTCTTAACCAACTATGATGAACGCAGTTGATAAAGTAACCGTCCTTGAGAGCGATTGTTATCAAAGCGTAGACATTTCATTTCTTCACTCTACTGTTACATGGTGAGGAAGTCCATTGTTCTTGCTGGCTTTACCCGTAGAGAAAACTTCGAAAAGCTGGGCAACCTGAGTGCATACGATAGAAAGATTCCCAGTGGCATGTGAGGTGATTACAAGTCCACCCAAGTGGTGAAACCGCTAGATAATTCTGGTCCGAAATCGCTCACCGTTGTAAGACCTCTCACCAAAGCTTCAAAATCCACATCTATTGTGACAACAAAACACAACCAAATGTCAATAAAGAAGCAAAAATGCATACAAAATCTGTGTTAAATTTTATCAAGGTTTCTAAAGATAATTAGTTGAAGAGAAAAGACAAAAAATAGAGTATGAAGAAATAACATAAGCCATCCTGCATGTGCCACTTTTGAGGTAGGTAGAAGGACGGGAGTTTACAATCTGGAAATTATGCACATACTGTCGGAGCCCATGTTTGTGGGAGATACGCTCCTGAAAATGCCAATGAAATGTCGAATCACAAGAATGTGGGGCATTGTTTCAATTTGAAAAGGAGGAGATAGGTCCTGGTGGTTCGTCGATTCATGAAGGAAAAATAAAAAAAATCCCGTAGAAAAACCAGAAAACGCCCGCGAAAAAAACTGTGATATGCTGGGAAAAAAACAAACCGTAAATATGTCCGGAGGAAACAAACTGTTGAAATAGTCTGGGAAAAAAACAAACCGTAAATATGTCCCGCGAAAAAACTGTGAATATGTCTGGGAAAAAAAAACAAACGTAATATGTCCCGCGAAAAACTCGGAATATGTCCTGGGAAAAAACCAAACCGTAAATATGTCCGCGAAAAAAAACTGTGCAATACGCCCGGGGGAAAAAAAACGTGATATGTCCGCGAAAAACTGCGAAAACCCGGGAAAAAAAAACCGTGAATATGTCCGCGAAAACTGTGAATACGCCTGGGGAAAAAACCGTGAATATGTCCGTGAAAAACTGCGAATACGCCTGGGAAAAAAAAACCCGTGAATATGTCCACGAAAAACTGTGAATACGCCGGGAGGAAAAAAAAAACCGTAAATATGTCGCGGAAAAAACTGTGAATAGCCTGGGAAAAAAACAAAACCGTAAATATGTCGCGAAAAACTGCGAATACGCCCGGGGAAAAAAAACCGTGAATATGTCGCGAAAACTAGTGAATACGCCGCGGAAAAACAAACCGTAAATATGTCCCGCGAAAAACTGTGAATATGCCTGGGAAAAAAAACCGTAATATGTCCGCGAAAAACTGCGAATACGCCCGGGGGGGGGGACCGTGAATATGTCCGTGAAAAACTGTGAATACGCCCGGGAAAAAAACCGTGAATATGTCCGCGAAAAACTGTGAATACGCCCGAGGGGAAAAAAAAACGTGAATATGTCCGCGAAAACTGCGAAAAACGCCCGGAAAAAAAACCTGTGAATATGTCCGACGAAATTGTGAATACCCCGGGAAAAAAAACCGTGAATATGTCCGCGAAAAACTGTGAATAGCCCGGGAAAAAACCCTGTGAATATGTCCACGAAAAACTGTGAATACGCCTGGAAAAAATCCGTGAATATGTCGACGAAAAACTGTGAATACGCCTGGGAAAGGACCCGTGAATATGTCCAGAAAAACTGTGAATACGCCGGGAAAAAAAACCGTGAATATGTCCGCGAAAAACTGTGAATACGCCAGGGAAAAAAACCCGTGAATATGTCCACGAAAACTGCGAATACGCCCGGGGAAAAAAAACCGTGAATATGTCCGGAAAACTGTGAATACGCCTGGGGAAAAAACCCGTGAATATGTCCGCAAAAACTTTGCGTATACGCCTGGGAAAAAAGAACCAGTGAATATGTCCGCGAAAGACTGCGAATACGCCTGGGAAAAAAAACCCGTGAATATGTCTGCAAAAAACTGTAAATAGGCAGGGGAAAAAACCCAGTGAATATGTCCGCGAAAAACTGCGAATACGCCTGGGGAAAAACCCGTGAATATGTCCGCGAAAAACTGTGAATACGCCTGGAAAAAAACCATGAATATGTCCGGAAAAACTGTGAATACGCCTGGGAAAAAAACCGTGAATATGTCCGCGAAAAACTCGAATACGCCTGGGAAAAAAAACCGTGAATATGTCACGAAAAACTGCGTAACAAACCTGACGGGAAAAAAACGTGAATATGTCGCGAAAAAACTGAATACACCTGGGAAAAAAAACGTGAATATGGTCCACGAAAAACTGTGAATACACCTGGAAGAAAAAACCGTGAATATGTCCGCTGAAAAAACTGATGTGAATACACCTGGGAAAAAAACGTGAATATGTCACGAAAAACTGTGAATACACCTGGGAAAAAAAACCGTGAATATGTCCACGAAAAACTGTGAATACACCTGGGAAAAAACCGTGAATATGTCCCGCAAAAAACTGTGAATACAACTGGGAAAAAAACCGTGAATATGTCCGAAAAACTGTGAATAACCTGGGAAAAAAACCGTGAATATGTTCCGCGAAAAACTGTGAATACGCCTGGGAAAAAAACGTGGAATATGTCGCAAAAAACTGTGAATACGCCCTGGGGAAAAAAAACCGTGAATATGTCCCGAAAACTGCGAAATACGCCGGGAAAAACCGTGATATGTCCGCGAAAACTGGCATACGCCTGGGGAAAAAAACCAGTGAATATGTCCGCGAAAGACTGCGAATACGCCCGGGGAAAAAAACCCGTGAATATGTCCGGGAAAAACTGTGAATAACGCCTGGGGAAAAAAACCGTGAATATGTCCACGAAAAACTGTGAATACACCTGGAAAAAACCGTAATATGTCGCGAAAAACTGTGAAAACGCCTGGGAAAAAACCGTGAATATGTTCGCCGAAAAAACTGTGAATACGCCTGGGAAAAAACCGTGAATATGTCACGAAAAACTTGCTATACGCCTGGGAAAAACCCCGTGAATAGTCCACGAAAAACTGCGAATAGCCCGGGGGAAAAAAACGTGTATATGTCCGCTGAAAAACTGTGCATACGCCTGGGAAAAAACCCAGTGAATATGTCCCGAAAAACTGGCGAATACGCCGGGGAAAAAAAACGTGAATATGTCCACGAAAAACTGTGCATACGCCTGGGGAAAAAACCCGTGAATAGTCCACGAAAAACTGCTGAATACGCCGGGAAAAAAAACGTGAATATGTCCGCGAAAAACTGTGCATACGCCTGGGAAAAACCGTGAATATGTCACGAAAAACTGCGAATACGCCCGGGGAAAAAACGTGAATATGTCGCCGAAAAACTGTGATACGCCTGGGAAAAAAACCGTGAATATGTCCGAAAAAACTGTGAATACGCCTGGGAAAAAAAAACCCGTGAATATGTCACGAAAAACTGTGCATACGCCTGGGAAAAAAAACCCGTGAATATGTCCACGGAAAAATTGCGAATATGCCCGGGGAAAAAAAACGTGAAATATGTCCGCGAAAAACTGCGAATACGCCGGGAAAAAAACCCAGTGAATATGTCCGCGAAAAGACTGCGAATACGATCGGGGAAAAAAACCAGTGAATATGTCGCGAAAGACGGCGAAACGCCCGGAAAAAAACCAGTGAATATGTCCGCGAAAGACTGCGAATACGCCCGGGGAAAAAAACCGTGAATATGTCGCAGAAAAACTGTAATACTCCGGGAAAAAAAACCCGTGAATATGTCCCGAAAAACGCGAATAGCTGGGAAAAACAACCGTGAATATGTCCGGAAAAACTGCGAAAATGCCCGGGAAAAAAACCGTGAATATGTCCGCGAAAAACTGTGAATACGCCTGGGGAAAAAAACCGTGAATATGTCCGTTGAAAAACTGCGAATACGCCTGGGAAAAAAAACCGTGAATATGTCCGCGAAAAACTGTGAATACGCCCTGAGGAAAAAAACCGTGAATATGTCCGCGAAAACTGTGAATATGCCTGGGAAAAACAAACCGTAATATGTCCGCAAAAACTGCGAATACGCCGGGGAAAAAAACCGTGAATATGTCCGCCGAAAAACTGTGAATACGCCTGGGAAAAAAACCGTGAATATGTCCGCAAAAACTGTGAATACGCCTGGAAAAAAACCGTGAATATGTCGCGAAAACTGCGAATACGCCGGGGAAAAACACGTGAATATGTCCGCGAAAACTGTGCATACGCCGGGGAAAAAAAACCAGTGAATATGTCCGCAAAGACTGCGAATACGCCCGGGAAAAAAAACCCGTGAATATGTCCGGAAAAACTGTAAATACCCCGGGGAAAAAAACCGTATATGTCGCGAAAAACTGCGAATACGCCTGGGGAAAAAACCCGTGAATATTCCACGAAAAACTGTGAATACACTGGGAAAAAACCGTGAATATGTCCGCGAAAAACTGTGAATACGCCTGGAAAAAAAACCGTGAATATGTCGCGAAAAACTGTGAATACGCCTGGAAAAAACCGTGAATATGTCCGCGGAAAAATGCGATACGCCGGGAAAAAACCGTGAATATGTCCACGAAAACTGCGAATACGCCCGGGGAAAAAAACCGTGAATATGTCCGCGAAAAAACTGAATACGCCTGGGAAAAAAACCCGTGAATATGTCCGCGAAAAACTTCGATACGCCTGGGGAAAAAAACCAGTAATATGTCCGCGAAAGACTGTGAATACGCCTGGGAAAAAAACCCGTAATATGTCCACGAAAAACTGTGAATACAGCCTGGGAAAAAAACCGTGAATATGTCCGCGAAAAACTGTGAATACGCCTGGGAAAAAAACCGTGAATATGTCAGCGAAAAAACTGTGAATACGCCTGGGGAAAAAACCGTGAATATGTCCACGAAAAAACTGTGCATACGCCTGGGAAAAAAACCCGTGAATAGTCCACGAAAAACTGCGAATATGCCCGGGGAAAAAAACGTGAATATGTCCGCTGAAAAACTGTGCATACGCCTGGGAAAAACCCGTGAATATGTCCACGAAAAAATGCGAATACGCCCGGGAAAAAAAAAACGTGAATATGTCCACGAAAAACTGCTGCATACGCCTGGGAAAAAAACCCGTGAATAGTCCACGAAAAACTCGAATACGCGCGGGAAAAAAAACGTGAATATGTCCGCGAAAAACTGTGCATACGCCTGGGGAAAAACCCGTGAATATGTCCACGAAAAACTGTGAATACGCCGGGAAAAAAAACCGTGAATATGTCCGAAAAAACTGTGCATACCCTGGGGAAAAAACCGTGAATATGTCCGCCGAAAAACTGTGAATACGCCTGGGAAAAAACCCGTGAATATGTCCACGAAAAACTGTGCAATACGCCTGGGAAAAAAAACCGTGAATATTGTCCACGAAAATTGCGAATATGCCCGGGGAAAAAAAAACGTGAATATGTCCGCGAAAACTGCGAATACGCCGGGAAAAAAACCAGTGAATATGTCCGCGAAAGACTGCGAATACGATCGGGGGAAAAAAAAACCAGTGAATATGTTCCGCGAAAAGACGGCGAAACGCCGGGAAAAAAACCAGTGAATATGTCCGCGAAAGACTGCGAATACGCCCGGGGAAAAAAAACCTGTGAATATGTCCGAGAAAAACTGTAAATACGCCGGGAAAAATAAAACCCGTGAATATGTCCGCGAAAAACCGCGAATATGTCTGGGAAAAACCAACCGTAAAATATGTCCGCTGAAAAACTGCGAAATGCCCGGGGAAAAAAACCGTGAATATGTCCGGGAAAAAACTGTGAATACGCCTGGGAAAAAACCGTGAATATGTCCGTGAAAAACTGCGAATACGCCTGGGAAAAAACCCGTGAATATGTCGCGAAAAAACTGTGAATACGCCCGGGGAAAAAACCGTAAATATGTCCGCGAAAAACTGTGAATAGCCTGGGAAAAAACAAACCGTAAATATGTCCGCGAAAAACTGCGAATACGCCGGGGAAAAAAACCGTGAATATGTCCACGAAAAACTGTGAATACGCCGGGGAAAAAACAAACCGTAATATGTCCGCGAAAAACTGTGAATATGCCAGGAAAAAACAAAACCGTAAATATGTCGCGAAAAACTGCGAATACGCCCGGGGGGGGGGAACCGTGAATATGTCCGTGAAAAACTGTGAATACGCCCGGGGAAAAAAACCGTGAATAATGTCCGCGAAAACTGTGAATACGCCCGAGTGGAAAAAAAACGTGAATATGTCCAGCGAAAAACTGCGAAAAAGCCCGGGAAAAAAACTGTGAATACGTCCGAGAAGAATTGTGAATACACCCGGGAAAAAAACCGTGAATATGTCCGCGAAAAACTGTGATACGCCCGGGAAAAAACCCTGTGAATATGTCCACGAAAAACTGTGAATACGCCTTGGAAAAAATCCGTGATATGTCGACGAAAAACTGTGAATACGCCTGGGAAAGACCGTGAATATGTCCACGAAAAACTGTGAATACGCCCGGGAAAAAAAACCGTGAATATGTCCGCGAAAAACTGTGAATACGCCAGGGGAAAAAAACCCGTGAATATGTCCACGAAAAACTGCGAATACGCCCGGGGAAAAAAAACCGGAATATGTCCGTGGAAAAAACTGTGAATACGCCTGGGGAAAAAACCCGTGAATATGTCCGCGAAAACTTTGCATACGCCTGGGGAAAAAAGAACCAAGTGAATATGTCCGCGAAAGACTGCGAATACGCCTGGGGAAAAAAAACCGTGAATATGTCTGCAAAAAACTGTAAATAGGCAGGGGAAAAAAACCCAGTGAATATGTCCGCAAAAAACTGCGAATACGCCTGGGGAAAAACCCGTGAATATGTCCGCGAAAAACTGTGAATACGCCTGGGGAAAAAACCATGAATATGTCCGCGAAAAACTGTGAATACGCCTGGGAAAAAAACCGTGAATATGTCCGCCGAAAAAACTGCGAATACGCCTGGGAAAAAAAACCGTGAATATGTCCACGAAAAACTGCGGAATACACCTGGTAAAAAAACCGTGAATATGTCCGCGAAAAACTGTGAATACACCTGGGGAAAAAAAAACCGTGAATATGTCCACGAAAAACTGTGAATACACCTGGGAAAAAAACCGTGAATATGTCCGCGAAAAACTGTGAATACACCTGGGAAAAAAACCGTGAATATGTCCACGAAAACTGTGAATACACCTGGGAAAAAAACCGTGAATATGTCTGCGAAAACTGTGAATACACCTGGGAAAAAAAAAACCGTGAATATGTCCACGAAAAACTGTTGAATACACCTGGGAAAAAAACCGTGAATATGTCCGCGAAAAAACTGTGAATACAACTGGAAAAAAAACCGTGAAATATTCCGCGAAAAACTGTGAATACGCCTGGGAAAAAACCGTGAATATGTCCGCAAAAAACTTTGAATACGCCTGGGAAAAAAACCGTGAATATGTCCACGAAAAACTGCGAATACGCCCGGGGAAAAAACCTGAATATGTCCGCGAAAAACTGTGCATACGCCTGGGGAAAAAAACCAGTGAATATGTCCGCGAAAGACTGCGAATACGCCCGGGGAAAAAAAACCCGTGAATATGTCCGAGAAAACTTAATACGCCCGGGGAAAAAAAAACCTGTGCATATGTCGCGAAAAACTGCGAATACGCCTGGGGAAAAACCGTGAATATGTCCACGAAAAACTGTGAATACACCTGGGAAAAAACCGTGAATATGTCCGCGAAAAACTGTGAATACGCCTGGGAAAAAAACCGTGAATATGTCCGCGAAAAACTGCGAATACGCCCGGGAAAAAAAACCGTGAATATGTCCGCGAAAAACTGAATACGCCTGGGAAAAAAACCGTGAATATGTCCGCGAAAAACTGTGCGTACGCCTGGGGAAAAAAGAAACCAGTGAATATGTCCGCGAAAGACTGCGAATACGCCTGGGAAAAAACCCGTAAATATGTCCACGAAAAAACTGTGAATACACCTGGGAAAAAAACCGTGAATATGTCCGTGAAAAACTGTGAAAACGCCTGGGAAAAAACCGTGAATATGTCAGCGAAAAACTGTGAATACGCCTGGGAAAAACCCCCGTGAATATGTCCACGAAAAACTGTGCATACGCCTGGGGAAAAAACCCCGTGAATACGTCCACGAAAAACTGCGAATACACCCGGGACAAAAAACGTGAATATGTCCGCGAAAAAACTGCATACGCCTGGGGAAAAACCCGTGAATATGTCCACGAAAAAATGCGAATACGCCCGGGAAAAAAAACGTGAATATGTCCATGAAAAACTGTGCATACGCCTGGGGAAAAACCCAGTGAATACGTCCACGAAAACTGCGAATACGCCCGGGGAAAAAAACGTGAATATGTCCGCGAAAAACTGTGCGTACGCCTGGGAAAAACCCTGAATATGTCCACGAAAAACTGCGAATATGCCCGGGGAAAAAAAACGTGAATATGTCCGCGAAAAAACTGTGCATACGCCTGGGAAAAAAAACCGTGAATATGTCAGCGAAAAACTGTGAATACGCCTGGTAAAAAACCCCGTGAATATGTCACGAAAAACTGTGCATACGCCTGGGAAAAAAAAACCCGTGAATATGTCCACGAAAATTGCGAGTATGCCGGGGAAAAAAACGTGAATATGTCCGCGATAAACTGCGAATACGCCAGGGGAAAAAAACCCAGTGAATATGTCCGCGAAAGACTGCGAATACGATCGGGGGAAAAAAAAAACAGTGAATATGTCCGCGAAAGACGGCGAAAACGCCCGGGAAAAAAAAACCAGTGAATATGTCCGCGAAAGACTGCGAATACGATCGGGGGAAAAAAAAACCAGTGAATATGTCCGCGAAAGACGGCGAAAACGCCCGGAAAAAAAAACAGTGAATATGTCCGCGAAAGACTGCGAATACGCCCGGGGAAAAAAAACCGTGAATATGTCCGAGAAAAACTGTAAATACGCCGTGAAAAAAAACCCCCTGAATATGTCCGCGAAAAACCGCGAATACGCCTGGGAAAAACCCTGTGAATATTTCCACGAAAAACTGTGAATACGCCTGGGAAAAACCGTGAATATGTCCGCGAAAAACTGTGAATACGCCTAGGAAAAAAAACCGTGAATATGTCCGCGAAAAAATGCGAATACGCCCGGGAAAAAAACCGTGAAAATGTCAGCGAAAACTGTGAATACGCCTGGGAAAAACCCCCGTGAATATGTCCACGAAAAACTGTGCATACGCCTGGAAAAAAAAACCCGTGAATATGTCCGCAAAAACTGCGAATACGCCCGGGGGAAAAAAACGTGAATATGTCCGCGAAAAACTGCGAATACGCCAGGGGGAAAAAACCCAGTGAATATGTCCGCGAAAGACTGCGAATACGATCGGGGGAAAAAAAACCAGTGAATACGTCCGCGAAAGACGGCGAAAACGCCCGGGAAAAAAACCAGTGAATATGTCCGCGAAAGACTGTAAATACGCCCGGGGAAAAAAAACCCGTGAATATGTCCGCAAAAACCGCGAATACGCCTGGGAAAAACCCGTGAATATTTCCACGAAAAACCGTGAATACACCTGGGAAAAAAACCGTGAATATGTCCGCGAAAAACTGTGAATACGCCTAGGAAAAAAACCCGTGAATATGTCCGCCGAAAAAATGCGAATACGCCTGGGAAAAAAACCGTGAATATGTCCACGAAAAACTGCGAATACGCCCGGGGAAAAAAACCGTGAATATGTCCGCGAAAAACTGAATACGCCTGGGAAAAAAACCGTGAATATGTCCGCGAAAAACTGTGAATACGCCTAGGAAAAAAAACCCGTGAATTATCGTGCGAAAAATGCGAATACGCCTGGGAAAAAAACCGTGAATATGTCCACGAAAAACTGCGAATACGCCCGGGGAAAAAAAACCCGTGAATATGTCAGCGAAAAACTGCGAATACGCCCGGGAAAAAAAACCGTGAATATGTCAGCGAAAAACTGTGAATACGCCTGGGAAAAAACCCCTGTGAATATGTCCACGAAAAACTGTGAATACGCCTGGGAAAAAAAAATCCCGTGAATATGTCCGCGAAAAACTGTGAATACGCCCAGGAAAAAAAACCATGAATACACCGGGGAAAAAAACCCGTGAATACACCCGGGAAAAAAACCGTTGAATACACCCGGGAAAAAACCCGTTAATACACCGGGAAAAAAACCCGTGAATACACCCGGGAAAAAAACCCGTGAATACACCGGGAAAAAAACCCGTGAATACACCCGGAAAAAAAACCCGTGAATACACCCGGAAAAAAACCCGTGAATACACCCGGGAAAAAAAACCCGTGAATACACCCGGGAAAAAAAAACCCGTGAATACACCGGGAAAAAAAAAACCCGTGAATACACCGGGAAAAAACCGTGGATACACCCGGGAAA
>CM068963.1:1333204-1345528 GCA_035128595.1 Eptatretus atami
TACACATACACATACCCGTACACACACACACACACACACAATGCAGACCCACCCACATCTCTCACCTGTGAATGGAGGGAATAACCAATTATCTCTCACCTAATCAATTAAATCCAGGTGGCTGGGATTATATAAATAAATCGACTCCTCCCATGCTCCTCCAGCCAAAGAAGCTGCAGAAGAAACCATGACAGGCTACCCAAGGTAAGCCCTTTGCCGTTTCAAACCCTTCCAGAGTTCCTCCACAGCTGTAAAGACGTTCACAAATAGTACACACATGAGAATCTCAATGCTACACACACCCTCAATTGCCAGACCGGTTTCATCACTTGTTGGCGAATCATCTAAAATATCAAATAAAAATATTTATTATTTATTATTGTATAAATATTTATTTAATCCGATCCACCTAGGTTTAATTGATGAGGTGAGAGGTAATTGGTTATTCCCTCCATTCACAGGTGAGATATGTGGGTGTGTCTTCATTTTTAATTAATATGTTGACTGCTTTTGATGTTTTCACATGGTACATGCTTGGGAGCCTTGTTGGTATGCATTTCTGTCTGTGCTGTCATGATGATTTGTGAGTTATATGTATAATGTATATATTATCATATAAAGTGATGTGTGATAAAAATTATTCAAATGTCATAATACTATAAATACAAGTAATAACAAGAAGCGAATACTTTGATATCGCGCGGCTGGGGGCAGTAAAAGTTTAGGTTAAGAATGATGAAACAATTTTGCAGTTATAAATTTAAATGTAGACACGGTGAATTAGCATGCATGATGGGAAGAGTTGTGACGTTGGACAAATTTCATTTTTAGCCCTCAGATCAAGAGGACGTACGCGGCCATAAGTGTGACAGAAGACGTGACAGAGACACAGGACAGAACAGCCAATTATGTAACAGCGCGATGTCCCGCGCTGTAATTAAATGGGTTTGTATAAGGATATTGCATTGTGTGTTGGCTGATGCTGCTGGACACAACTCTGGGTTGTAGTTCCATTGATGTTGAGTAATCTACTGATGTGGAACTGCGACCGGGGTTGTGGATTCGCCGTTTGGAGAAGTTCTGGACTGAAAGGATCGAAACCTCGATGATAAACGGTGTCCAGCTGATGATCCGGGCAGTTGGGAAATCAGTAAATTGTTTATCATTTGAGGTTATAACTTAAATAAAATAGCTTTTGTAAATACTTACCAGGACATAATATATCTTGTTGTTTTATGTTTGTGTTTTGTATGTGTGTTTGTGGTGTGTGTGTGGTGTGTGTGTTTGTGTGTGTGGTGTGTGTGTGTGTTTGTGGTGTGTGTGTGGTGTTGGGTTTTGTTTTTGTTATATCTGGCTTCCTTCTTGGGACTATGGGGCAGTAACTTGTCTTTATCTGTCTATATATTACTAAAACTCTAATCTTGCATGTATGTTCCCGAAATACAACCAAAACGGTACATCGATAGCAAAAATTTTCGGCCCACCTTACTCACCATTCGCCTGCGGTGTTCAGTTTCAAGTTTCGTTCAAATCGGGCAACGAAAAAAATGATGAAAAAATCAATTTCCGATTCGGTCAAGTACTCTTCGGGAGAATTTGATGAATGGAAACAACCTCAGCAGTATAGTTCGCTGGAGGTTTTTTTTGTTTGTTTGTTTTTGGAAATTATTTTTTTTATCAACCGCTGTCACAACGGGAACCCAACGAGTTCACGGGTCATCTAGTTTTGATTAAAAGTAGCGTGCCGGTAACGTGTACTGCAGGTAGTAATTTAGTTTAATAGTTGGAGTTTATATTTGCCTTGGGATACTGTCACCACAGAAGGTGCAAAGCAATTTGACCATAAGAAAGTACAAAATGTTTTTTTATTATAAAGATAACATTATTTAATGAACCTCCAGACTTACCTATGCCACATCTGGAATTTCTGCACACAATACTTGGCAAAGAACCAAAGAAACACCAACTGTAAAAACAAACATTTACAATGTGCAAAGTTATACAATGCCATCACTTCACACAGCACAGCCTCATAGACTGCCAACTACAGCCTAACAGATGAGGTAACAAAGCAAAACGATTGGTCAAAAAAAATGAAACAAAATCACAAAATTTTAACTTTCAAAAATAATACATAATTCTACGTAGCAAAGGTATGGCATAGAAGCATCATAGTTGGTACTTTATTGGATAAGGAGCAAAATACCTGTTGTCAAATCAAACCTGCTTTCCATTGTATCATCCTGATCCAACTTACAATTCCTTCCAACCTTTCTTTCATTTTCTATTATCTCCTCCCCACTTCCTCACTTAATCTCTAAATGTATTATTTTCAAGTTTACCATGAACTCATCAAGAACATCAAGAACTCCATTTCTCACTGTTCGTGTACTGCTCTTACACCTCCCAAACCCCAGGAGTACCTGTGGCTGTGACTTCCCCTCCACTCCTACCTCATGTTTATTTGTGTGTTGTACCATCATCCAAACAGTGACGACCCATCTACTTCTCTGTCAGACGACATGGACAAACTTTTAACCACCCATACCAACTCTCTCTTCCTCACATGTGGTGATTTCAATGATCACCAAATAACTTACCTGGGTGATGGTATCTCTCTCACTAGCCACGTCACTTCAGCAAAGGACTTCTGTGACACCAATCTGTGAACTTTTCAACCTGGATTTCTCCCAATGGCAAATCTTCCCTTCTAGATGTGGTTATGACCAACTTCCCCACCAATGCATCTTGCTCTTTCTCTGCCTGAATTGGCTTATCTGATCATGTGCTTGTGAAGGTCAACATCTATCTGCCCATTCTCGGAGAACAGCCTCAGCTCTGGAGAGTCTGTCAGTTCCATCAGGCAAACAGGCAGGGACGGCAAGCAGCCATCACACTTCAGGACTGATCTCCCATATCTGCTTCCCCTGATGTTAACTCAGCCTGGGAATTCATCCACAGAAACCTGCTCTCTGTCATGCACAGATTCACCCCATCTTGTCTTCAGTTATCTTACCCATCCTCCCACTCTTTAATACTCTGAATCCTGTGGTGAAGCAGTTGCTTAAAAACAACTTGCATTCTCCTCCTGGAAGGAAAATCCAACCGAAGGTAACCTCAGATCATTCCACAAAGCCTTCAACAAGTGTGTATGTCTACTCTAAAGAGAGCCAGAAAAAACAGCATCTCTCCAATCTCAAGAATGAACTTTCAAACTTGTATCCCTCCTCTAAAACCTGGTGGCACCTTGTCAAGTATATCTCTGGTGTATGCTCCCCTTCCATCCCTTCCTTCACTTCAAATGGCACCACAGCCAACTCTGCTCATGAGAA
The DNA here is from genome assembly GCA_035128595.1 of Eptatretus atami. NCBI lineage: Eukaryota > Metazoa > Chordata > Myxini > Myxiniformes > Myxinidae > Eptatretus > Eptatretus atami. The sequence goes on from CM068963.1 coordinate 1,336,537, forward strand.
GGCCGAATGTCTCAATTCTGTGTTTGCTTCAAAATGTTGTGTCCCTAACTCCTCTCTCTGTACCCAACCTTCCCAGTCATACCCAACTGCTCCTGGACTCTGTCTTTTGCACCTGACAAGGTGGAGAACTTTCTGGCAACCCTCGACTCTGACTCTACAACTGGACCGGACGGCACCAGCTCACGTGTCCTAAAAACATGCTCTGCTGCTGTTGCACTTCCTCTCTCTACCCTTCTCACCCTGTCATTTACCATAGGTCTTCTTACATCTGCTTGTAAATCAGCCAACATCACAGCATTACATAAAAAGGTGCAAAAAGGGATGCCCTTAACTACAGACCAATTAGCTTACTTACAGTCATCAGAAAGGTCATGGAATCAATCATCGCCGTTCACAATCAATCATTGCACCTTTTCTCCAACAGCCTCATCTCAGATCATCAATTCAGATTCAGACCTGGTCACTCTACCTTGGATATGCTGCTTCCATTCTTCCAGCAATGGTGGAGGCCCTCAATATCAGACATGAGATCAGGGCTGTCTCTCGTAACATATCTCGAGCTTTTGATACAGTCTGCTATCCCGCCTTGCTCTCCAAACTGTCTGCCCATGGAATCAAAGGCCAACTCCATTTGTAGATTACTGAATTCCTCTATTCTCGTAGCCAATGTGTGGCTCTCGACGGAACCCTTTCTTCTCCTCTCCCTGTCAAAGCTGGAGTGCCCCAAGCCAGTGTTCTAGGCCCTATCCTATTCCTAATCTTCATCACAGATCTCATTGACTCTGGAAAATCCTCTATCTATTTGCTGATGACTCCACCCTCTGCCAAGAAATCCCTCATCCTCCTGACAGACAGACAGCAGCCTCTTACCTCTCTTCAGACCTTGATAAAATCACAACCTTGTCAAACATATGGAATATGTCTTTTAACCCTGAAAAATCCCACACACTCTTTCTCTCTCTCACTCTCTCTGAAAAGACAGTACCACAAACCCTTGCACCTGCCTAATCAACAACCCTCTCAAAGAAGTTCACTCAAACTCTTGGGTTTCACTTTCAGCCATGATCTCTCTTGGACAAGCCACATTTCAAAGTTGGACTGCAAAGCCAGATGCTGACTGGACATCCTCCGTTGTGCAAAGTACTCCCTTTCCACACCCGGGATCCTATCCACATACAAGGCTTTCATCCATGGCTTGATGGAGTACTGTTCTCCCCTCTGGGTTGGTGCCCATGCCTCAAACCTTGCTCAGCTTGACGCCATGGAAACCAAGGCTTTCAAGATCATTGGAATCTCTCGCGATAAAGTTGACTCATTCAGCCTTATCGCTTCGACATCGCCGATGGGTTGGTGATCGCTCTGTCTTCTTTCACCTCTTTTGTGGTCTTGCATCCTCTGCCCTCTCCATGCTTTGTACCCCCCCCCCCCCCCAGGTATCTGCAGGACTCATGCGGTCCCCCAACAGCCCCCTCCTGGTGAAACTGACAAAATCTGCTCATCTCCACTCATTTATTCCTCTCTTTTCCCAACTGTGGAACCACCTTCCACACTCCCTTGAATCTCATTCTTCCATCCAGGTCTTAAAGACACCTGTTCACCACCATCTCAAGTCATCCCCCATCCAAAATAATGGTCTTTTCTATAGCTGTTAAACCACCCCACACCCCTCCCCAAATTTTGCTGATGTATCCATATTGTCCACCCTTTGCGTTCTCCCTTACCCTTTATCGTTACCTGCATCCCTTGTTTATCCATCTCTGTCTAGTTTCTCCTTCCATCCTGCTTTTGACATTCTGTGTTCTAGCTCTTCCATGAGCCTTCACTACGTACACACAAAAAAATTCTTCCCCATTGAGTACATAATATGGTTCTGGCCCTTTAATCGAAATAACAGATATCAATTTCAACATTATAGATCATCAGGAGGAAAACTCAACATCGAAAGAATATAATATATAAAACCATTATTTATTTGATTTCCCATTCATAGAAGCACTTTTGGCTGTTCTTGATTGGTATATCCACATGTTGCATGAACTATACTGCAAAAATTGCACAAGCACAGTTAATGCTTCAGCCACAAAGTGGCCTTCGTCAATGATTGTGCAGATCACGTCAATGATTGTGCAGATCACGTGTGCTCAGATCTTAAATGCCCTACTTGAGGGATGGAGCTACAGGCCTGCAAAGGCAATGAGATTACATTATTAGCCAAGAACCAAACAAAAAAAAACAACCACGACCCAAAAGTCGTCCTATGTTAGGAAACCAAAGGCCTTGATAACAATCTAAATATGTATCATGGCATTAAATCTATAAATTTGTACATTGCAACTACTCATATTAACTAGGACATTCAGGTCTGGACACTTCATGATAGAAAGTAAAAAACTGCATGAAAGGGGTTTCAGCAAAGAGCAACAAGAATCGTTGCATGGCTGGACTTGTTTAGCCTCGAGTGGAGACTACCAAGGGCAGGGCATTTTACATTGGAAAAGAGGATATCCAGTGTATGGGTTTTCCCTCAAGCACTGCAATGCATCAGTCACCATCTCAAATGGAAAAGTGTTATTATTCATTAATACAGCATTTTCAGCAGTACTGCTTTGCTATCAATAAGAAAATATCAACATCAATTTTCCCACAGCTGCCTCTCATCGAATACAGTATATAAAAGGAACTCAGTCTTTGCATGCATGCATGCGTCCGTCCGTCCGTCCCTGCATCCTGTCCTTCCATCGGGTGCTACGAGTTTCTATCAAATGGGAGAGAAATGTGTGAAATTCCCTGGTTAAAGCATCATTACCCTCTGACCTCCTACCAGAAACATGCAGGTGTTTACAGGGTTGCTATAACACCTGCCTTTTCATCAAGACAACCACTTCACTCTCAGGACCCCAAAAAACAGTATTAAAGTCATGGACCACTTCGACTGTACCTCCTCAAATATCATCTACAGTCTACACAATCACATGCACTCTCACCAGGATGATCTACATTGGTGAAACTGGGTGAAGACTGGGCGATCATTTCCATGAACACTTGATTGTTTGATGTACAAACCAACATTAAGGATCCCTTCAAGACCGTTAATCAACATTTCAATTTTCCTGGACATTCGTTCGGCCACATGACAGTCTTAGATATCTTTATTTCAGCACCATGGACAGTGAAAAGCCTATGAAGCCAACCAAGTCTATCTTTAACATCAACACATTGCCCTCCCACATGATTAACAAGCGCTTTTCCATCACTTAGAACTCCTCTTACAACTTTTCATTTCTTTCCCTCTCCATTTTTCCACTTTTATTTTACTTTACATCGTTTCATCTACCTGACCTCTTATCCTCAAGTGTTATCTCTCATCTTCCCATTTCCTCATCTCTCCTCTTCCCACTTTCTCCATCCTCTTTTATTTGATTTTTACCTTTGCCAGCAAAGGTGTAGGAGGTTATGTTATCACCCCTTTCTGTCTGTTTGTTTGTCTGTCTGTGTACAGGATATCTCAAAAAGTTGCAGACGGATCCGGATGAAATTTTGTGGACAGATTCGGTGAGTGACAAGGACAAATTGATTAGATTTTGGTGAAGATCCGGATCCGGATCCGACTACTACGATGTTTAAAGTGATTCTTCACCATTGACAGATAGGGCTCAAAAACGACACAGCACGATATCTCAAAAATGTATTGGACCCAATATGTTCTCGTGGATCTGGCATTACGGGGTGGAGGCATGCACTCTACCGAGTGCCCTTCTAGTTATTATCTTTATTACTTGTCAAAGTTGTTTTATTTATCCATCGTCTTTCTTTCACTTGTTCATTTCCCTATTATCTTCGCTTTTCTCACCGTCCCCACTTCCGTGACTTGCAAACCTGCCCCTCCTTGTAAAAAGTCATTCCCCCCCACCTCCCCACTCCTTTTGTTTGGAAGTGAAATGACTTGGATAATCTTTGTTTGTATTGAATTATACTAGTACGTGCGTGGCTGTACGTGCCAAAAAAAAAATAAAAAAACTTTCAAACCGCGTGCCAGAAACAACAACCACAACAGCCGTTCCTTCGCTCTCGCGTGCCCGTACGTGCGTGGCTGTATGTGCATGCCCGTACGTGCAACCCCCTCCCCCCAAAAAAAAACTTTCAAACAACCACACAGGCCGTTCCTTCGCTCTCGTAAACAACGACTGGATTGGGGCATTGTGTTTACTATAAATGCACATAAGAAATCGAGAAATTATTAGAATACAGTAAGTCATCACTATCCGGAAGTCCGTACGTTGTAACCCGTAATGGGGAACGCGGCTGAGGTTCTCTCCCCATCGGCCACGCCTACGCAGCAACGTGTCCTGTCATTGATAACTAAATGGCACCCTTTCCCCATCGGCCACGCCTACGCAGCAACGTGTCCTGTTATTGGTTTGGTAAATAAATGGCCATAACTTGGGAAGCACTTATCCGATTAATATCAAACCTTGAAAAGGCACATACTCAGGTCCCCAGCATATTACCTGGCACGTTTCAATTAGATCGGACCAGTGGTTGCCGAGAACCAGCGGTCACAACACAGACACAGACACAGACACAACACACACACACAACACACAAAAGAACAGATTGCTGGAATTATAGATAGATAAGTTGATTTTGGCAGAAGAGTCTCCTCCTTTTTGGCATATGAAAAGGACATCGTATTCCCTGCACCGATGGCAATTTCCTCCAAGTTCCTTTCAGATAAGCAATGTACTCAGACCTTTTTGTTTTCTGACATATTCATGATGTCCCCACTTCTTTAGAAAATCTCTATTTCACTTTAGTTGACTTTACTGTCTAGTTCTTCTGATATACTTTAAACAAGAGTATTTCTCTATCAACTGTCTCTGATTTCTCTATCAAATTAAAAACTGGATCAACTGTCTCAAAAGTGACCTTCAACATAGATAGGTCTAATCCGGCAAAATCTCTCACCAAAAATATCGCTTGGCAACCTTCCAATTCACGGGCCACGCTTCCAAAATCAACCTGTGTCATTTGTTGGACGTCGTGTCGAGGACACGTCGATCCTGTCGTATCTTGTCATGTCTAATCATGTCAATGATGTGTTTTGACATTTATTTTGCTCTTGCAAAATAAAAAAATAATTTAAAAAAGCACTCCTCCATTTGACCTCGAGCACCAGCACATGACCGGAAATGAGCGGTCGGATCGAAATAAAAACCAGACACGTGCCGAGGCTCAGGGTCTATTGTGCCTGAGGAAGCCGGCTGCGAAGCTGGCGAAATGTTGCCTGAGACCGGGTCTGCTCTTATTCTTTTTGCTCAAATTAGCTGAGTCGATCGGGTTTTTACTTTTGGTTGGAAGCACCTTCTTCTTCTTTAAAAAAAACAAAATATATATATAAACATATATATGAATATACATATATATATATATATATATTGTTGCGGGCCGGGGGGTCGGGTGAGAAGACCACTAGGTGGGGAAGCTATGTCGGTTCCCACCAGACTCCCCGGAATTGTAGGCTGTCGCACACGGATAATTCCGTGACGCGGCGGGTCGCTTAACCGACCGTGGACGCCAATAACTCAACCACATGACCTAGGGTCCTCCCATCTATGGGTTAATCGGGTTACCTAATTAATCACGTGGTTTACTTACCGGGGAACACGCCCTCGGTACGCCTTGTCCGAACTGGATTACTCTACCGGACCGGATCACTTTACCGGATCGGATGCAGCTGAGCGACACTGCCAAGGACGTACCGGCTAAAAGGAATGGATCGTTAGGAATAAAGTCCCGGATAAACTAGGATTCGCACCATGCTGGATCAATGAAAGAAACCACAATGATGAGCTGGGAACATTCCTAATAATAATAATTTATTTACAGGCAGGTGAGGAAAGATATGTGGCACAGTGAAGTTTTATTGTTGTGTGTAATCCATCCATCCATTGGGACCGTACTCTGTGCAGAGCGTTGGTGCTGCCGAAGCAATCTCCTTGGCTCTTGGGCACAATCCTGGACAGGTCGCCACTCCGACACAGTATACCAGCAAGCTGGTACTCATTTTGCCGACCTCCGAAGGATGACAGGCAGAGTCAACCCCACCTGGTATTATTTCAACAGCCGAGTGGGATTTGAATTCAGGATCCTATGATCCCAAGCTCACCACCCTAACCATTAAGCCAACACCAGGCATCAGCTTGGATAGAAATCAGGGATTATATATCAGGGATAGAAAGAAATGTGGTGCGACAATAAACAGGCAACTTACAAAAGGGGACACAGAGCAGACATAACACAAAAATAATAACAATAATAATAACGATAACAACCTTCTGCAGTCTTGCTTAGGCAGACAGGCGCCAGCACACACACACACACAGAAAACCCGATGAAGAGGGAGTTTTGCAACCAGAAAGGGGGGGGGGAGTTGAAGCTATGATCGTGGAACCTGTGCGCCCGATAGCACGACATGCCACCAATACCTTTCGGGGGGAGCGATGCTCCGGGGTGCGGTACCCGACAGTGGCGCATTGTCTCTGGCCCAAGCCACACATGTGGAAACTCTGTTCGTGAAGGAGGAGCTTGAGTGGAGAAGGGGCGGAGTGCAGAGGGCGAGGATGGAGAAGTAGGCGGGATCAGGTAGGCGGGTGGGGTCGACGTGGTGTGGGCGGAGATGAGGAGGCGGAGTCGTGGAGCAGGAGGCGGGTCGTGGCGGTGTCGATGAGGCGAGGCGTGGGCGGAGACGAAGAGGCGGAGACGAGGAGCAGGAAACACAGACCAACTGACAAGAGGGACTGCGGGCGCGGGCGCCAACGCGGCCCGCACTGCACACTCCCCGGCTCGATCGCAGCTTCGCTGGCCGCAGAGACGAGAAGAGACGAGAAGACGAGAAGAAGAAGAGACATGGAGAATCCACCACTGCCAGCGAGGACCAAAGGTACATCGCCATGGATAAATCCATGCACGTTTCACGAGCGGCGTACGTGTCTGCTTTCGAGCACATTCCATACAGTGCGCGCGGTTCTGCCATTATGCACGTGGCCAGCGCTCGCGTTCACATGACTCCGCTAGCGTGTGCGCGTGGCAAACACCAATATGTGTCGGGTATTGAGGTTAAAAAAAGAACAAGCCGCTTCTACCCGCACACTCGTAACCTGCCCAACATGGCGTGGAGTCGGCTTTATTGGCCTCCGTAAGCGTCTCGTGCAGCGTGGGCGTCGTGCTGGCCATGTTTCCCGTGCCGTGAAAAACACCATTCATGCTGCCTCTTAACAGGTATTTATTTGCATGCATTTCTAATGCAATCGGCAATTCTTCCCAGACCATCGGAAGCTCGAGTCAATAGTCCAGCACCAACGAGCACACTACATGACTCGGCGCTGCAGTTTCCCCATCATGGCTCCGTACGCGCTGGCCTCCACGAGGCCCCACCTTACAGCGAAGGCGCACGTGGCTGATTTACCTGAGGAATAATCAGAAAAGAAGAAGAGTGGGGATGAAACGAAGGAAAAAAGATGATTGAAGCAACCCTAGCTATTAAATCATCGCAACGCACTCCCTTGTTGTCCCACTAAACAAAAGGAAGGGGACTATCTACACGGATAATAATGGAATAACTGTCTTGGGACACCTATCTGTTGTATGCATGCGGTTCCGAGAACCGCAACAATATATACATATATATGTATGTATGGTCGTGCCCACGCCGTTTAAGACCGACCTGGACAGATAGTCAAACAGTTCTCCCTTGGAGGCGAACAAGTGATCTTTGGAGATTATAACGCACGCAAGATGGGGGTGGCAAGCACGGTCCAGACACGTTCACCAGGATGAAGGGCAAGGGTTTATACTCGAACCCACAATGAATAGACAGACACGTTCATCAGGACGGAGGGCAAGGGTTTATACTCGAACCCACAATGAATAGACAGACACGAGGAATCTTAATAAAGAGGGGTTTAATGAACATAAATCAAGTATTCATAAGAGGAATAAATCAAAGCGTAATAATGAAAATAAATCCAAGTATGAGGTAATGAAACGAGAGGTAATTTACAGCCTAAAGTAGATGCACCTCTACACACAGTTACAAAAACGGACAAGGGGAAAGATTAAACAAAAGATAAATCCCTCCTATATTCTGGCACTTAGCTTCGTCCAGAGATGATCCTTTTTGGACCTGGTGTCATCGAAACCACGTAGTCACTGTGCGAGAAATCACACCCAAAAATGGTGCCAAGCCACTCTCTTGGCGGGAAATGTACGTGAAGTATTCGCGTGGCGGTATTGAGCCCCAGGGCTAGAGAAACCTCCGTGCAGCTTCTTTTCACGAGCGAATATGCCGACCATTACTCTCTTGCACCAGGTCCATTCATCACGATCGCCCACCTTCTTCCACGACCATACGACGAGACGATTTCTGAAGCCCCGTGATAAGGCCACGAGGCACGCTCTTCTTCCTGACTCAGAAACGTACACGCTTTACAACTCCACCAAACAGTCAATGGCTCGCGTTTTGCTCCAGCACGTGAACAAAGTTGCCTCAGCGCGAACACTAGAATCATGCAGCCTTATTCACCATGTCGAGGGGAAGCCAGCGAGCTAGATCCTTTTGCCTCCAATCGCGTACCTCACACAACACTCCTCTCCCCCGAACCATCGGACTTCATGTCCATCCATCATCGTGCTCGCTAAATTCTGACTACAGATTTGAAATCAGCGGCCCAGATTTAGCCAAGAACACCTGCATTTCCCTTCATAGCACATGAAAAGATTTTTGTTGCCCGGTGTAATATGTGGATATTAATCATGTAATCTTCACTACCTGTAACAAGATGTGGATATTAATCATGTAATCTTCACTACCTGTAACAAGATGTGGATATTAATCATGTAATCTTCACTACCTGTAATTAGGTGTGGATATTAATCAGGTAATCAGCACTACCTGTAATAAGATGTGGATATTAATCATGAAATCAGCACTACC
>CM068963.1:1345538-1365585 GCA_035128595.1 Eptatretus atami
GATATTAATCATGTAATCATCACTACCTATTATAAAATGTGGATATTAATCATGTAATCATCACTATCTCTAATAAGATGTGGATATTAATCATATAATCATCACCATATATAATAAGATCTGGAAATTAATCATGTAATCATCGCTACCTATAATATGATGTTGTATTTTTATGTAATTCACTACCTGTAATAAGATGTGGATATTAATCATGTATCTTCATTACCTGAAATAAGATGTGGTATTAATCATTTATTCATCATTCCTTAAATAAGATGTGGATATAATCATATTATAACTACTCAAATAAGATGTGGATATTAATCATTGTATTATCAACCTGTAATAATATGTGGATATTAACCATGGAGTATCACTACCTATAATAAGATGTGGATGTTAATCATGTAATCATCACTACCTGAATCGATGTGGATATTAATCATGTAATCTCACTGCTCTAATAAGATGTGGATATTAATCATGTAATCATCATCACCTACAATAAGATGTGGATTTATCATGTAATCATCACTGCCTCTAATAAGATGTGGATTAAACATGTGATCATCACTACTGTAATAAGAATGTGGATATCATGTAATCATCACTACCTGTAATATGATGTGGATATTAATCATGTATCATCACTGCTCTATAAGATGTGATATTAATCATGTGATCATCGCTTCCTATATATGATGTGGATATTAATCATGTAATCATCACTACTGTAATAGATGTGGATATTAATCTGTATCTTCATGACCTGAATAAGATGTGGATATTAATCATTTAATTCATCCTGAAATAAGATGTGGATATTAATCATGTAATCATATACTACTCAAATAAGATGTGTTATTAATCATGTAATCATCACAACCTGTAATAATATGTGATTATACCATGGGTCATCACTACCTATATAATATGTGGATGTTTAATCATGTAATCATCACTACCTGAATACGATGTGGATATTTCATGTATCATCACTGCCTCTAATAGATGTGGAATTAATCATGTATCATCATCACCTCAATAAGATGTGGATGTTATCATGTAATCATCACGCTCTATAAGATGGATATTAACATGTGTCATCACTACCTGTAATAAGATGTGGATTTAATCATGTAATCTCACTACCTGTATATGATGTGGTATTAATCATGTATCATCACTGCCTCTAATAAGATGTGGATATTAATCATGTGATCATCACTACCTGTAATAGATGTGGATATTAATCATGTAATCATCACTACCTGTAATAATATGTGGAATTAATCATGTAATCTAATCACTACCAATAAGATGTGGATGTTAATCATGTAATCATCACTACCTGAATATGATGTGGATATTAATCATGTAATCATCACTGCCTCTATAAGATGTGGATATTTATCATGTAATCATCACTACCTGTATAGATATGGTATTAATTGTAATCATCACTCCTGCATAAGAAGTGGACATTAATCATGTAATCATCACTACCTGTAATATGATGTGGATATTAATGATGTAATCATCACTACCTGTAATAAGATGTGGATTTTATCAGTATCATCACTTGTTGCTACTAAGATTGTGATATTAATCATGTAATTCATCACCTATTATATGTGGATATTAATCATGTAATCATCACTATTCCTATATAGATGTGGATATTAATCATGTAATCATCACATTATATAAGATTGATTAATCATGTAATCATCGCTACCTATATATGATGTGGATATTAATCATGTATATCTACTACCTGTAATAAGATGTGGATATTAATCATGTAATTTCATGACCTGAAATAAGATGTGGATTAATCATTTATCTTATACCTTAAATAAGTGTGATATTTCATGTAATCTAACTATCAAATAAGATGTGGATATTAATCATGTAATCATCACAACCTGTAATATTGTGGATTTTATACCTGGGTCATCACTACCTATAATAAGATGTGGATGTTAATCATGTTATCATCACTACCTGAATACGATGTGGATAAATCATGTAATCATCATCTCTATAAGATGGGTATTAATCATGTAATCATCATCCCTACAATAGATGTGGATGTAATCATGTAATCATCACTTCTAATAGAGTGTGATATTAAACATGTGATCTCACTACCTGTAATAAGATGTGGATATTAATCATGTAATCATCACTACCTGTATATATGTGGATATTATCATGTTATCATGCCTCTAATAGATTGGATATTATCATGTGATCATCGTACCTATAATATGATGTGGGTATTAATCATGTAATCATCACTCTGTAATAAGATGTGGATATTTATATTGTAATCTTCTGACCTGAATAGATGTGGATATTATCATTTATACTATTCCCTGAATAAGATGTGGATATTAATCATGTAATCTAACTACTCAAATAAGATGTGGTTATATCATGTAATCATCACAACTGTAATAATATGTGGATATTAACCATGGAGTCATCACTACTTATTTATGTGGATGTTAATCATGTAATCATCACTACCTGAAATCGATGTGGATATTAATCATGTAATCATCACTGCCTCTAATAGATGTGGATATTAATCATGTCATCATCACCTACATAAGATGTGGATGTTAATCATGTAATCATCACATGCCTCTAATAAGATGTGGATATTAAAACATTGTGATCATCACTCTGTAATAAGATGTGGATATTAATCATGTAATCATCACTACCTGTATATGATGTGGATATTAATCATGTAATCTCACTGCCTCTATAAGATGTGATATTAATCATGTGATCATCACTACCTGTAATAGTGTGGATATTAATCATGTAATCATCACTACCTGTATATATGTGGATATTAATCATGTAATCATATACCTAAATAGATGTGGATGTTAATCATGTAATCATCACTACCTATAAATATGATGTGGATATTAATCATGTATTCATCACTGCTCTAATAAGATGTGGATATTAATCATGTAATCATCACATACCTGTAATAGATATGTATATTCATGTAATCATCACTACTGCAATAAGAAGTGGACATTAATCATGTAATCATCACTACCTGTAATATGATGTGGATATTAATGATGTAATCATCCTACCTGTAATAAGATGTGGATATTAATCAATTAATATCACTGTCGCTACTAAGATGGTGGATATTATCATGTAATCATCACTACCTGTAATATGATGTGGATATTATGATGTAATCATACTACCTTGTTAAGATGTGAACATTAATCCTGTAATCATCACTACCTGTATAAGATGTGGATATTAATCATGTAATCATCACCCCTATAATAGATGTGGATATTAATCATGTAATCATCACTACCTGAAATACGATGTGGATATTTATCATGTAATACGCTGTTATAAGCTTGATTTTATATTTCATCACCACCTATATATAGATTGTTATTAATCATGTAATCTCACGAACTGTAATAAGATGTGGATATAATCATGTAATCATAATACTATGCAATACATGTGGATATTAATCATGTAATCATCACTGCCTCTAATAAGATGTGGATATTAATCATGTAATCATCACTACCTGTAATAAGATATGGATATTAATCATGTAATCATCACTACCTGCAATTAGAAGTGGATATTAATCATGTAATCATCATACCTGTATATGATGTGGATATGAATGATGTAATCATCACTACCTGTAATAAATGAGAATATTAATCATGTAATCATCACTACCTGTCATAAATTGTGATATTAATCATGTAATCATCACCATATAAGATGTGGATTGTTAATCATGTAATCATCACTACCTGTAATAAGATGTGGTATTAATAATGTAATCATCACACCTATAATAAGATGTGGATGTTTATCATGTAATCATCACTACCTGAATACATGTGGATATTAATCATGTAATTCATCCACCTGTATAGATGTGATATTAATCATGTAATCACCACCACCTATATATAAGATGTGGATGTTAATCATGTAATCATCACTTCCTGAAATACGATGTGGATATTAATCATGTAATCATACTGCCTCTAATAAGATGTGGATATTAATCATGTAATCATCACTTACTGTAATAAGATGTGGTATAATCATGTAATCATCATTCGTTATAATGTGGATATTAATCGTAATCATCACTTACTGTAATAAGATGTGATATTAATCATGTAATCATCACTACCTGTAATATGATGTGGATATTAATCATGTAATCATCACTACCTGTAATAAGATGTGGAAATTAATCATGTTTCATCACTACCTGAAATAAATGTGAATATTAATCATGTAATCATCACTACCTGTAATAAGATGTGGATATTAATCATGTAATCATCACTACCTGTAATAAGATGTGGATATTAATCATGTAATCATCACCACCTATAATAAGATGTGGATATTAATCATGTAATCATCACTACCTGAATACGATGTGGATATTAATCTTACTTACGTACATAGTGTATTCAGCGTCATAATGGTTAGAACGTCTGCTCAGAGTCTGGGACTTCAGTGGTTCAAACCCCAGCCAAGTTCATTCCAAAGATAATTTTTAGCAGTGTCTCGCGTAGCGAACGCTGCTCATGAGAGCTCAGCGCTGTTCTTTCTTTTCTTTCTTGTTCTTTTTTTTGTTCTTCTTCTTGTGAAGACAAAACCTTTATATTAGGACTCGGTCCTTTATATACACGATCCGGATCTCCTTAAATTACTAGCACTTGTACACATCCTCGCATTAAGGGTGCCTTTTGAGAGCGTCTATCATGAACTTTTAAATATATTGACATTTGCTTTAAAGTTCGAAAAGTTCACGTTACTATTTAAGATTATTCCATTTAATATATCGTAATTTCGTAAATACATTATTTATTTCGTAAATACGTAAATACACCATGACGGGTCTCGCTATTGGCTTAATCAAGGCACGTGCGAAATATCGGAAGTTGTTGTTTTTTTTTAGCTGACAAAACCTTTAGGACGCTGCTCTTGGACACATTTGTCCTTGTTTTTAAATGGTGCATGCTGCTTACTTGCTGGACATTCAGCATTTAAAATGATAGAACATGGACAACCAACACTGGGAAGGCAAAGGAAAATCACCCAGTATAACCCTTGTCAAGACACTGCTTCAGCAGCACCAACACTCTGTGGAGTATGAAACATCAAATCAAAAAACCTACTTCACTCAAAATCACACCACGCTTTAAGATGATAGAATAGCTTTGATATGAACAACAAACTGCAAGAACCACACGAGAGTGTTCGAATGAGATGACACCACAGAGGAATATTATTATTATAAATAATAATAATAATAATAAAACCAAAAACTCACTACTCTAATTTAACAGAAAATAAACTGATGCGAGGAAACTTCGGGAAAATATAATCACTGCGAGTTTTCAAAGGATGACATTAGTTTACAAAACAATAGAGTGTGGTTTTATAAGGAAACTCATATTAAGCCTGTCAAAAAATGATGGGTTGGAATAATTTTATTTGAAATATTTGAGGAGACTGGAACGATGTTTCATAGCAAGATGTGTTATTTATAAACACTACATGTACAAATGTGACACTGTTTTCTTTATCTTCTGGGACGTTTCATTTTGACGGTACAGCCTCATGAGCATGCCAAGTTCTGAAGTCTCGGCCCAGAGTCAGGTGTGCTTACATCTTTATTTATTAGACATCCTACGCACGTAAATGAACACTCATTTTACTCTGTGTTGCACATCATGTGCAGCGAACTTCACCTCGAAACACCTTGTATTTATTGTTATTTATAAAACGCTTCTGTACACTGCCCTTGAGGCTCGATTTGCAAGTCACCGTCTACAATTCTAATATGAGACGTAATTACTCTTTGATGAAAAATATTTTTCGAGATTTTTTTAGCCCCCATTGGACTTCGTCCAAAACTGAGGCTTATGGATTTGGTTTCGATTTTCGGGTGTGTGTGTGTGTGTGTGTGTGTGTGTGTGTGTGTGTGTGTGTGTGTGTGTGTGCGTCTGCAACCATATCTCGGCCATGCATGAACCGATTTTATTCGTACTTGGCAAACGGACAAGAAATGATGGCATACATGTGACAAGAAATAATTTATATTAATCATATATATAATCTGACATGATGCATGAAATGATAAGAAATGATGGCATATTATTTTTTTGTTTTGAGATGCAGTCAAAGATGGCCGACTGGCAGCCATTTTAGTTGTAAAAAACAACCCTGATGTCTCTAGCGTGTTCAACAATTTCTCGGACATGTATTTACCAATCTTGTTCAAAGTTGGCACAAGCAAAGTGCATGGTGGTAAACACGTGCACATCACTTTATTTTGCGATCTGATCAAAGATGGTGACTGAGAGACTGGCAGCCATTTCAGTTGGACATAAATATGGGCTAGCCCTTGAACTCCGTACAGCAAAATTACTAAAACAATGGGGGCGATGACATTTTATGTCTTTTTTACTTGTTTATCCTGAAAAACAAACCATAGTGAACACACAGCCATGTTAAAAGATTGGCCTTGAAAACCCCACATAAATCATCCTAATGAAGGGGGACAGACAAGGATTACAAGGAGGATTATAAGGAAATTAAGCGCAGGAATAGGCCATTCAGCCCATCATGCCTGCACCACACCAATACCGGATTTAATAAATCCGTCGATACCCCTTCCCTTCATGTGCATCCTTTTGGCTGCTACACTGCTGCTCATTTTACCGACCTCAGAAGGATGACAAGCTGAGTCAACCCCCTGGTGTTAATTCAGCGGCCAACGGGGCTTAAACTCAGGACCCTAGGATCCCAAGCCACCACCCTAACCGCTAAGCCAACACCAGGTTACAAGTACACAAAATACACAAATATACTGTTTTATACAGGTAGATTAACACTTATCTTCCATTTGGATCACCTGCCAAACCATTGATGGTGCCAGTAATAGCTCGCCTACTCTAGGCGAAGGATACCATAGGATCTTCAAGATCCAGCAACTAATGCCAGCAGATGAGACCCCCAGTTTAACGTCAATCCGAGAGACGGCACACACATTGATGAATCACCCTGTCTGTGAAACACCGGGATGACAGATTATAGTTGTGTCGGGATTCAAACCCAGGTATAGAACTCAAAGGTTAGTTGGCAGAAACCAAAGCTATCTGTCAAGTATAATAATAATAATCCTTTTTTTCACGCCAAGAGGTGCATGGAGCTGCCGGGGCAGTTTCATTGGGCTAAGGAGTACAGTCCTGGACGGGTCGCCATTCCGATGCAAGGCACTCAAATGGCTCATTACCCCAGTAAGCTGGTACTCATTTTGCCGACCTTGGAAGGATGACAGGCTGAGTCAATCTACCAGGTGTTATTTCAAAGGAACAACAGGGGCTCAAACTCAGGATCCTAAGATCTTAAGCCAGCCATGTTAACCGTTAAGCCAACACCAGGCTTATCTGAAGAGTATAGAACATCAAATTTAAAAACCTACTTTACTCAAACTCACATTATACTATACTTTATGATAGAAGAGATTTGTTATGAATAACAAATTGAAAGAACCACTTGTGGGTATTTGACTATATGGAAAGGGTTGTTTAGTTGATTCCTGTGAAAGGGGAAATTACTCTGCAGATTGATGTGGGATCACTAGGGGGCAGCAGGCAAATCAGCCCAAAATAATGAGATGAGGACGACAGGCCTCTGGAAAAAGAAAAATCCCCACACAAGATACAAGCAGCTCAACTTCCATAGTTACTTTCTCAAAATAGCAAAACATGCTAAACAAACCAATGGGCATGCCATCAACATTAAAGTAAATCAGAACTCTCCAAATCTTACCAGGCCAATGGAGAAGATGCCTTGGGTAATGGGGAAAGCCAGCATGATGGGGTTTTCACAATGTGCAATGCCTGTGAAGCTCCCAATAAGGAAGGCATCCAGCACAAGAGTCGCCAGTGAGAAGAGTGCCAAACCACCTGGAGATTCCACCAACGAAACATTGTAAAAGAAATCCAATGTAACAATATTTGCTGAAATTACTCCTCCAGAGAATAATTAAATTACTACTCCAGATAATAATTAAATTAATCTTCCAGATAATAATGAAATTACTCTTCCAGCGATAAATTAAATTACACTTCCAGAGATTAAGTAAATGACTCCTCCAGATAATAATTAAATTACTCTTCCAGATAATACTTAAATAACTGATCCAGAGAATAATTAAATTACTCCTCCAGAGATCAATTAAATTACTCATCCAGATCATAAATAAATTACTCCTTCGGAGATTAATGAAATTACTCCTCCAGATAAAAATTAAATTAATCTTCCAGATAATAATTAAATTAATCTTCCAGATAATAGTTCAATTACTCCTCCATATAGTAATTAAATTACTACTCCAGATAATAATTAAATAACTCCTCCAGAGTAAAATTAAGAATTGGGTCAAGATGTCAAAGGGCAAAGTCACAGTGAGTACAAATAGGCCTTATTAGGCCGTCGCCATGCCGCTTGAGACGGCCAGATTTTGTAATCACTTCGTAATGATTTATTTAACGTTGATCTTCAGTCTGTCTGTCTGTCCAGACAATAACATTGTTACCATTTGAGCTTTTGTCATCAAATTTTCAACAAAGCCTTATTATATGAATATAGAGAACACTAATTGATGAAGTTAATTTTTTTAGCTCCTGGTTTCGTCAAGTTTAGTTTGAGTACAGGGCCGACAGGATGGCCTAGATGTATGTACGCACACTCACCTGTGAGATGTCTAATCTGGGTTCGAATCCCGGCCCAGCTATAAACTGTCATCCCGGTGTTTCACAGGCAGGGTGATTCATTAATGTGTGTGCCGTCTCTCGGATGGACGATAAACTGGGGGTCTCATCTGCTGGCATTAGTTGCTGGACCTTGAAGATCCTACGGTGTCCTTCGCCTAGAGTTGGCGAGCTATCACCGGCACCATGAACAAATTCCAAATTCCTGCTCTGACCAGCAGAGGGCATTGCATCAGCAGCAAAACCATGCTCTCAGCCAATGACGCTACCCCACAGCCTTGTCCTGCAGATGAACAAAGAAGGAGATTGGGTTGTCAAGCAAAATCTGGCTTGTTTCATGAAATCCAGGTATTGCCAAGAAGCATGTTGCTTGTGTAAGGTTGTGGGGAGGGGTGGGGAGTTTTAAAAAAAATAATAATAATAAAAAAAACAAGAAGCCTTGGGAGACGTGTGAGTTCGGAGAGAAAGGAACAGGGTAGAGGATTTGGAGATAGAAGTTTGAGTAAGGAATAAAGGGTGTGTTTGGAACTTAGAGGAAGGATATAGAGAGAGTGTGGGGGTTTAATTTTTTCACATTCATGTTTTTCATGTGACGATGACCACCTAATAAAATATGCGATCCACAAATCCACCCTTCATCGCACTTTCATTCCTAATGGTTTCAGAAGTTAAAGATCAACAAGCTCTTTGTATTAATATCTCACTGTTGATGGGTAGAGTGTCATCGTCGGTTAACTTGGTCCGAATGAAAGAAAATTAAAAGAAATTCTTGAAGTAGAAATTCGATTGTTGCTAAGCGGAGATAGCATGCCGGCCCTCTCCAGGCCCAGGTGAAAGCCTGAATTAATGATGGTATCGATTTCAATATTTCTGTACAAGTCCTCAAATGATATGTTCATTCCTGGTTACAGTAACATTTTCCAAGATTTCGAGATTGTGTCATCAAAAGCACTTTTAACTCCTCGAAAGACCAAATACGATTGAGGTCCAAGGAATGTCGTGACAAAGTGAATGTTGACAGCATGTGTTGTTGCATTAAAGATGGCAAGATGGGTGTGTAATGGCATAATAATGTCGCAAGTTATCCCTCGGTGTCAGTGTATTAACAAGGGAAAGGAGGAAGTTGTGCAACATTGTTCAAGCATTCGTATTATGCAATGTGTCCTTTCAGGAAAGCATATGAAATCCAGGTATTTCCAAAAAATAAAAGAGTCAGGTGATTACAACATGCGGTGAGCTTTCATGATGAAACCACCTGCTAGTATAGAAGGACTTCATCACCGCATTAAATTGTTTCCAAACTTTCATCGGTGTGAAACAGTATGAATGGTGACATGATGTACAGGGTGTCCATAAAGTCTCTTTACAATATAAAAAATTTATTACAAAGGCAATTGATGGGATGTTTTTATCAGATTTGTTCAATGTACTCAGTGATTATCAAAGTTCTCTTTCTATGGGGTTATGTTAAAGATATCGTGTATCGAACAAAGATACGGGACATCAACGACCTGAAGCATCGACGACCCATCAACGACCTCAGGATCACTGAGGCCATTGCCACCATTGATGGTGGCAGGTGGCAGGCCATTGCCACTACAGCGAACATGGCAGGAAATCGATTACCGTCTTGATGTGCTTCGTGCGACTAATGGTGCCCATATAGAAGTGTATTAAATGAGGCAAAAAACTTCAATATCTACTCCTCATTTTGTAATAACTTCCACAGGTTTATCTATATTATTTGCTTTTGTAATAAATTTTTAAATTGTAAAGAGACTTTATGGACACCCTGTATTACCCTGGTTAAAGTGTTATCGAAAATGTTTTTTCGGCATTCACTGTTCTGCTTGCCACGGGAGGAGGTGGGGGGGGGGGGTAAGTGGCCTACAGGTAGGGACAACAAGGCTACAGAATGTGATGCGTTGAAGTTTGTTTTTGGGCGATGTCTCTGCTTGGTGGAAAAGCTTTTTTGGTGATATCTCCGGCTCATGGAACACATTTGCTCATCTGCGTAAGTCTGCGCTGTAATCATTTTACAGGAAGTCTTGGCCTGGTGTCTTGTTCAGAACGCTTTGTCAACCGTCACATTACGTGCAAGGACAAGCCTAAAATGTAATTAAATAAACTGGTTGTTTGTGCCTTTGATGGCATTCAGTAAAGAAAGCAGGACAACAAAATTAGTGAGAGCCATTTGCTGATCTGTATGCACACTTAAAGAAGATAACCATAAATAGTGATTAAAAAATGTAAAAAGATCAGTCAAACCAGGTGACCTCTCAACTCGTCATAAATACACGCAAGGACGGTGCAAAGCAATGGACAATGAGATGTATAACAGTAAATGGTATGAATGTTGAATTACCAGGTAGGTATGGGCAAATTATCCAATGTTACACCAGGTGTTGATGACAAACTGATTTATCTGCCTCACGCTCTCGATATCCGGGCACAGATCAATCGGTTCGTTTGAGGTCATGTAGCAAAGACACTCAAAATTATTGTTCATATTCATCTAAAAGAGTACTTAAAATGGCAGAACAGATTCAAAACATGAAAATCATGAAGATCTTCACAAGCTAAAGTGCAGCACCCCCGATGATTACCTTCAATGGTTGACAATGTCGATGAAAGTTAAACGCGTTCATTCTGGTGATCCAACGGGTTAACAGGAAGCTATTGAGTTATTAGCACATGTCGGTCTTGGTTATGAACTCATTGTTGCTCAGCAGTCCCTCATTTGGCTTTTACTCTCATCAGCTAACTTTCGAACCAAAATCTCTCCAAATCATTCACACAATTACAACGTGTGTATCTGTTGGCAAAAAAGCGTCCAACATCAGTCGCACCTGACATTCTCCAACTTCCTGATCTGTTTCCACCATGCAGTGGATTAGGGAAAAGATCGAGCAGCGTATTCCAAGAGCAGGCATGACTGATGTTGTTGGGTCCTGCTTGCTCATCACAAAGCAGAGCACCACATTCCTACATTTGCTTCAAAAATTCAGGTCCACATCCCTCACCGACTCCATTTAAATCCTACACTCTGCCTTCTGGAAAATTTGTAATTTACTCCTGAGAAGGAGCAAAACCTCTGAACCAATCCTGGTGGAAATTGGCAATCAGGGTTTCAAAGTCTGCACTTGCTCTTCTCTCTGTTCCACAAGTTCATCAGGTGCTGCCTGCTTTCTGTAGAAATTACTCAAACAAAATAAGGCTTCCAAAAAAAACAATAATAAATAAAAACAAACCACAGACAATAAAACTTTATCAGTGTTGATGAATCAGGTGGGCTGGCAGAATGGCCGACAGGTACTCACACTCACCTGTAAGCCGTCGAGCCTGAGTACAAATCCCAACCCACTACAAATTGTCATCCCGGTGTTTCACAGGCAGAGAGATTCATCAATGTGTGAGCCATCCCTCGGATAGACGGTAGAATGGATGTTCCGTATGCTGACATTAGTTGGTGAATGTTAGAGATCCCATGGCATCGTTTGCAAAGAGTAGGTGAGCTATCGCCAGCACCATGAACAAATTCCAAATTCCTGCCATAACCTTCGTCGAACATCAGACCTGGCTAGCTTTTTGAAACAGTGAAAGACTTGAGCCAAGCTTCCCCTGGCTAACTGCACAACAACGTGTGAATCATTGTGGCCATAGAAGAATAAGAAGCACGAGTTCGTCAGGTGATTGAATTGATGTGATACATGCTCCCAACCTCGAACAGCCGCAGGCAGGTTTTAGCTGAACATAGGTAAATGTGTCACTTCTTGACATGTAGTCCTGTTTGCCAAGTTCCTCCGTGGCCTTTACACTTTGTTTGCTCATTTTTACATTTAAAAAAGTGCATTTAGCCAGACTTGATACCTAAATGGTTAGTGCACAAATGCTCTGATTTTGCTGGGGTGGCGGTTCAAACCCTGGCCGAGTCATACCAAAGACTATATAAAATGGTGCCCAGCATTTAAAAAGAATAAAGCACAGACAAACAACCACAGGTTGGCAACCATTCAACAGGCTTGATGAATCTAATGGCCTCCTTTGCATTGAAGATCCTTGCAAGGAAGCTCACATGACCCTTGCCACCTAAGGTGGGGAGAGGTTGTGTTTTCACCCCTGTTTGTCTGTCTGTCTGTTTGTGTGTGTGCCTGTGTCTCCGTCGGCAGGATATCTCGAAAAGTTATGAACGGACTCAGATGAAACTTGGTGGACAGGTTGGGTGTGTGGCAAGGATGAATTGATTAGATTTTGGTGAAGATCCAGATCCGGATCCAGATCCGGCCTATCAATGGGATATAAGACGTAAACTGTTCAGCCTGGCGGAGGTATGCGCTCCACTAAATGCTTTCTTGGGACCAGTTTTGATCTGGGCTTTCTTTCCTTTTTTTATTTATTTTCTGCACCACATGAAGAAGCTGCAATATCATGAGCTATTTTATGCAATTATGATAATTCAAGGCCTATAGCTCAGGCTGTTAACCTTAAACTTGCGCCTTGTATGTCGAAATTGGCCTTCAAAGGCAGATATCAGGTTCACTAATTCCGGTTAAGCCAAAATATTTATTTGTCACATTCCCTCGTCGCAGTGTACAAGGATTATGTATATGCTGTGTCACAAACTGTGGCTTTCCACTTTGAGATGGGATTCTTACATCCGAACAAAACATTGTGAAATCAAGCTCAGAGTATCATTAATAGCTTCTGGCAAGACTACGAAAGAGATGCCTTGCAATGCCTTCTTGATAGAGACACGTTGGTGGCCTCTTGGTCTAGTGCCATCTGTTGTGAGGTCTCAAATCTGCTCTTTCTCATTAAATAAGGGGCTACAGTATGTGTATATACATGTATATATATATATATATATATGTATGTACATATGATTGACCCCTCCCATGCTCCTCTAGCCAAAGTAGTTGCATAAAGCAACTTACTTACACAAGGTAAGTGCTAAACTAGCCACCAATAATCCTAGCCACCTGGGTGTAGTCGATGAGGTGAGAGCTGATTGGCTATTCCCTCCAATCACAGGTGAGAGATGTGGGTGGGTCTTATATATATATATATATATATATATATATATTGAATGATGTCATACTTTGTTACACTCTTACTCTATCCTGCTGATGACGGTTGAAAAAGTCCCAAATCTACATAGTTGACAATATGAATAGTGAATGCTTACTAAAATTATCTCAATATGAAGGTCAAGGTTCAGCACTCCCTTGATTGCAAGACCACAGAATTTTACTTCACAGCAAAGACTGTACAGGGAACCATGTTTACCACATAATATGTTAAGTTCTCAGGTTATCCCTCAATATTAACTGCACTTACATCTCCCTCATTTACTCCATGTTTCTTTCCTTGCAACTCATCCTTAGTTTGCACAAAAACCAACCTTTCAGCCAGAGAGCTCCAGCATGATGATCTTTTGGTGTTGTATACCAGTGGCTGCGTGCAATGCACGTGCTGAAGACAATCATCCAGACCATAGAGATCGCCATGATAATTGTCAAGAACAGATTCACCTCCTTATGGCTGACTGTGCTCTTGCCTTCAAAAATCTGAGCAAACTTGAGCGCACTTCCAAACGCCACAAAGTTAAACGCGTACAATGCTGACAAGTGCATGCTGACTCGGCTCTTCTTGATAGCTAGCCGAGGCCCTCCTGGCTCCGAAGGAGGGCTCACCTCAGAAGGTGGTACAGCCGGTGGCCCGGAGTTGAGACCGTTTTCCACCTTGCCGCGTTGCTCCTGCATCGCATAGTTCGAGTTTTCAATGGAGTTCTGCATCTCGTCGTAGCAAGGAAGCGAGGTCGTCGATTCAGACATATTCCTGATGACTTCTACGGCTGCATCATGCTGTCAACAAAAAGATATCAACGCATTTATTAAAACCTCTGAACTTTGCTTCAAAACAAACACGGCCATTCATTTTTGCAGCTGGAAATTGTGAATAACCAAAATATTTTTTGGCGAAATTTCAACAATTCATTGATGTCTCAAAGTTACGTTAAAAATGGAAATAATTTATTTTGAACGAATCTCTTTTCGACGATTCACTGTTGTTCCAAGCTGTTCACAGATGAGCCACAGGTATGACGGGGTAGCTGAGAGGTAATCCAATGGCCTCTGAGTGATCTGCTCTGGATTCGATTACCGTACGCAAGTCAGAATCCTGTCTCATAGAGAAGGCAGAAAGCTGGCTGTCACATTTAGCAGCATATAGTTGCAGAAAATAAGGTTCCCTCAGTACCATTTAAGGAGTTGTGCGATGACACCGAGGGTCAAAATGACACTAACGGTCAAACTGCGAACTGCTGTTCTGGTGAAACGCTGCTTCAGCTGCACCTTGCACCACGGAGTAGCGACCTGACCTGTGCGGCGGTAAATTATCATCAAATATTCATGAGTGGTCGTGAGTACCCCGATGGCCCCCGGAGGTGTATGACAGCAACAAAAATAAGTTGTCCAAATGTCACACATAACCATCATGATCGATGTTCATGCACAGAACAAACACTTGTGGACGTTTAAAATAAAAACATCGTGAAGTCAAGGCAAGTCTTTGTTTTTCTTGAAGGGGATTAATTTTTGACGTTTCTACTTTTACGTTTCTGGATCTTTATCTTACAATCGGGGTAACTTGGTAAGCAGCCATTCCTTTTGTACGACTTGCACGTGGATTCCTGAAAAGCTTTTTGAGGAGCGCCAGATGCAGCCTTTTGTAAAGTACGAGAAGAGTTCAACAAGTTAGATAAAGCACATAATGCACTCACAATCGTCGAAAATACACACAAACTTTTTACTTTTTGAACATACAATTGTGTTCGAATACATCAGATACATATACACACACACACACACACACACACACACACACACACTGACACACTGACACACTGACACACACACACACAATGTTTGGCAGCCTTGGATTATTGTTTTATCTGTTTCATATATAACTTTTACATCTCCTATTGTAATGTGATGTGGAATACATGAACACACCTTAAATGTCCGAAGTTACATTTGTACTAAACATTCCCATGACCAGCTATACATTTATAATGGTTCAAACATTCAAAGTGGGACTGAAGTTCCCCAACTATATGGTCTAAAGAAAGAAAAGGTCGAACAATTTAATCTTCCCTTTCAGTAACAGCTCCCACAATCTCCTTTATCAACCCCTTTTAGCAACATGTGGTCTTTGCTGGGCAACTAGACGGAATATTTTCGGCAAAAACACCAACGGTTCCTACAAAAATCAAAAAATAAACAATGCAAACGAAATACCAACTCGAATCATTCCGAGGTGACAATCCCAAAAGGGAGGATCAAAGTGAATATATACATAACATGTGTTAAATGAAGATGAAATTTCCTTTGGAATGTAAAAACACGAGGTACAGGAATTTCAAAGTGCAGAAACACACCCGTGATGGCAGAACAATCATCGATCCAAAATGCTGAACGTGGACCCAGCACCGGCCAACGGACCAGGCAAGCGTGCGTGCGTCCAACCGGCAGCGTGCTGTGGACCGCGAGTCTCGAACCACCCGGTGCAAGACAAAGACAACAGTGCAGGCTCAGAGCCTTGGGACGATTATATGGCTCACGGGGCGGGTCAGGCGCCGCCACTAGGCGGGTCACAGCTCGTAAACATGGCTAAACCCAAGGGTGCACGACAAGCATCAACGTACCCAAGGGTCCCACTTCCATCCCGATCCCCACTTCAGCAGACCCACCAGGGCCCCACCCTTTGTTTCCGAACCCGTGTACGTGATCGTGTTCCCGCTGATGTTTGTAATGTAACCAAACACACAAGGTCAGGTGAGCCGCACATTACAGAGGTCAGTGAAACGTTGGAATGCGCTCTTGGATTCCCCGGGTAATGAATATTCATGAACCTTGATGACTCCGCCCCTTCCTCCACCCCCACCCCCACCCCATGCTGTTTGCATAATTAAATCATTAAAACAGCTGTTTGCATAATTAAATCATTAAAACAGCTGAAAACATCAGTTTCAAACACAGTAGTCCGTTCAAACGATTCAAATCTTCATGCAAATCTCTTGGGCCATAAATAACTTTGTAAACTTCAGATTCCTTGACTGTTATAAAAAGAACATAAGTTCATTACAATGATCAGCATTGTTATACAGAATATCGAACATTTTAAACATGTAAAACCTCTTTTCTTTAAAATATTTCTTGTTTCACACACACATACACAAACACACACACAAACATTGTGATCACACAGACCACACACACAATGACCAGCACACAGACGAACAACACACACATACACACACACATAACACACACAACACACACATCACACACACACAGACCACACACACTACACACAGACACAACACACACCACATACACAACACACATGACACACAAACACACAGACACAGACACACACAACACACACACACACACAGACACATACACACAGACACACATACACACAGACACACACACAGACACACATACACAACAACACACAGACACACATACACACAGACACACACAGACAACATACGCACAGACACATACGCACAGACACACACGCACATACCTACACACACACACACAACACACACCTACCTACACAACACACACACACACACCACACACACACACTGTAATATGCAGTAATTTTGGCTTGTAAAGGGTTGATGTTTACCAAGTTTACAAGATGAATAAATGTTTGTAATTCTCCTTTGTTTTTAACTCATCTTTGCCTGGATAACTGAGCTCCATTGAGCAGTTGAGCTAATTAGATTTTCAAGGTTTCTGTTAATGGGTTAGAGTCCGTTAGACAATCGAAATTTAACAACAAAGAAAAGAAAAAACAAATAATAGCAGAGTTCATCAAACTCTTACCGCAAATGTGTGATTTGTCATCGTGCTCATCTCAGAGAGAGATTCAATTCTACTTGAAGTGTGACTTTAAATATTTCAGGTAGGTTATAAATACTCTAATTGCAATTGTACCAAGTTAATTCCTATATTTTTTCAAAAATTCTACATTTTTGTGTCGGGGAGTCTAACCTGATGACGAAATCAGCCTGTTGGCATAATTAGGGCTTGCTGGATGTATATTTTGACAATATCCTAATTAGTCCGATAGGTATAAGAATACAAGACACTCCTTTTATATACTCTTCTTATTTCCAGTCGCCGCCGGGTTGATTAGGACCTTTGTGTCGTGTGCCAGACACTATCTGCAGAGGAATTACGTTGTCCCCTCGATTCAATCATGGGATGAAATGGTGCAGCATCACACAATTTCCTTCAGAACGTTGGCTGTTCCAGGAAATGAATGCACTTCCATCAATGTGGGGTTGGTAGTCTGGGACAGCAGAGTGTTTCATCCGAAACAAGGCTCGTTGGCACAATCTTGCCATGACAAATTCAGCACCTCGAACTTGATCGTGTTCGAAGGAAAATTCAAAAAGAGCCCCGTCCAGATCAGACCTGATGCAGATTCCACACCAAAGAGACGGCGCCAGCAACAAACGGACATTCTTGATATGTGTATATTCTGCTCACGTCCAATGGTCATTTTGCGCCCTTCACCACATTCGAGGCTGACCGAAATGTCCCTAATGATGGCGACTGAGCTGTCAGATACTTCACTACTGGCCAAGATTAGTGGAGGTGACTTGATTGCCTTGGAGGCGAGGTATCATATCGAATGCCTCACATCATTACGAAATCGATACCGCGGTCGCAGCGCGCTCGCGACAAGGGAGCTCAAATGTGATGATGACTGTAAACTGAAAGAAGCTGGGCATCGTCGAATTAATCACATACATAGAGAAGTCAATCGAGGAGGACAATGTCACTTTGTTTACTAGGCGACTCCATGAAACTTTACACGAATCGGCTCGAGGACCTCGGCGTGAAGAACAATTAATCGAACCAGGTTGAAAGAAGAAATAACCGTGGAAGAGGAACCTACTGTCGCCGAGATTCGACTACTCATCCCGATGTCAGGGTCGTACCTTGTTTGTATGGGTACAATAACCATCTTTACCCAATGTCAACTTACGTTGATCAGGTCCGGCCGTTTAACTTGGAGAATTGATCCAGGACATGGTAATAAAGTGGGAAAACTGGGGGTTTATGCAGGTTTGTAATGTGATTTGAAGATATTTTGCCATTTTCGTTGTTATATGACATAGATGAAACATATTGCATACTTTGTGACAGCGTGTTTAGATACAGCGATGCATCTTCTCCGAAAATACAGTAATGTCATTTGTGACGTTTTTGACCTTGACCTTGACCTTCATGGGTGACCTCGACTTGGGCTCCCCTTCTGGAAATGCAGGTTTCGGTCCAAGTATGCTGTTTAGCAAGTTGTTGCTGGTATCTAGTAGGTAAAGGTTTTGGTGAGATTTTACGGTCCTGACCATTCGCATGGTACTAACTGGGAAAACCAGCTTTTTATGCCACTTAGTAATACGATTTGAATATATTTCGACATTAGTGATGCTATAGAATGCAAATGAGGGTGACTAACTGATTTGTGACAGAGTATTTTGATAGAGCTAGCGGTGCTCTCTGGAAATACAGAAAATGTCATTTTTGACCTTTGACCTTGACCTTCATGGGTGACCTCGACCTTGGCTCCCCTTCAAAATTAGATCTTATTGGCCAAGGAAGTTGTGTACCAAATTTGGTGCTTTTGTCCAGTCAGTAAATGTTTTGTCGAATTTCTACCTTAAGCGACCGGACTATGGAGATGTGGCTTTCCCAGGAAAGATCGTGGCAGAAAGTGAGGACCAAAAGCCATGACACACACACACACACACACACACACACACACACACACACACACACACACACACACACACACACACACACACACACACACACATACACACATAATACACACACAGACACAGACACAGACACATACACACACATACACACATATACACACACACACACACAACATATACACACACACACACACACACATATACACACACATACATACACACACACACAGACACACACACAACATACACACACACACACAACACACACACACACACACACACACACACACACACGTTTTTCATTTTGATGTCCATACATTTATTTTTCGAGTGATAAAAGGTAGCCGCGTTGTCGAGTTGTAGCGATGTGGATTGAAGGTTGTTTAGTTTTTTGTAGTTATTCTGG